>VIBL01000518.1:0-65878 GCA_008271625.1 Lutraria rhynchaena | reverse complement strand
AAAGAGGGGTGGAAAGTCTTTAAAGAGAATTGGAAACGTACGAAGACGAGAATGATTTGGAAAAGGATGAAAACAGAAGTTGGTAAAACCTTTGTAACAACGGTAAAAGAACATTTAAGGGGATACGTTGGTGAACAAAAAATTGAAACTGAACTGAATAAACTTAAGAGTGAGTTGGATAGTGAAACCATTTAGGATAAAATCAAACGAAAATTACCTGGAGATATTGAGAAGGGTGTAGAAAGTCTTAAAAAAGAATTGGAAACGTTTACTGTAGTAAGTAACAATACCAAAATTTTACGACTGGAATCGGATATGAAAATTCTTGGAGAAAATTTATTGGATACTCTTTTATTTTCGCTTGACATTAGCGCGGATACTATAATCAATATCAAACAAAAAGAAGATAGTCGAATTGTAATCACCAATAATAAAAATAAACGATACAACTTTTTCACATCAGCCTTCATTAAAACGCCGAATGAGAATATTATTTATGATGATATAGTAAGGTACCCTATTATTGTGGGTGATGAACATTTGTACGGCACGGAACACTGGCTTCTTAAAAAGACAGGGGTTTACACCCTCAGAGTTAATTTGACGTATACGAGAAAAATAATCAGGCGGGGAGACAACGATTATTACATGTAGACTTGGGTGATGGAAGAACGCAAATATTTTGGGATAGGCTCGAAAATCGAAAAAGAATAATTAATAAAACGTGGTCATTCGATATTAATTCGCCAGACACGAGAATCGGAATATACCCCCTAACGTACGACGAATACATGTTTACCGCTAAAGGTCACGTGAAATTGTGTTATAAACCGTTTTAATTATAAATAAGGGAAACTTTTCATATCATATTTTTTTATAATTGGGGATATTCCCATCTATTTTTAGATTTTGGAAATTCCCATCTTTTTTTTGAATTTGGGTTATGTTTTAAAGTCTTGCCCTTCTAGGAGGTCTTAGAAGGGTTTGACCTCTTTGGTGGTGTTGTGCATTTTTTGCACCGAATGACCCCGTGAGTTAAAAAAATCGCCAGATTCCGCAACATCTATCTACTGTCATGGATAAAAAACGAAAATAAATATCAAAATTCTGAGACAAGGTTCCCTAGATAAGCATTTCCGCCACAAAATACCGAAAACCGCTTTGAAATTCATCTTCAAATAAGGCGGCAATCTTTGTTCAAAAATAGCACCCACTGCGTTTTTTTCTAAGCGAGAAATTAACAATAATAGTGTCAGATCATTATCACCTCGAGTAATCAACAATTATTCTATAAATTAAAACAGCCTACTAAAATTTGATAACCAATCAAATTCGTTCATCGTTAGCGGATCAATTAGTGAAACCGCCCACCATTTTAGATGACTCTAAATAGCTTAATTACGAATTATTTTGTCAAAATAGTATCATATCGTACCGATGCAATACACAGTACATCAGATTTCTCGTCAACCGAGAGGCTCTCAACGGGGAAAACGGCTGATTGGGAAATCGAGATGAAGATGGCTGGGGAAACCGCTATATAAGTTGAATGAAAGGTAGCCATGCATTTAGTGTAAAAATAAGAACTTAAGATGTGATTGATTTGTAGAAAAGTGTCTATGTTTTATGTCTGTTAATGTAATCATTTAAAAACATACTAATATATAAAGGTAATTGGATATATAACAGAATAATATAAGATTCTCGAAAAACATGCACGTCCGATGTCCATAAGACGTTACTGTTTTTCATCCTATTGTTTGTTTGATGGCTTTCAATATTTTACCAAAATGTACAGAGTTGCTTAATAAAAGTGCACGTTGAAATAACTTTATTTTATTGATTACATCGATGAAATAGCGAAAATAATAATTTTCGTTGACCCAGTCTCCCGGTATTAATTTAGTGGCAATTTAAATATATTATAGTTTTATAACTTTGTGTTTGAAACCTGACTCTGGAATATATAAATTTAATTAAACTTGTAAAAATGGTACGTCATAACATTAACGGGGTAACAATCTTTGACAGCTCGTTTTCTTATCGTGTGCGTTTTATTGCAAGGTGCATGAAGTGTCTGCATACCATATTGCTGTTTATTATATCTCCCGCTAAAACATAAAGAAATGTGTAATGCGACATATATAAGGTCTAAATTGACCCATATTGATAGTATAATTAGCAAGGCGTTAGAGTATGATATCGATATCACACTTCAATAAGACCACCGTTCCGGATCAGTTATTTCATTGTATATTTTATATTAAAAGTACATTAGATGCTAGTAGCCCAATCGACCACGGTGTTATTGAATTCACACATTTCTTGCACATCAAATGATTGTTGCAGTTATATATTTACTACGTAATTTTCCACCATAAAGTTTCCATTTTCACAATATGTCACGTCACTATGGTAAAGTTTTTTTACGAGATATAGATTTATGCAGTTTGGTATCTTTAGCATTCGTAAACCAACTTCCGCGAGAAAGAGATTTCTAACCACATTTTTCACTTTTTGAGAACACTCTAACACCTTGATTAGCCTTATTTTTCTTATTTCCCATTTTAATCCGCTTGATGTTGATAATCTGTCGAATTTCAAATACTTATGTTAACATACGGCGAGCGATAATATCGATTGATACAAATTTGCCCTTAAGGAGCCCCTTACAACGCCGCCTCCTAGATCGTTCTCGCTGATAAAGTGGAGTCGATATGGGGGTGCAGTTTTTATCGCGATAAAACACTATTTTTGCATAATCGGATCGATTTTTTTGTTGCATGGTATGATAGTATGATATTTAATTATTCGTGACCTTAATTCCAGAAACATATAACTTCATTTTTTTCGTTTTAAGAAAATCGCGTTTAAAGATTGTGAGGTCAATAGAAAATGAATAGTTAGACGTTTGTGGCACAGCGATTTAGCCTCTTCATGTTAGAGCTACAAGTATATAAGTTAGTGCATATTGTAGAACGTTTTGAGACGAATCCAACGATACCAAAACTTCATTTTTGTCAAAAATGAAGTTATACGCTTCTGGAATTAAGGCGACGTATTGTTAATAAATTAAAATGTCATTTTCGCTTATTTTTACGTTTGTAGCCACTTACGCTACTTTAAGGTATTTTTATTTTTAGCTCTAGTGGCCTCTAAAAGGGGCCAACCATTTTTATTTGAGCAAATCTGATAAATGTCCATATAAGGATGCTATAGACCAAGTTTGGTGATGATCTATCCATTGGTTCAAGAGAAGATGTTTAAAGTTTTTTCTATTTTTTAGTGACCCCTAAAAGGGGCCAACTGGTATAATATGAGCAAATTGCAGTTAGAACGTCAAAAGGCCTCTGTACAGCAAATTTGAAGTAAATCCGACGGGTTTCTGAGGAGAAGACCATTGTTGACGCCAGACAACGGACACCTCAGCATCCACTCACTCATCGTAACAGCTCACCCTGAACCTTCTGTTCTGGTGAGCTAAAAAGCTAGATGGTAATTGCTGACTGGCAACTTCTGCCTACAATATATGCTCTAGTTAAGTGACGTGAATTATAGTTTTTGAATTTGTGCATCTTATTATTTTCATGATTTTTTTTTATCAAATTTCTATCTTAAAATTCATTTTTTCAAACGGATACTTATATCTGAATATTCCACCAAAAACCGAATGTCCAAATATTCGGTCCCATCCCTACAAATTACCTATGTGTGTTAGTGTCTAGCATGCAAGACAATACGTGACAGAGAAGGGCAAAACAGACTAAGATCTCTGTATGTATCATGGTGGTCAGAGAAGTACACAGGGTAATGGTCTGTTACATGCATTATGAGATACTAAGGTCAAGGATGGCATTTGTGTGTTAGTGTTGAGACCATCAGATTAACAGCCTTTAAATGCAGTACCTGTTCTAATACTAGAAGATTGGTTAAATCAAGGTTAAAAATCCAGCACCCACTTTGGCCTTGGCCTTTGAGCACGGGGTCTGGGTGTGGTATGCTACAATTTGTCTTATTATAATTCATACACTTATCTACTTACAGAAATGGTTGCCTGGTCCAGCATAATGGTGACCAACAAAAGCAGCATACAGACCAGGGTTTATCCCAACCTATATAGAATAAAAAACATTGATATCAAACTCAACTCATCAAAGTGCAATAATGCCACAGAGATTTTTTTCCACATTTTGGGAAGGGTACCGGAACTGACAAATTTGGAAAAATCTTGTTATTTTGACTAAAACTTGGAGTTTTTATACTATAATGCAGACAACAGTTTTGTATTCTCCTTTATCACATCAATTTACAAATATGCAATAAAAGAATGAAAATCAGCCATTTAACTGTGTTTAAAGAACAGCTTCATAGTCAAATATATATTTCAGAAATGGTGCATAACACCATTAACTGAGCTAAATACTGTGCACAATATTTGAATATATCAGTAAAAATTTTGTCTTTTGTTTAGGAACTTTTTTTAGAATTTGAGAAGAAATGGTCAAAGGCTTTCTGAATGGGTCTGTTCACCAGTACCCATTACATAAGGTAAAAAATCCCTGTTTTAACATATCAAACATAATAATCAAACTACAGTGATTCAATTGTAAGCAAAAACAATATTCTTCACACAGTATATTTTGTCAAGCCAGGCCTCTATGGTTAATTGGTTCAAGTCTCCAACAAGTAATCACTGTTCGAATCCTACCAAGGACTAAATTTTACATGTGAGGAATCTGTCCAGCTAGCTTAAGGAGGTCGGTGGTCCTACCCAGAGCCATCATTAAAAATTGTTTGTTTGCCACTTCAGACTCATACTTTTTGGGTTGAATCAGTAGGTAGGTAGGTATTTTTTTGGGTCACAATGATAAAAGACATTTCAATAGCATGAAGTGCTCAAGTTTTCTTCAGTAGGAAAGTGAACAATATTGTTTCAGACTATTTTTGCAAAACAAATTGTAGCCCAAATAGAACATTTATAGTCTGAAATCTAATTAAATAAGATTTAACAATTATTTGCCAGTGACCAAAAACTGAATGTAAATACGTACAGTATCAATATTCTGATCACTAAAATTCTGGTTTTTACCCATGATATAAAGATTCAATCATTTCTTGGTCAATATTCGTCCTCAGAAACATTAGTTTTCAATTATTAATAATTTTTAAATGGCATAATTCAGTGTAAAACTTAAAGAAGACAATAGAGCATCCGACCTCGTTTTTCTTGTCTGTCCAATTCCTAAATAGATCTACATTTGACTCTCGTTATGGCAAGTCGGTTAATACAAATTTTCCTTAATGGCGAAGTATTTTTTAAGTCCCAATCTTTTCCTTCTTAAAGAATATAAAATTCTGTCAGTAAAGACGAATTTTGCCCACTAAATTTTCATTATGTCACAGTAATTTTGAAGACAGAATGAACTGAACGATTTCGCACCTAATTTGTGTCGTTTATTACAAAGTCAGACAATATGATGCATACCAGGGCTGTTCGAAAAGAATTGCTTATTGCCCCCCTAACTCGATATTCATGCGGAAATTTCCACAAATCTTGATACAACTATAGCTCTGTTCAATACCTTTACAATGATATATACATGTACCAACAAAATTTCTCAATGTGTACCAAATTTGTCATCTGAAGACACACAGTCATTGACTACTGTATATGAAAATGGTTGGCAAAAGCGTAGATAAGGAAGAAGAAATACAGGCTTGTATAAAAGCTTGCACATTACCTGGTCGTTCGTTGAAAGATATTTTCAGCGAAATTAGGGTTGTTTATGGTAACACTTCGCTGTCTTATGACACTATTCATAAGTGGAAAAAGAAATTTGATTTCGACCTACAGTGTGTTGAAAATGCACCAAAATCAGGCAGACCAAGTGTGCGACCGCAAAAGAAAACGTTGCCAAAGTAAAAGAAATCATTGCGAAAATGCTAGGTATACGGTGCGTGACATAGCACGGATGGTAGGTATATCACTATCAAGTGTACAATTTATTCTGAAGAAAACACTGAATGTTAGAAGATTAGTGCTAAATGGGTACCTTATTTGTTAGCAGATGATCAAAAGAAGCAACAGGTAAAATTGTCAAAAAACTTCTCAAAATGTTTCCCGAATACGACCAATCCAAGTGAGCTAATGTAGTAACTGGAGATGAAACCTGGATTCACTTCTTTGAGCCAGTACGAAAATATAATAATAAAATATGGGCAATTAGAAACTATAAAAGACCCATTGTTGCAAAACGCACGTTAAGCGCCAAGAAGGTTTTCAGTGTTTCCTGCAGGCCATTTTAGGATGGCGCCGCGCCATGTCTCATTGCCATGCTGCCCTTTTTAATTGCATATTGTGCCATGTGTTATAAATGTGGCCTTCGTAGGCCTTTGTCTTATCCTTAATCAAAAAGTGATGGACCATAACTGCCTCGTAAACTTATTTTTCGAGCGTGTCACGTAAACCACACCTGTGTTAACACCTACTGCTATACACTGAAGCTGATAGTAATTAAAATCGATAAACTGACCTGCCAATAAATATTTTGCAAGTACCCGGATAATTGAGGTCATGACATCAATTTGTCTATCACAATTCATAGTCGCGTTGTTAAAGCTGAAACTTACACATATAAAGTTGTTCGATCTCAAGACCTGCCAAATGCCTGTAGAAACATTCATAATAAATCAGCATTATTTAAACCATGTTAGCAATTATTATTACAGTACATCAATTTCTGCAGTTGATCTTTGGGTCACGACCTTTTCTAATGCACTAGGTGAATCGGTTCAGACGAGTGTGACGTATCACAGTATTTGATGATGCGTTTCTTGATCAAATGACAGAAATTAACAAGACTTTGTAGGCATTTCTTTGGCAACAGACAGGACCAGGGAAAATGACGTCATAAATATCAGACTAGTGTCTCGTGCTTTTAATTATCTAGGGTGCGTGCATGTGTTAAGTCCTATATCAAAAGGAATACTCAGGCCCTCGGAAAAATAAACTTGCACAACATCTTTTAAACCAAATTGTGAATTATGCAGTACAAAAAGGAAAACATAATGCGGAAAAATTGTTTGGAGTTGATAGTTAACGAGTTCGGGAATGGCGCATAATTTATAACAGACTATTTAAGGTATATTATCCATAATGGAATCTACTGTACTTTTATACGTATATGCTCAGTGCAACCCAAAATGTTAATATTATGAACATAGTATTGCCCTATTATCGTTATTTCTTTGGTAGTTACCCTAAAAAATTTATTTCACGACACATTTAAAACAATAAGATTTGTTGCCCTTGTTGAAAAATCTTGCACAGAACTGCGCTCTGAAAGTGCCCCTTTGGCGCACTAAACGCCATGCCTCACTTAGATTCTGCAGGAAACACTAGTTTTGTATGCAATTTTCTTTTCAATTGAAGGCATTGCAATTCAAGTCCCTGTCAAAAGGGGTAAAAACATAACAGGGAAGTTTTACAGAGACGTCGCGCTGAAGAAATGGAAAAATTACAACCAAAAACGACGTCTGGTCACGGAGTTCAAACATGTTCGTCTTCTTCATGACAACACTCCTGCCCATATCTCTGCAATAGTTTCCAACTTTTTAAAACAAGAGAAAGTCATTTCTCCATCATTCCCCATATTCTCCAGATCTTGCTCCCAGCGACTTTTTCCTCTTTCAGAAACTGAAAAATTACCTTGCTGGTCAAACATATCGGTCAAGACAGGCATTGGGATCTGCTGTTTTCCAGTACCTAAGCACTATTCCCAAACCAGCGTACCGTGACACCTTCTGGAAATGGATTTATTGACTGAAGTTATGTATTTTTAGTCACAGGGAATACTTTGATGGTATAAAGTTAAGAAATTGGTATTTATCTAAGTTTCTAGTTTGTAATGGGAAAATAGGCAATTCTTTTCAAACACCTTTTTCACGCCTTGCTGGCCTGACAACTTGTTGGATTTAATTTTTAGTCAATAACAATAGGGAGATTATTATTGTTTACTCTTATTTTTGTGTGATATTTGTAGTGCAGTATATTTTTATATAACTCATCATACATGAAGTAAATATCATTTATTTATTTATTTATTTACTTGTAATACAATATTGGTCTGACATATTAAGTCGAATTTGTGATAAAACAAAATATCTTTTGGGGGCCAAAAAAACAACAAGAGTTGATTGTACTTAAAATATCTTCACTTCTGCTGTGTTTCATTCCAGAAATATGGATTATTTGCTTTAAAAATATGACTGAAGTAGGTTTTTCAATTCAAGTTTCTGGAAAATTCAGTCGTCTAAATGGAGGACCAAACAATGACCCATATTAATGATGAGGTGCAAAACAGGATAAACTAAAAGAAATAGTAAGATCTTATCATTGTAATATTGCACTCTTTAACCTTGATCACTGCTGCTTGTTAAGTAATACCCTCTTATCATTGCACATAGCATTAAATTTCGTCATAGATCTACATAAAAAAATGCATGATGTATCAACTCATAGTACATAGTAACCTTAAAATGACAGTTTGGTTTTAACTGGTTGGTTACCTCATTATTGACAAATTCCTCAATTTGTGAAGTCATTCCTATATGTCATTCCGCTAAGTACAACTTGATTCAAAATGAAACTCATCGCTGATGATGTATTGCATGTAATTGATATTGCGTTTCTTGGTCACATGACTACTATATTCTCACATGCCTCTGCAAACAATTTACATTTAGCAGAACAGGACTGCCAACAGAGAAATGAAAGAGGAAAATTTGCCGGGATCAAGGGGGTCACATTGCAGGTCCAGGGCAGAGCCCTGGTGGGGGACTAGCAGGCAAAGCCCCAAGAAGTTGTTTCCTACACAAGTATATACGAATTGTCACCGTTTTCCACTACCTTTCAATTGAAAATTAACAGGCAACTTGGGAAGTAAATCTGAAATTTCCAATAAAACACTCACAATTATGTTCTCATGGTGCTTATTCATATTAGGTGATCACACATTATTGCAGCAATTTGCGGTAATACAGTGATTGAGAAAGGCATGCGCCATAGTCACATTAAAATCTAAAATTTCACATGGTCTTTGGCAACTGATGTGCCTCTGGTACTTTCACATGTTTTTCATCCTTTCATGTATGAAATGCTGCTCTGCGTCATCTGACACTTAGTGCAATTCTTTCATTCTGCAAAAGCAAGCATCTAATGATAGACGTTCAGTGTCATCTGACGCTTTAAGTTAGCTTTTTTCTTTATGCAACCAGCGCCTAGCAGATAGACACTCATAAATAGTTATGAAAACTGTTTTAATTGCTACTCATTTATCACTGCATGAAAATGTCACATTGGTTTTCAAAATGTCACACTGATTTTGCATGCACAAGGGCCATTGTCTCATTAAGAAAATTTCTTTCCCGATCACTGGCTAATAATGCATCATTTTCAGTGATTTCTGTGTCTAATTAAGTCATATTTCAGGACTAAATTAACAAACTGACACTTTGCAGTGTTCATTGCATCAATATTTGTTGAGATTGGGAAATGGGTTCAGTAAACAGATTGGTTCCGTGCAAGTACAAGAGTATAATCGGCCATAATAGACACTTCTACACTGATACAATAAAGCATTCTTGTGCATTTCCTTTATAACATACCATTTCCTTTCCTTGACAAAAATGCCTGCAGCGTGGACATGCAGCCATTCTATTTTCCTATATATCAGCCGAGCGATACAACTGATTGAAGCTGAATGAAACACTGTCGCTGATTAGTTAGTGGAAGTTCTGGTAAAGTAATATTGAATAATATTTTATTGTTGTTGTCTCGCATGGATCAGACCCTCCCCCCTTCAAATACAATTTCTCAACAGATATACATCGATCTCAAAAATGGTCCCAGGAGGATTAAATCTGCAGAATTCCGTGGAAAATTGGCAGCCCTGTTGTAATAATGAAAAATCCAGCTTAAGATTTCCAAGAATTAATAGTGCGATCAGACTACTAATAAGGAAGATTTTTAGTGCAGGCCATTTTAATCACCTAAAACATGGACTATTTGTTTAATTTGCAGACTGGGTTATTTTGTGACGCACAGACCCATGACAAACAATTTTAATAATCTTACTGGGCTGACAATTATAAACAGATACCAAACGGATACAAACAGCACCTAAGTGATCCAGACTACAAATTACCAAAAGGATACTAAAATGAGTGCAAACAACATATCTTTAAAACATAGAATTAAAAAAATATTGTTTTTGGACTGACAAATTTGGGTGGGTCTGTCGGAAGTGGCAAACAAACAATATTTTAATTTAGGCTATGGTGTTTACCTTGGTTCTTCCTCCACTTCTAAAGCTAGAAAAGTCACCAAATGACCCTGTTGGTGTACATTAAATGCTGCATTTCAATTCTAGTTAACAGACATAAGTCTGACCTGTGCTTCTAATCAGTGCTAGATCTTGCCTGACCACCAGACAAATCTTTAGCACATCTTCATTTATACAATAGACCAACCTATCCAAGACAAAGGTTAACAGTGCAGACAATTACATTTCTTCTCTGCCTTTGGTGGCCTTTGTTCATTTGACTGTAGTTATGGAAAATATGCAAGAGTTCATTATTGATTTTAAACGCTGACAGAAAACTGTAAAAGGAAGCTTACAATGACAATATCAAGATTAGGTGCCAGGTGATCAGGTAACAATCTAAGAACAACTTCCTCTTCAGGCATTCCTTTAAATCTGTCAATTTTTCTTTTCTTTTTAACAGTAACATGATCTGTTATTTTTTCTTGCTTTAATTTCTTTGGTCGTCCAGTCTTCTTCTTAGGAGAGTTTCCAGTGGTGCTGAAATGATTATCTTACTCTAAGATACAGAAGCAAAAACAAAATTTATTCATTAAGGCTTTTAAGTTACAAATTACAGCACAAAATACATTTATTGTAGTCCATGTAAAACCAACAGATTATTTACTTCCTACATCCTTTCAATATATTAAAACAAGAGGGCCACGATGGCCCTGCATTGCTCGCCAGAATGAATGTAAATTAACATGTTACTAAAAAGGTTATAAAGGTACAAATAATGAGGAACAATAATAAACTTGGAAAGGACCATCAAAGGATACTACAAAGGAATATTTGTGATGACTGAAGGATGTCACAGACCAAATTTGGTGATGATCCAACCACTGGTTCATGAAAAGAAATCATTTTAAGGTATTTCTGTTTCAAGCTCCGCCGGCCCCTAATTGCCATGATCCATTTTTATTTCAGCAAATCTAATAGAACACAATCTAGGTATGCTTAAACTCAAGTTTGGTAATAATCCATCTATAGAATCATGAGAAAAAAAAATTCAAGATATTTCTATTTTTAGCTCTAGCGGCCCCCTAATAGGGGCAAACCATTTTTATTTCAGCAAATCTGATAGAACACTGTCTGAAGATGCTAAAAACCAAGTTTGGCAATAATCCACCCATAGAATCATGAGAACGAGAGGGCCAAGATGGCCCTTTTTCGCGCACCTGAGTAAAGATTGCAACATCTATTGCTTACAAGTGATTTGACCTGGTGACCTAGTCTTATCCTAAGCCAACCCAATTTCAAACCTGCTCATGATATCATTAATACAAACATTCTGACAAAGTTTGAGGAAGATCCAATCAAAACTGTGACTTCTAGAAGGTTTACAAAGTTTTCAGGATATTTTACCTTGACCTAGTTTGCGACCCCAGATGATCAACCTGTCCAAAACATCATGAAAAAAACAACATTTTAACGCAGTTTAACAAAATCAAATTAAAACTGTGACCCCTAGAGTGTTAACAAGGTTTGTCTGTGATTTGACCTGGTGACCTAGTTTTTGATCCTATATGACCCATCTTAAACTTGACCAAGATATCATTAAAACAATCATTTTGACAAGGTTTGGTGAAGATCCAATCAAAACTGTGACCTCTAGAGTATTAACAAGGTTTTTCCAATATTTGACCTGGTGACCTAGTTTTTGACCCCAGATGACCCATTGTGGAAGTTGTCCAAGATATCATTAGGACAAACATTCTGACAAGGTTTCATGAAGATTCAATAAAAACTGTCACCTCTAGAGGTTTCTATGATTTTATCTGGTGACCTAGTTTTTGACCCCAGAGGACCCATGTTCGAACTTGTCCAAGATATTTTCAAATGTTCTGACAAAGTTTGATGAAGATTCAATAAAATTGTGATCACTACAGCAGAAACAAGGTTTCCTGGTGTGTTGACCTGGTGACCTAGTTTTTGACCCAAGATGACCCACAATTTTATAAAATCAGAGGACCCATGTTCGAACTTGTCCAAGATATTTTCAAACATTCTGACAAAGTTTCATGAAGATCCAGTCAAAACTGACTTCTAGAGTGTGAACAAATTTTCCATTCTATTTGACCTGGTGACCTAGTTTTTGCCCCCAAGATGACCCATGTTCAAACTTGTCGAAGACATCATTAAGACAAGCATTCTGACCAGGTCTGATGAGGATTGGTTCAAACATGTGACCACTAGAGTGTTAACAACCCCAAGGTGTGGACACCGGAGTAAATTGACTGATCACTATGGCTCACCAAGCACTACATGCTCAGGTGAGCAAAAAATTCATTTTAATGTATTTCTATTTTTAGCTCTAGTGCCCGCTACTAGTATGGGAAATGTGCGTGACTGGCTCACCTTGGAGAATTTTTAAAAACACCCATTTCACCTAAAAAAACTTTTATATCCAGAATAAAAAAATACAAACAACCCAACCCCCTATTTTTACTTCAGCTATCCCATCCAAGATACGGTAATTCGAAGATTTTTCAATTTTGTTTTTTTTTTCCCAGATCGAGAATACGGTAATTCGAAGATTTTTCAAGTTTGTTTTTTTTCCCAGATCGAGAATACCCAACTCAGGGTAAAAATAAAACGAATGTTTGGATGTTCTAAATACACAAAATACACGAAAAATAAGATAATATGGAAATTATCCCACTGGAGGAAAGCCTACCTGGCTCACCTTGGAAAATTAATTTTCTGCTTTAAAAATGGAATCACAAGCATTTCGGTTGAATGAGATTACAAGAGTTCAAAGTATTCTTGAAACCGAGGAGAATACAAGAATTTCCCTTGTCAAAAAATATAGAACATTCAGAAATATTATATATTTTATTGAGTTGATACTTAATGTTTCAACAATTTTACTCGGTGCACTTTCACCTATACTTCCTTTTCCAGAAGTATTTATGTCTATATCAGCGGGTTGTGGTGCAATAGGTATTCCGGGAAAATATCTAAATAAACATTTTTCATCCAAAGTAGAAAAACATGAAAAAATAAGAACTCTCGCAACTACAAAACTTAATACTATAAATTCGTATATTTCACAAGCTTTAAATGATGGAAAAATAAGTGATGAAGAATTTCAACTTATATCTTCGGAATTAGATAAATATTATAAAATGAAAGATGAAGTAAGAATGTTAATAAGAAAAAATATTGAAAAATCAGATATTGAATTTATGGAATTGAAACCTTAAATTGCCCTTTAAAAAAAGAATGTCATTTCTAAAAATTAAAGATCCCGAGAGAAGAGATAAAATAGTAAAAGAGTTTCTTGAAACAAAGAAAAATATTCAAGAAAGTCAACTTCGCGAGCGCGCCGGTAAACGAGAATTAAAAAAAGATATCGGGAAATTTTTCAAACCCGTTACAGATGTACAGAAGGGCACGGTCACAGAAATAAAAGAAGAACTTCAACCATTAAAAGATATCGCCCCCGCTATTGCCAATATCCCGGATCCAATTATAATAGCTGATACACAATTTCATGGACTAATGGCAGAGAGATTGTTAAACAACCCAGATCCTGATGTGACGCATGGAATACGCCTCGTAAAGGGAAGTCGTTATATGGGCAATAAACTCCTTTCTATTGTGGATGATGATATATTTGTGGATGGTAAAAAATATGATGGATCCGAAGGATTATGGGAGCTTATTACAGTCAAGGAACCAGATAGAGGAAAAATGATAGACGAAGATTATAAAAAATATATTAGATTGATGAAAAGAACGAACTCCATTTACCAAGATAATAATCCAGAAACCGGGCGTCCAAAATCCAGCGGAGGTTTAAAATATAATACTTATATTAAACCAATTTGGGATTATATAAATGGTCGCAGAGATATGCCTACACTTGCCGACTTGGATAATCCGTCTGGTAAGGGTCTTTCAGATCCAAATAAATTAATTGAAAGACTTGATTTATTAATGGAAAGTAAAAAAGCTGGCAACACGGGGGTACAAAACGAAATAGTTTCTATTTGTGATAATCTTAAAAAACAAAATATTTTAAATTCCAAAGAACATGAAAAAATACTCAAAATTTAATATTGAAAAATGTTGATAGTAAAAAAATATGGATTTAAAAGACGATACAGGTATGGAGGAAGTGGAATATTTGACACTATGGCAAATTTATTTAGCGGTATATTTTCTAAAACAGCTGCAACGAATATAGCAAAATCAATAGGTAAAACAGCACTCGATGCCGGTAAATCTGCTGGAAAGAAAGCGTTGGATGAGGCAGGAAAAAAGATCGCTAGTAAAGCGATGTCTCACGCTAGTAAACTTTTAACCCCGAAATCCAAATCAATTATACAAAAATATACACAACCTAAAGACGAACCTAATCTTTCTTCAATTATTGATGCCGGGGGATCTAAGGTTATAAGTATTCAAGATTTGGTTCATAGATTGAAAAAGACCTAATTTTTTTTATTATAAAATGGAGGATATTTTAAAAATTACCGAAGTGCCCGTGACAGATGAAAGTATTGAAAAATATGAATACCATGAATACGAACCTATTACAGGAACTAATTTAAATAACCCCGGAGAAATTAGAATTAATATAGAAACACAAGATTTATTTACTCATCCGAGTGAAAGTTATTTGTTGTTTGAAGGAAGATTAACAAAAGCCAATGGAACAGATTATGCGAATGGTGACGACGTTGCACTAATAAATAATGGACTTATGTTTTTATTCAATAATATCAAGTATCAACTTTCTGGACAAGAGGTTGAATCTGTCTTTTATCCTGGCCAATCTAGTACGATGTTAGGTTTATTAAAGTATCCGGATGATTTCTCAAAATCTCAAGGTTTAAATCAACTCTGGTACAAAGATGTAGCTGACGTCGCACACAGAGGTAATAATGCTGGATTTGGTATTCGTCAATCTTATCTAATTCAGCGTCCGGACCCCAAGGGAACGTTTAGTTTTAGAGTTCCGTTAAAACATATTTTTGGATTTTGTGAAGATTATAATAAAATTTTATACGGTATGAAACAAACATTGACTCTAACCAGAAAGGCTGATGATGACGCAATTTTCAGAGCTAATGGTGTTGATGCAGGTAAAGTTTCTCTCTTAAAATTATCATGGTATACGCCACACGTTCTTCCCGCCGATGCTGAAAAGTTTCAACTATATAAAACGATAGAAGATAACGTCAGCCTTCCCGTAGGATATAGAATGCGTCAATGTGATACTATAACGGTACCACGATCAACCAGTTTCTCTTGGAGACTTTCGGTTAAATCAAGTCCAGAAAAACCTCGTTGGATTATTATAGGTTTTCAAACCCAAAGAGATAGTGATCAAGAAAAGAATCCTGCTCTATTTGATCATGTAAATCTAAAGAATATGTATGTAATGCTCAATTCTAATAGATATCCTGAAGTTGATTATCAATTGGATTTTACAAAACAACAGTTTAGTAGAGCTTACGGTGATGCAGCTGTATTCAGATCAAAATTTTACCATATGGATGAATTAATTTCCAACTCAAATATAAATCCACCCGATTACAAAAATCTTTTTCCAATTTTCGTATTTGATGTAAGTAAACAAAGTGAAAGGTTGAAGAATTCGGTCACTGATATTCAAGTGAAAGCACAATTCAGTGCAAATGTCCCAGCAGAAACGGAAGCTTATGCAGTTGTTATCAGCGATAAAATGATAAAATTTCAATCAGATGGAAATCAGATGAGTGTTGTTTATGGTTGACCGAACGAAGTGAATTAATAGTTTATTTTATTTTTTTATAAAAAAATGGAAGAAGAAAATAAATACAAAGGAATTAAACATCCTAATAATTTAGATTTTGATAAAAAGCTGGAATCAGAATTTTGTCAATCCAAAATAGATACACCAACCGAAAAAGAAAATAAATACAAAGGAATTAAACACCCCAATAATCCAGCTTTTGAAAAAATACCAATATCAGAATTTAGTCAAATTAAAATAGAGTGAAGTTAATTATCCCGGTATATAATATAATTTTATATATCCCTCTTCGGTAAAAGTAAATTCCTTATATGCCAAAGGGTTGAGTGTTATACGGGTGTTTCGATTATTATTATCGAATACCCACGTTTCCTCAATTTCTTCTTTTCCTTTACGTTCTATAAATGTTTTAAGCAATCTACCTTCGAGGCTTACCTGAAATAATTGTTTAGATTGTCCGGGGGCACTAGATATATATTTTAAATAAACTTCGAGAGTGTAAATACCGGGTTTTTTAAGTAACCAATTTTCCCCATACACCCCTGTACGATATGGATATTCAACCACATTATTATATTTAATGTACTCGTTCGGAGACATAACAAAGGCTTCTGTAAAATAATTATATCGTTTATTTTTTTTACCTGTAATATGAATTCGATCCCGCGAATCTTTATGTATTTTGATAAATGAATTTTTATCAATATTTAGAGAAAACAACAAAATGGATAATTGATTGTATTTTAAATCATGTATAGCCATTTCCAGTTTCCTATTTCTCTCATTTCTTCCCGCAATAACTTCACCAATATCGACTTGCATTCTATTTATTACTAACTGTAATGTCTCTTCATTTTTTTCGTCCATCAGATCTTTTAAATCATTTTTGAGAATGTTCACACCCTTTTCGATATCCATCATTATTTTCTGAGTAATTTCATCTTCGCTGGTTTTATCATCCAAGGCCCATTCCTTTTTAAGTTTATTTATTTCGGTTTCCAATTTTTCTTTGTCGATATATTTTTCTAAATTTTTTCTCATCCTTTCTATGATATCTGTTTTTACTTGTTTTAAATTTTCTAAATCGTAATCCTTTGCCATCTTGTTCATTCTCCTTATCACAAATGATTTAGGTGCTGCGTCACCGGCATCTGTAGGAGTTCCGAGATTCGTGATCTTGTTTCCAAACATATCGATTTCCCCCCTTTTCAAAAAGTTGTTATTTATATAATTTAAAGATACATCCGATCTCGAAACCTCAGTTTTGGGCATTCTTCCAAATTTATCTACAGGCATTTTTTAGCGAATGAAATAAAAAAAATAAACATATATGCCCACATATTACTGTTCCCCTTGGTTGTATTTGTTCTGTATTGTATATTATTTCAGGGTGCGACTGTAAGTAGTTTATTATTTCCAAAGGTGGTTGTATTCCATAGCTATCAAAATAAATAACTTCGGGGCTTTGCACATACCAGCATACCCAGTGGGTACCTCTGGCATCCGATGAACCAATTTTATCATTCGGATTTGTATCATCTAAGTTTAATATACCACATTCATTTTTTAATGGGTGGTTGGGGAGTTGATCTCTCATAAACACTCCTCTAAAATTAGGAATTTTTAATTTTTTAACTGCATCTATCAATTCAAAATTAGTTAATGGTTTATATGGAAGTAAAATATTTCCGACTTCAATCTTAAAATCTTTTTCCATTTTTATAACAAGAATCCCAAAAGTGGAATATTTTTAAAAGGACTGTTTTCTCCAAAAAGGAGACCCGTTCCATCATACAATTTTCCACCTTCTTTTTTCAAATATAAACCATCGCCGAGGGACTTAAATCCAGAACCCGAGGCTGGTTTCAAATATAAACCTTCCCCGTCGGTTTCCACTTGACAAACACATCCACCTTTTTTAAGATACAAACCCGAGCCGATAGCTTTTTGAGCAGCAGTACTAGCTAAACCCGATAAAGCCCCCACTCCAATAGCCGGCAATACCGTCCTTGCTAATACAGGTAAGGCACTTGCGGCTAAACCTGTTAACATGGGAAGAAAACCACCTTCAATTTTTGCGTTATGCTCCAATTGTTTTTTACTTAATTTAATCGTTACTCCTACACCATTTTCACAAGCACGTTCCATTTTATTCATTTGCGTCTCGGTAATGGCTATAATATCTTCACCTTCGAAATCCTCTTTATCTAAACGTATACTCGTAGCAGTGCCATTTTTTACAGCACGTTTAATTTTATTTTTTTGTCCTTCGGAAATATTAACTTTTGCATTTATGTAACTCATTTTTTAAGCTTATATTTGACGTAAATGAAATCTTATCGTAACATTTTCTCCTCTTAAATCTAGCAATTTACCATGTTGATCCGTAAGTTTTGTTTCTAGACCACGTATTGTATCCAAAGTAATTGGTAGATAAACCAAATTATGGGGTGTTTCAATTATTTTATATCCAGGACTCACGTTAGGGAAAAAACTGTAGATCGTATTTTGTGAAGAACCATTTACATAACTACCAGAAATAATATCTATATTAACAAGTATACTATTAATACTGAGAATATCAACAACGTTTTCAGATTCGTGAATTCCAGATTTATATTTACTACGATCAAAACCTAATACTCTACCTATAGATTTTGGATGATTAAAATCAACAATGAAATTATCTCTTATCTCTATTCTGGATTTTAAAGTATTTGGATTTGCCGTAATGGATATATCTTGTATAAAATCATTTATATCAACTATATCATAACTTCCTGTAGGTATTCTAATTATTTCCCAATTTGCCCCATTATCTTTGGAATATTTAAAACGATTATTCTCATCGGTGATATTTGGAAAAGAATAATACGTTTCAAGATTAACGAGTGCTATTTCATACTTTCTCGTTTTATCAAGTTGTATTGGGGGATTGAACATAGTTTTAAATTTTGTTTTATTATCAGATACTATAATCTGAAATGAACTTTTAGGTTCTGTATTTTTAACAAGTGTTTCTAATAATTCTTTATCCATTTTTAAGGTAAAAAGAATTCGTCAAAACCGATTCTATATTTTCCATTATCTTTTTTAGATGATAAATCAATTACAACAAAACCAAATGGTTTCCCCCAAGCAGTTTTACACAATTTTCTAAATTCTTCCTTCTCCATATCATGACTTACATGATCATTATAAATATGATTTATATTTTTTAAGTCTTGGGGGAACAGACAAATAAAATTGGCATTTTCCCTTATAGTTTGCCTAGGTAATTTGAAATAGTTTTGTGAAAGATAAAAACAATCCACGTTGCTGTGTCTACCACGAATATAATAAGCCTCGCATTTATTTTGTTTTTCTAAAATTAAATCATCAAATATCATTAAATTTTTATTCTTAGGATTTAATTCCCTGAGATCTGGAACATCTTCGGCAGATTCATAAAAATTACTTTCTATTCCATTTTTAGATACTCGGTTTTTAGATATTTCATTTATGATATCCGATGTAGAATTTTCGCTATTGGATATTTCTTCACGCTTGTCGAAAAGTTGAAGTATTTCGTCTTTGGTCAATTTTTTTTCAAAAGCTTCATTTAAAATACAATATTCTGGTTGGAATAAACTCTTTCCAAAAACCATTAATTTATTATAATCCAACCACCCCGGTTCAAGTAAGAGATTAAGTAATAATGTAGTTTTACCGCATCCGGATTTCCCAATAATCACACCTCTAATACTTTTTGGCAAAAGAGGATGATTATTGCGCTTAGCCGTCATCGCGTTCCACGATAAATCTTTTATCTCCATTTTCCATCTCCATTTTTAACTCAATTTTTGAACTCGATTTTTGAACCTGTTTTTGAACCTGTTTTTTTATATATAAAAATGTATTGCGTAAAGTGTAAAAAACACACCGATACTCTCAATATTGAGGATATTGTTTCAAAAAATAATAGACCAATGAAACGGGGTAGATGCGAAGTGTGTGGAATAATGAAATATCAATTCGTCTCTAGCGGAAAAGGTTTGATAAACAAGGCTATAAATAATCTACCTTTTGAAATGCATTTACCGGGGCATAATTTTACGGGGCCGGGCACCAATCTAAATAAAAGACTGAATGAAGATTTAACACCTAAAAGTTGGAGTAAACCGGTAAACAGGGTTGATAAAGCTGCTTATCATCACGATGTATGTTATTTAAAAAATAAAGATACGGAAACCCGAAATAAAGTTTGCGACAAAAATATGTTAGCAGAGATGGAAGGGATTTATAATCCTACTCTAAAAGAAAAAATAGATAGATCGATTGTTAATAAAGTGATTGGAACAAAAATGAGATTTGGTATGGGGAATTAAATAAAACCATATGGTAAAGTATCTATTCCATTTTCACATATATATCTTTTATCATCAAATGGTGTCATGCTTATTTTATTTACTTCATTAATGTACATATTGTGCTTTTCAGAATTCATTGTATACATTCTATTTATTTTAGTTTTATTATTAAATAGACAATCTTTATAGTCATCAAATTTTATATCTTTTTTAATTGTTGTTTTCCCTATTCCTTTTAATTTTTTTCTTCTTTCACTCCCTCCGGTCGACTTAACGTAAAAGAATATGCCTTACTTCTTAAGTAAACTATTTCCTTCATAATATTACTATTCAACTCATCTTTGAATTTTCCTATTACTTTTTTATTTTCTTGTGAATAAAGTGGGTGGTCTTCAGGGTATTCGGATGTATCTAAATAATCTTTTATATGTTTCATATCCTCATAAACATCTTTAGTTTTAATTGATATGAAAACACTGTCGGTATTATGGACGATTAAAGGAAATCCACAATTAAAATTTCCAGTTTCGGTAGATAAATCATAAACTATCCTTTTTTGTTTTCCCAATGGTATTATCTTTTTTACATTAGCGACTTGTTCTTTTTCAGTTATGTATAAGTTGAATATATTTGTTTTATCTTCTCTTGTATTAATATTGGTATTATAACCTAGAGATGTTACAAGATAATGTAAACATGAAAATGTAATTTTAGATTTTTGCGAAAAACCAAAGTAACTATCATTCCCCTTCTTAAAACCATCTCCTTGGTAAAATCCTCTGAAGAAAAATAATCTGTAATTGTAATATTTGTTGAGGATTTCGTACGGAATATATTTTTCCCTTTCTTTGCTATAAAATCTTTTAAATATTTCTGCCATTACTTTAATATCCCCCTTCGGAGTGATTTTATACATATCACCGGTTGGTATTGTGTAATTTGTTATTTTGAAATCGGTTATTGAATAATATATTTCTTTACAATATTCTAAACATTTATTTAAAAGGTTTAAATCTTTGTTGTCTAAACTCCATTTGTATTGTATTCCATATTCATATTTATAAATTCCACTACTTCCATCCGCCAAAAAGAAACCTTCAATAAAAGCTTTTTTCTCTTCTAAAGTTTTTGGTTCTAATTTTAAGAAATCTTTTTTTAGAGGTGGATTTATTTTTTCTTTGTAACTGTCGTTAAATAGAAGATTAGTATTTAATGTTAAATCTTTGGGTTTAATTATTTTATTATTATCTTTAATTAAAGAATGATCTTCAGTTACATCAACAAATCCTAATGATGTGACAACTCTAAACATTTCTTTATTCGTTTTATGTTCAATTACAGTTTTTATTTTAGAAAATCCTCTACTTGTCCAAACTTCAATATTATCATTTGGTTTATAATAATGTTTACCATTTGCATATTCATATTCATAAGTAATACCTTTTATCTCATTGATATCTTTTATCTTATCAATATATATTTTATTTCGACGCCTTAGTATCAACGGAGTATTACCTAAAACTGAATCGGAAGCAACAAGTTCATTCCTTGGCCATAATTCATTTACAACATTATAGTAAAATTGGTACATTAATTGCTTCGAATAATCCAATATTGCCTGTCCCAAATAAATAGGTTTATTAAATTTAACGGATGTAACATTATTAATTATAGCAACTAAATTATCATTAAATATTATTGAGTCTTTAAAATTTGGTTTATTTATAGCTTTCTTTATTTCATTATAATCTGTTGATAATTTAACTTCGTTTCTTCCTCTAATATTTTCCAATGTCTTTCCATAGAAAGCATTATTCATTAACTTCCACAATTCTTTTTCGAATGCTGATTTAGCTTTTTTCCTTTGTTCGGTATTGAAATTAATGTACTTCGCCAACCATTTTGATTCTTCGAATGAAATGGTTCTATAAACTTTTGCTACTTTCATACCACGTTTAATATAATCCTTTAAAATACTGTGATGAACAATATATTTCTTTTTATCATATAATGTTAAGAATAGTTTTTCTTCTTTACCCAATGTTCTATTTTCCTTTTCCAATAATTCTAACTGATACGGTGAAAGTTCTTCCTTGGTTACTTTTCTCTTTTCTGGTGCTAGTGGATATTTAAATGTTTTCTTTTTACATTCATCGGTATATTCTAAATCACATTCCATTATACAACCCCTTCCTTTTGGGATATTTAAATAATAATCTGGATCATCTTCCCATTTGAAGTCTTTAGTTGGTAAAAGTTGAGACATCGCCCAACCGTATAAATTATTTGCATCAAGATATAACATAAATTTTTCCATAAGAAAATCATTTAGATCACCACCATTCTTCAATATTTCCAAACATTCTTTTATTTCATTTCCATCCAATATTCTATGTCCATCACCATAATAGTTTGGTGTATACTTATTAAAAGCTTTTACATGTCGTGGCCCCAAAACCCCCGAAAATCCACCTCTTATACCTTCCTCAAACATCAAAAGCATATCATAATCTGTTAATAATCCTAATTCAACTCCTGTATACTTTAAACCACATTGCCAAGTTAAACCTGGGGCCGAGAAACAATAACAAGGATCAATTTCATGATGTTTTAAAAAGAAGTTTCTAAATTTCTCAAATGCATCTGCTAATATTAACACATCAGTTTTTAAATATAATTCATGGTAATCTTGTAATGTTTTACATTTGAATGTTTCCCATACCCTCTGTGCATGTTCATATTCTTTTTCTGTTATACCTTCTTGTTTTAAAGTAGAATAAAACTTTTCTATTGGGGGTAATTTTGTTTCTTTTAATTTTTCCAAACTATCAACATATTCATAGGGATAATATCCTTTTTGTTTCAAAAAACCTATACCTGTTTTAAATTCACTTTCCAAAATAGGAAATCATCCATTGATTTAGCAACATCGGATAAACTCTTTAACATAAATCTATAAGAATCTAAGAATCTTAATTTTCTATATGTTGAACCATAATCAATTGCTATATATTCTTCTGATGTTTTTGATAACACTTCAACCTTATTATATTCATCTTCGTATTTCATCAGTTCCTCAATTATAAAATGGAAATCGTAATTGGAACCATTGTGAAAAAATACAGGAATTAATTTGGACGATTTGCCTTCTTTGGTATTACAAGATTGGCATGATGCACCTCGATATTTACCAGTATAATGACAATGTTCTCGTATTTTCATTTGCGACTGGGGAGTTTCTCCAATTTGCATTTCGGAGGATATGTCTATATTATATCCTTCGTCCATTATTTTTTCTGTAAATATTATATCATTTCCTGTTTTTTTCTTTTACAGCTTTTGAACACCCTTTCAACAATTCTTCGATATCTCTTTCATTTTTATAAATCATCAAACCATCAAACACCAATGCGCCAACCTCTATACCCTGTTCTATTAGATAATCAAAGGCCGCCATTAATGATTTGTTTTCCATATCACATAACAATAGATTAATTGCAGAACCTTTAATATTATAATCTGATCCCCTTTCTTTTTTTTGTTTGGTTGCAAGTTCAACTAAAGATGGATTAAATTCACAAACTTTATCTATTATTTCTCTCATCCCTTCGTAATAATCAACAAACCAATCGGGGTATTTACAATTCATATTTATTTCTCTTCCATTGAGAATAGCCAATAATTCTTTTTTTGAATCTTCTCTAGATAAATTTTTCAATTTACCATATTGGACTAATAATTCTTCTCTATTATTGATATAATAATCTAGTGCACCACATTTAATATTATTTTTATGACAATAAGATGATAGTAAAGTTGGGTGGGCGTTCTTCATGTCAATATCAATCATATTATCTTTACATAGTGTATGTCTAATTCTTCTACTCATATTTTGTAATCCCATTTTTTCATTAGTCCAATATCTTCCAAATTTATTACGTTGATGATAAGACATAATACATTCTCCAATTTCATTAGTTTCATCTAGATATCCTTCTAATAATTTTAGTTGTGATTCATTATCCATTTGATTTCCTTTAATATATCTACTTCCCAAATTAAATTTATCTGGATTATCAACAATATATTTGAGTTTAGGTTTATCTATTTTTTCTCGTAATCTTATATGTCTTTCATTCACGGATTTAAACTTCTTCACATTTATTTTTTTATGTTTTCTTATTTCCAACTCGGGAGATTCGGAAAACTCAACTCCACATATATAACAATTGGTTGCTTCCTGAAATTCTTTTTCTTGTTCGAAAGTTAATTTATGTTTAGCTTTTTCATAACGATATAAATTACGGATAATATCATTATATATTATAATAATTGTTTCAACATATTTCTCTTTGGCATCATCACCAACGTAAGAAATGTATTCTGATTTATATATATTTGGATAATCAGATTTAACATATATACCAAAACTATTTATTTCTTGTTTGAATATTTTCTTTGTATAAGATTCATTAGGATTTGGTTGAGATGTTGATATAGGAATATTATTAGATTCGAAATCAGAATAAATTGCAATAGGCAATCTCGATTTATAATGATAATTGTAAACTTAAGAATATTTCTACCTTCCTCTGGCATTTTAACTTTACAATGTTTGTGATTGGAACATATAACTTTATGATTTTCTAATGCTTCTTTTCTTGAAAAACCGTGTAAACAATTTCTACATACAAAAGGTTTATGATTATTCCTATCGTAAAGAAAACTATTTAAATCTTTAATTAAACAATAGTGAGTATTCCCATCTTCTTTTATGTAGAGTAAATCAACTGTTCTAGATTCCACCTGGTCAATACTAGAAGTATACAAAGGGCATAGAGAAGATTTATGCTTAGGATTTTTCAAATAGAAAACATTTATGGATATTCTATTTAGTTTTTCCACTTTTGGTATATCTTTTAATGATACAGGGTATTTAATATTATTCATAATAAATTCATTTTCATATGGTTTATACTTTGATACTCGATCTTTATTATCAGAGGCGGGGTGCAATTTAGCTATTAAACTCCACAAGAAACATTTATTATCATTTATATTTTTAACATTAATAATTTTATTTGATTTAAATGGTGTTTTAATATAAGAACTCGCTCTAAGATAATTAACTTTATATAGTTTAATTTCCGATTGTATTATTCGTTTAAATACGAACCCACTTCCTCTTTCTTGATACTCATCAATCCATTTATCAAAAGCATTAGTTAATTTTTCAAAATATCTATTAATATCATTATTTGATCTTATTGTTTGTCTGGCTGAGGAATAGTAAGCTTCAACCACATCAAATGCCATAGGTGTGTTAAATTCACATTTAAATGTAATCAATATTCCAATAGGGGTGTATGGTATCTCAACTTTATCTTTAAGGATAGTGATATAGTCCCTATAGTTTTCTTCATCGATATCATCAATTATAGTTTCGGTAATAAGATCTTTGAATTTTTTTGTTCCCATTTTTAAGGAAATAATTTTCAATTACCCGTAGTAGTAGGGGAAATGGACGTGTCTGGGCCACCCCTGGGAATTTTTAAAAACACCCATTTCACCTGAAAAAATTTTTATATCCAGAATACAAAAATTCAAAACACCCCAAACCCCTATTTTTACTTCAGCCATCTTATCCGAGATATGGTATTTCGAAGATTTTTCAATTTTGTTTTTTCTCCCAGATCGAGAATGCGGTAATTCGAAGATTTTTCAATTTTGTCTTTCCCCCTATCCCAACTCAGGGTAAAAATAAAACGAATGTTTGGATAGTGGCAAGGGGTTCTACATGAAAAATAGGATAATATGGAAATTACCCCACTGGATCTGGCTCACCTTGGAATCATAAGAGTTCTAAAATTCAGTAATCTGTAATTCTTGTTCATAAAAACTACCTTTAATTTCTTCACCTTCTAAATCATTTATTTTATAAGTAACGGGATCAGTATTTAAAAGTTCTTCAATTACAAATATTTCTCTAGTCCAACGAGTGGTATACCCCTTTTCAAATTTGTCTTTCTTTTTTGTTATTCTTACTCTATCTCCAACTTTAAATTTAGGTTTTTTGGTTTCCTTTTCTTTTTCTGGATATAAATTTTTATACACAGTTGATTCATTTTCTAATTTACTTGCTTCAACAGGTGTCATTTTAATTGAAGAATGTACTGTATTGTTATAATCTTTAACTAAATTATCTAATATATTATAATATTTTGTAGTTTCATGAGCAGTAAAATATTTAAACATACGTTGTTTCATTGTTCCTATCCAGCGTTCTACTACACTTGATTTTTCTTCATTCTCGGTTGAATATAATTTTATGTTATTATCTTTTAATAATTCTTTTACTTGTCGATTGTAAAATTCGGCACCTTTATCCGACCAAATAAACATTGGTTTTCTTTTTTTGAATAATGTTTTAAATGCTTCACTTACTGTTGCCCCTGTTTTATTTTTTAAAGGAATTAACCAACCATATTTACTAAAAACATCTATAACAGCTAATAAATATTTATAGTGTTTATTTTGTTTTGAATATTGTTGCATATCTACCAAATCAACTGCCCATGTTTGATCTATTGAATGAACATAAACACGTCTTTTGGGGAAAGATTTTACAACTCTATGGTGTAATTCATCTGCTAATTTATTTGTAAATCTATTTTTGATAGATCCACATTCAGAACATTTACCTTTTAACATTTGTTTATTATTGGTTGTTGTAACTTGTTCTACTGAATCATTTTCGGTATGTTTTTTACAACGTAAACAATATATTTTTGGATTCTCCATTTTTTAGGGGTTAATTTTTTTTCTTTAAAAATGGGTGAAAGAAAAATTTGTACAAAGTGTAATGAATATAAATATTTATATGAATATGACAAAGCAAATGGTAGACCCATAGGTGTTAAATCTTCATGCAAGCAATGTAACAAACCTACGAAACAAAACCATTATCAAAATAACAAAGAAAAATATAAACAAGCATATCAAGAATTTTTACTTAGAAATCCCGATTATCAACATGATTATTATTTTGAAAATAAAAATTGGTACCTAATTTAAAATTGTTTGTTTTTTTCCCGGTTTTTGATCCGGTTTTGATCTGGTTTGGCCTGGTTCAGTCCAGTCTGACCTGGTTTTAACCGGAAAAAAAAATATCAAAAAAAAAATATAAAAAATAGTCTAGAAAGAAAGGGGCTCTCCCCACGCACCACACACCGGATAATTGAAAATTATTTCTTTAAAAATGGGAACAAAAAAATTCAAAGATCTTATCACTGAAATAGATATTGATGATATAGATGAATATGATATAACTAAATATATAAACTTATTAAAAGATAAAATAGTTATTGATGAATTTCCTTTGAAAATAAAAATAACAATAACAAGTGAATTTTCAACTCCTATGTCATTTGATATAATAGAAAGTCATTACTCTCATCCTGCTCAAGTTATTTTAACACAAAATAATTTATCCAAATTTTATAAAAGCCTAATAGATAAATTTGAAGCTTGGATAGATGAATTTCAAGAAAGAGGATCTGGATTTGTTTTTAGAAATATTAAAAGTGTAAAAGTAAAACAATATAAATATGGTTGTCAAAAAGCTTCATCTTATATTCCACTTCAATTTAAATCGAGTAATATTATTAATGTAAAAAATACAAATGATAATAAATGTTTTCTTTGGTCCATATTGGCAAAGTTATTTCCTGCTTCTGAGCATAAATATAGAGTAACTAAATATAAAGAATATGAAAATAAAATTAACATGAAAGGAATTGAATGCCCTGTTAAAATAAAAGATATCCCAAAAGTGGAAAAACAAAATAATTTAAGTATAAATGTATTCGCATTAGAGAACCAAACAAATAAACAATCTTTATATCCAGTTTATATTTCAAATATAGAAAGTGAAAATATAATTGATCTTTTATATATTGAAAGCGATGAAAATACACATTATTGTTTAATTAAAGATTTAGATAGTTTTATGTATGATAAGAATAATAATAAATCATTTACATGTAGAAATTGTTTACAGAAATTTCGAAGAGAAGAAACACTAATAAAACATAAAGAAATATGTTATGATAATGAATATTGTAAAACCGTGATGGTAAAACCGGATAAAAATATTCTTAAATTTAAAAATTATCATTTTAAAAATAAATTACCATTTGTTATATATTGTGATTTTGAATCAAACAATATTCCAATAAAATCATCTCAACCAAATCCCAACGAATCCTACATAAATCCAATATTTAAACAAGAAAAAAATAGTTATGGAATATATGTCAAATCCGATTATCCGCAAATATATAAATCACAATACTTTTCTTATGTTGGTGTTGATGCAGTGGAAAAATATATGGAAAAAGTAATGAAGATATTCAAAGAAATAACTTATAAGATCCACCTCAATGAACAGAAAAAACCAAAATTAAATACATATGAAGAAAAAGAATTTCAGGAAGCAACCAATTGTTATATATGTGGAGTTGAGTTTCCCGAATCCCCCGAGTTGGAAATAAGAAAACATAAAAAAATAAATGTGAAGAAGTTTAAATCCGTGAATGAAAGACATATAAGATTACGAGAAAAAATAGATAAACCTAAACTCAAATATATTGTTGATAATCCAGATAAATTTAATTTGGGAAGTAGATATATTAAAGGAAATCAAATGGATCATGATTCACAATTACAATTATTAAAAGATTATCTAGATGAAACTAATGAAATTGGAGAATGAATTATGTCTTATCATCAACGTAATAAATTTGGAAGATATTGGACTAATGAAAAAATGGGATTACAAAATATGAGTAGAAGAATTAGACATACACTATGTAAAGATAATATGATTGATATTGATATGAAGAATGCCCACCCAACTTTACTATCATCTTATTGTCATAAAAATAATATTAAATGTGGTGCACTAGATTATTATATCAATAATAGAGAAGAATTATTAGTCCAATATGGTAAATTGAAAAAATTATCTAGAGAAGATTCAAAAAAAGATTTATTAGCTATTCTCAATGGAAGAGAAATAAATATGAATTGTAAATACCCCGATTGGTTTGTTGATTATTACAAAGGGATGAGAGAAATAATAGATAAAGTTTGTGAATTTAATCCATCTTTAGTTGAACTTGCAACCAAACAAAAAAAAGAAAGGGGATCAGATTATAATATTAAAGGTTCTGCAATTAATCTATTGTTATGTGATATGGAAAACAAATCATTAATGGCAGCATTTGATTATTTGATTGAACAAGGTGTTGAAGTTGGTGCATTGGTATTTGATGGTTTGATGATTTATAAAAATGAAAGAGATATCGAAGAATTGTTGAAAGGATGTTCAAAAGCTGTAAAAGAAAAAACAGGAAATGATATAATATTTACAGAAAAAATAATGGATGAAGGATATAATATAGACATATCCTCCGAAACGCAAATTAGAGAAACCCCCCAGTCACGAACGAAAATAAGAGAACATTGTCATTATACTGGAAAATATCGAGGTGCAGCATGCCAATCTTGTAATACCAAAGAAGGAAAAGCAACAAAATTAATTCCTGTATTTTTTCATAATGGTTCTAATTATGATTTCCACTTTATAATTGAAGAATTGATGAAATACGAAAATGATTATAATAAAGTAAAACTTCTTTCTAAAAACTCAGAAGAATATATTTCTATAGAATATGGATCATATTATAAAAAATTAAGATTTCTAGATTCTTATAGATTTATGTTAAAAGGCTTATCGGATATTTCCAAATCAATGGATAAATTTCCTATTTTGGAAAGTGAATTCGAGCGAAGCGAGTCTCCGGATATTTCTCCACTAAAACAAAAAGGATTCTATCCATACGAATATGTAGATTGTTTAGATAAATTAAAAGAAAAGAAATTACCAGATATTGAAGAATTTTATTCAACATTAACACAAAAAACAATTACAGAAGTAGAATATAAACATGCACAAAATATATGGAAAACATTTAAATGTAAAACATTACAAGATTATCATGAATTGTATTTAAGAACTGATGTATTGATATTGGCGGATGCCTTTGAGAATTTTAGAAACTTCTTTTTAAATAATCATGAAATAGATCCATGTTATTGTTATTCAGCCCCAGGACTTACATGGCAATGTGGTTTAAAATATACAGGAGTTGAATTGGAATTGTTAACAGATTATGATATGTTACTAATGTTTGAAAAAGGAATAAGAGGCGGATTTTCTGGAGTTCTAGGACCACGACATGTTAAAGCTTTTAATAAATATACATCCAACTACCATGCTAGTGGAAATAGAATATTAGATGAAAATGAAATGAAAGAAGCACTTAAAATACTTAAAAATGGTGGAGATCTAAATGAATTCTTAGAAGAAAAATATTTATTATACTTAGATGCAAATAATTTATATGGTTGGGCAATGTCACAACTTTTACCAACTAAAGATTTTAAATGGGAATCGGATCCAAATTATTATTTAAACCTCCCGGAGGGAAGAGGTTGTATAATAGAATGTGATTTAGAATATCCAAATAATTGTAAATTTAAAACTAGAAACTATCCATTAGCACCGGAAAAGATGAAAGTAAATAAAGAAGAATTGTCAGAATATCAGTTAGAATTATTAGGAGATAAACCAGTAAGTAAAGAAGAAAAACTATTCTTAACATTATATGATAAAAAGAAATATATTGTTCATCATAGTATTTTAAAAGATTATATTAAACTTGGTATGAAAGTTACCAAGGTGTATAGAACCATTTCGTTCGAAGAATCTAACTGGTTGGCTAAATATATTAACTTTAATACCGAACAAAGAACAAAATCAAAATCTGCTTTCGAAAAAGATTTATGGAAGCTTATGAATAATAGTTTCTATGGAAAGACATTAGAAAATATCAGAGGAAGGAGTGAGATTATATTATCCACTAATAGAGAAGAAGTAAAAAAATATATAAACAAACCAAATTTTAAAGACTCAACAATATTTAATGATAATTTAGTTGCAATTGAAAATAATATTACATCTATTAAATTTAATAAACCCATTTATTTGGGAATGTGTATATTAGATTATTCCAAATTATTAATGTACCAATTTTACTATAATGTTGTAAATGAATTATGGCCAAGGAATGAACTTGTTGCTTCCGATTCAGTTTTAGGTAATACTCCGTTGATACTAAGGTGTCGAAATAAAATATTTATTCGTAAGATAAAAGATATTACCAATGAATATGAATATTCAAATGGTAAATTTTATCATAAACCAAATAATAATATTGAAGTTTGGACAAGTAGGGGATTTTCTAAAATAAAAACTGTAATTAAACACGAAACGAATAAAAAAATATTTAGGGTTGTCACATCATTGGGATTTGTTGATGTAACCGAAGACCATTCATTAATTAAAGATAATAATGAAATTATAAAACCTACAGATTCAACATTAAATACTAATCTTCTATTCAACGATAGTTACAAAGAAAAAATAAATCCACCTCTAAAAAAAGATTTCTTAAAATTAGAACCAAAAACTTTAGAAGAGAAAAAAGCTTTTATTGAAGGTTTCTTTTTGGCGGATGGAAGCAGTGGAATTTATGAATACGAACGTGGAATACAATATTCTTGGAATTTAAATAATCAAGATTTAGAACTTTTAGATAAATGTTTAGAATGGTGTAGAGAAATTTACCCAATAACTGATTTTAAAATAATAGATTGTATGGAATCATCCCGTGTATATAGAATTATTCCGAAGGGGAGAGGAAGTCATGAAGCAATGGCAGAAGAATTTAAAAGATTTTATACCAACGAACGTGAAAAGTACATTCCGTACAAAATTCTCAATAAAGATTACAATTACAAATTATTCTTCTTTAGAGGATTCTATCAAGGAGATGGTTATAAAAAAGGAAGGGATTGTCAATTTTGTTTTGCACAAAAATCCAAAATTACATTTTCATGTTTGCATTATCTTATAACACCTCTAGGTTATAATACCAATATTAATACAAGAGAAGATAAACCTAATATATTTAGCTTAAACATAACTAAAAAAGAACAAGTCGCTAATGTAAAAAAGATAATACCATTGGGAAAACAAGAAAAAAATGTTTATGATTTATCTACCGAAACTGAAGATTTTAATTGTGGATTTCCTTTAATTGTTCATAATACCGATTCCGTTTTCATATCGGTTAAAACAAAAGATATTTACGAGGATATGAAAAATATAAAAGATTATTTAGATACATCCGAATATCCCAAAGATCATCCTTTATATTCTGAAAAAAATAAAAAAGTAATAGGAAAATTCAAAGATGAGTTGAATAGTAATATTATGAATGAAATAGTTTACTTAAGAAGTAAGGCATATTCTTTTACGTTGAGTCGACCGGAGGGAGTGAAAGAAGAAAAAAAATTAAAAGGAATAGGGAAAACAACAATTAAAAAAGATATAAAATTTGATGACTATAAAGATTGTCTATTTAATAATAAAACTAAAATAAATAGAATGTATACAATGAATTCTGAAAAGCACAATATGTACATTAATGAAGTAAATAAAATAAGCATGACACCATTTGACGATAAAAGATATATATGTGAAAATGGAATAGATACTTTACCATATGGTTTTATTTAATTCCCCATACCAAATCTCATTTTCGTTCCAATAACTTTATTAACAATCGATCTATCCATTTTTTCCCTTAGGGTGGGATTATAAATACCTTCCATCTCCGCTAACATATTTTTGTCACATACTTTATTTCTAGTTTCCGTATCTTTATTTTTTAAATAACATACATCATGATGGTAGGCAGCTTTATCAACCCTGTTTACCGGTTTACTCCAACTTTTAGGTGTTAAATCTTCATTCAATCTTTTATTTAGATTAGTGCCCGGCCCCGTAAAATTATGCCCCGGTAAATGCATTTCAAAAGGTAGATTATTTATAGCCTTGTTCATCAAACCTTTTCCGCTAGAGACGAATTGGTGTTTCATTATTCCACACACTTCGCATCTACCCCGTTTCATTGGTCTACCATTTTTTGAAACAACATCCTCGATATTGAGAGTATTGGTGTGTTTTTTACATTTTACGCAATACATTCGACTGGACTCCATTTTTAAGCAAAAAAATCAAGTTAAAAAAACAGGTTCAAAAACAGGTTTAAAAACAAAAACAGGTTACATTTTAACATGTTACATGTTACATTTTAATATGTTACATTTTAAGTTTAAAAACAGGTTGCATTTTAACACGTTACATATTACATTTTAACATGCAACATGTTATATTTTAAGTTTAAAAATGGAGATAAAAGATTTATCGTGGAACGCGACGACGGCCAAGCGCAACAATCACCCCCTTTTGCCAAAAAGTATTAGAGGTGTGATTATTGGGAAATCCGGATGCGGCAAAACTACATTATTACTTAATCTCTTACTCGAACCGGGGTGGTTGGATTATGATAAATTAATGGTTTTTGGAAAGAGTTTATTCCAACCGGAATATTGTATTTTAAATGAAGCTTTTGAAAAAAAATTGACCAAAGACGAAATACTTCAACTTTTCGACAACCGTGAAGAAATATCCAATGGCGAAATTTCTACATCGGATATTATAAATGAAATATCTAAAAGCCGAGTACCCAAAAATGGAATAGAAAGTAAATTTTATGAATCTGCCGAAGATGTTCCAGATCCCAGGAATTTAAATCCAAAAAATAAAAATTTGATGATATTTGATGATTTAATTTTAGAAAAACAAAATAAATGTGAGGCCTATTATATTCGTGGTAGACACAGCAACGTGGATTGTTTTTATCTTTCACAAAACTATTTCAAATTACCAAGGCAAACTATAAGGGAAAATGCCAATTTTATTTGTCTGTTCCCACAAGACTTAAAAAATATAAATCATATTTATAACGATCACGTAAGTCATGATATGGAGAAGGAAGAATTTAGAAAATTATGTAAAACTGCTTGGGTGAGACCATTCAGTTTTGTTGTAATCGATTTATCGTCTAAAAAAGATAATGGAAAATATAGAATCGGTTTGGACGAATTCTATTTACCTTAAAAATGGATAAAGAATTGTTGGAAACTATTGCCAGAAATACAGAACCTAAAAGTTCATTTCAGATTATAGTATCTGATAATAAAACAGAATTTAAAACTATGTTCAATCCCCCAATACAACTTGATAAAACGAGAAAGTATGAAATAGCACTCGTTAACCTTGAAACGTATTATTCTTTTCCAAATATCACCGATGAGAATAATCGTTTTAAATATTCCAAAGATGGTGGGAAAAATTGGGAAATAATTAGAATACCTACGGGAAGTTATGATATAGTTGATATAAATGATTTTATACAAGATATATCCATTACTGCAAATCCAAATACTTTAAAATCTAGAATAGAGATAAAAGATAATTTCATTGTTGATTTCGATCATCAAAAATCTATAGGTAGAGTATTAGGTTTTAATCGTAAAAAATATAAATCTGGAATTCACGAATCTGAAAACGTTGTTGATATTCTCAGTATTAATAGTATACTCGTTAATATAGATATTATTTCTGGTAGTTATGTAAATGGTTCTTCACAAAATACGATCTACAGTTTTTTCCCCAACGTGAGTCCTGGATATAAAATAATTGAAACACCCCATAATTTGGTATATTTACCAATTACTTTGGATACAATACGTAGTCTCAAAACAGAACTTACAGATCAACATGGCAAATTGTTAGATCTGAGAAATGAAAATATTACAATTAGATTTCATATACGTCAAATATAATCTTAAAAAATGAGTTACATAAATACAAAAGTTAATATTTCCGATGGACAAAAAAATAAAATTAAACGTGCTATAAAAAATGGCACTGCTACGAGTTTACGTTTGGATAAAGAGGATTTCAAAGGTGATGATATTATAGCTGTTACCGAGACGCAAATGAATAAAATGGAACGTGCTTGTGAAAATGGTGTAGGAGTAACGATTAAATTAAGTAAAAAACAATTGGAGCATAACGCAAAAATTGAAGGTGGTTTTCTTCCCATGTTAGCAGGTTTAGCCGCAAGTGCTTTACCTGTATTGGCGAGGACGGTATTACCAGCTATTGGAGTGGGGGCGTTATCGGGTTTGGCTAGTACTGCTGCTCAAAAAGCCATTGGTTCCGGTTTGTATCTTAAAAAAGGTGGATGTGTTTGTCAAGTGGAAACCGACGGGGAAGGTTTATATTTGAAACCATCCTCAGGTTCTGGATTTAAGTCTCTCGGTGATGGTTTATATTTAAAAAAAGAAGGTGGAAAATTGTACGATGGAACGGGTCTCCTTTTTGGAGAAAACAGTCCTTTTAAAAATATTCCACTTTTGGGATTCTTGTTATAAAAAATGGAAAACGATTTTAAGATTAAAGTTGAAAATATTTTACTTCCATACAAACCATTAACTAATTTTGAATTGATGGATGCAGTTGAAAAATTAAAAATTCCTAATTTCAGAGGAGTGTTTATGAGAGACCAACTCCCCAACCGCCCATTAAAAAATGAATGTGGCATATTAAACTTAGATGATACAAATCCAAATGATGAATTTGGTTCTTCGGATTCCAAAGGTACCCACTTGGTATGTTGGTATGTGCAAAGCCCCGAAGTTATTTATTTTGATAGCTATGGAATACAACCACCTTTGGAAATAATAAACTACTTACGGTCACACCCTGAAATAATATACAATACAGAACAAATACAACCAAGGGGAACAGTAATATGTGGACATATATGTTTATTTTTTTTATTTCATTCGCTAAAAAATGCCTGTAGATAAATTTGGAAGAATGCCCAAAACTAAGGTTTCGAAATCGGATGTATCTTTAAATTATATAAACAATAACTTTTTGAAAAGGGGGGAAATCGATATGTTTGGAAACAAGATCACGAATCTCGGAACTCCTACAGATGCCGGTGACGCAGCACCTAAATCATTTGTGATAAAGAGAATGAACAAGATGGCAAAGGATTATGATTTAGAAAATTTAAAACAAGTAAAAACAGATATCATAGAAAGGATGAGAAAAAATTTAGAAAAATATATCGACAAAGAAAAATTGGAAGCCGAAATAAATAAACTTAAAAAAGAATGGGCCTTGGATGATAAAACCGGCGAAGATGAAATTACTCGGAAAATAATGACGGATATCGAAAAGGGTGTGAACATTCTCAAAAATGATTTAAAAGATCTGATAGACGAAAAAAAATGAAGAGACATTGCAGTTAGTTGTAAATAGGATGCAAGTCGATATTGGTGAAGTTATTGCGGGAAGAAATGAGAGAAATAAGAAACTGGATATGGCTATACATGATTTTAAATACAATCAATTATCCATTTTATTGTTTTCTCTAAATATTGATAAAAATTCATTTATCAAAATACATAAAGACTCGCGGAATCGAATTCATATTACAGGTAAAAAAAATAAACGATATAATTATTTTACAGAAGCTTTTGTTATGTCTCCGAACGAGTATATTAAATATAATGATGTGGTTGAATATCCATATCGTATAGGGTATATGGAAGATTGGTTACTTAAAAAACCCGGTATTTACACTCTCGAAGTTTATTTAAAATATATATCTAGTGTCCCCGGTCAATCTAAACAATTATTTCAGGTAGGCCTCGAAGGTGGATTGCTTAAAACATTTATAGAAGGTAAAGGAAAAGAAGAAATTAAGGAAACATGGGCATTTGATAATAATAATCGAAACACCCGTATAACACTAAACCCTTTGGCATATAAGGAATTTACTTTTACCGAAAAGGGATATATAAAATTATATTATAGACCGGGAGTTTTGGATAATTAATCGGTTATTTTAATTTGACTGAATTCTGATATTGGTATTTTTTCGAAAGCTGGATTATTGGGATGTTTAATTCCTTTATATTTATTTTCTTTTTCTATTTTGGTTTGACAAAATTCTGATTCCGGCTTTTTATCAAAATCTGGATGTTTAATTCCTTTGTATTTATTTTCTTCTTCCATTTTTTATAAAAAAATAAAATAAACTCACTTAACCATAAACAACACTCATCTTATTTCCGTCTGATTGAAATTTTATCATTTTATCGCTGATAACAACTGCATAAGCTTCCGTTTCTGCTGGGACATTTGCACCGAATTGTGCTTTCACTTGAATATCGGTGACCGAATTCTTCAACCTTTCACTTTGTTTACTTACATCAAATACGAAGATTGGAAAAAGATCTTTGTAATCGGGCGGATTTATATTTGGGTTGGAAATTAATTCATCCATATGGTAAAATTTTGATCTGAATGCAGCTGCATCGCCGTAAGCTCTACTAAACTGGTTCTTGGTAAAATCCAATTGATAATCAACTTCAGGGTATCTATTAGAATTGAGCATTACGTACATATTCTTTAGATTTACATGATCAAATAGAGCAGGATTCTTTTCTTGATCACCATTTTTTTCAGTTTGAAAACCAATAATAATCCAACGAGGTTTTTCTGGACTCGATTTAACCGAAAGTCTCCAGGTGAATCTGGTTGATTCTGGTACTGTTATAGTATCACATTGTCGCATTCTATATCCCACGGGAAGACTGGCTTTATCTTCTATCGTTTTGTATAGTTGAAACTTTTCAGTATCAGCAGGAAGAACATGCGGAATTTACCATGATAATTTTTCGAGATAAACTTTACCTGCACTATTGGGGGCATTGGTTCTAAAAATTGCGTCATCATCATTCTTTCTGGTTAGAGTCAATGTTTGTTTCATACCGTATAAAATTTTATTATAATCTTCACAAAATCCAAAAATATGTTTTAACGGAACTCTAAAACTAAATGTTCCCTTCGGATCTGGAAACCTAATTAAATAATCATGACGAACACTAAATCCCTGATTGTCATCAAGACTTGCATCGGGATTCGTATCTTTATACCAGAGTTGATTTAAACCTTGGGCTTTTGAGAAATCATCTGGATACTTTAATATTCCCAACATCGTGCTAGATTGTCCAGGATGAAAGACAGATTCAATCTCCTGTCCAGAAAGTTGATATTTAATATTATTGAATAAAAACATAAGTCCATTATTAATTAGAGCAACAACATTCGCATTCGCATAATCCGTTCCATCGGCTTTTTCCAATTTTCCTTCAAACAACAAATAACTTTCACTCGGATGGGTAAATAAATCTTGTGTTTCTATATTAATTCTAATTTCTCCGGGGTTATTTAAATTAGTTCCTGTAATAGGTTCGTATTCATGATATTCATATTTTTCAATACTTTCATCTGTTATGGGAACTTCAGTAATTTTTAAAATATCCTCCATTTTATAATAAAAAAATTTAGGTCTTTTTCAATTTACGAACCACATCTTGAATACTCATAACCCCCGATCCCCCGGCATCAATAATTGAAGAAAGACTCGGTTCGTCCTTAGGTTGCGCATCGGTATATTTTTGTATAATTGATTTGGATTTCGGGGTTAAAAGTTTACTAGCGTGGGCCACCGCTTTACTAGCGATCTTTTTTCCTGCCTCATCTAACGCTTTCTTTCCAGCAGATTTACCAGCATCGAGTGCTGTTTTACCCAGTGCCTTTGCTACATTCGTTGCAGCTGTTTTAGAAAATAAACCGCTAAATAAATTTGCCATAGTGTCAAATGTTCCACTTCCTCCATACTTATAATGTCTTTTAAATCCATATTTTTTTATTATCAACATTTTTCAATATTAAATTTTGAGTATTTTTTCATGTTCTTTGGAATTTAAAATATTTTGTTTTTTAAGATTATCACAAATAGAAACTATTTCGTTTTGTACCCCTGTGTTGCCAGCTTTTTTACTTTCCATTAATAAATCAAGCCTTTCAACTAATTTATTTGGATCCGAAAGACCCGAGCCAGTTTTTCCTGAAATGTCATCCCAAATTGGTTTAATATATTCATTATATTTATAACTTTTACTGGCCTTTGGACGCCCGGTTTTTGGATTATTATCCTGGTAAATAGCGTTCGTTATATCCATTATTTTTTCGTATTTTTCTATATCCCCATCCGTGATTTTTCTTTTATCTGGTACCTTTGCTGTAATAAGTTCCCACAATCCTGCGGTTCCTTTATATCCTTTTTTATCTACAACTATATATTCACCCATAAAATTAACAGGTTTATCTCCAATATAAAATTTTTTATCTTTGGAATATAATCCAAACGTTGTATCAGTTCCGGATTTACTACCAAAATTATCTAGATAATCGAGGGAAATTTCACCTACACCCCTTCTATCAACCTTGGGGGTAGGTTCCGGTAAAGCCATGGGTTCTGGTAAAACCACAGGTCCTGGAATGGCTGCGATAGCTGGAGCAATTTCTTTCAACGGTTGAAGATCTTCTTTTATCTCTTCGACCGTTTCCCTCTGTATATCTGTAACGGGTTTGAAAAATTTCCCGAGATCTTTTTTTAATTCTCGTTTACCGGCACGCTCGCGAAGTTGACTTTCTTGAATTTTTTTCTTTGTTTCAAGAAACTCTTTTACTATTTTATCTCTTCTCTCGGGATCGGTAATTTTTAGAAATGACATTCTTTTTTTAAAGGATAATTTAAGGTTTCAATTCCATAAATTCAATATCTGATTTTTCAATATTTTTTCTTATTAACATTCTTACTTCATCTTTCATTTTATAATATTTATCCAATTCTGAAGATATAAGTTGAAATTCTTCATCACTTATTTTCCCATCATTTAAAGCTTGTGAAATATACGAATTTATAGTATTAAGTTTTGTAGTTGCGAGAGTTCTTATTTTTTCATGTTTTTCTACTTTGGATGAAAAATGTTTATTTAGATATTTCCCCGGAATACCTATTGCACCACAACCCGCCGAAAGACTCATTAGTATTTCCGAATAAGGTAATATGGGTGAAAGTGCACCGAGTAAAATTGTTGAAACATTAAGTATCACCTCAATAAAATATATAATATTTCTAAATGTTCTATATTTTTTAACAAGGGAAATTCTTGTATTCTCTTCGGTTTCAAGAATACCCTGAACTCTTGTAATCTCATTCAATCGAAATTCTTGTGATTCCATTTTTAAAGCAGAAAAATAGGTGAGCCAGATCCAGTGGGGCAATTTCTGTATTATCTTATTTTTCGTGTAGAACCCCCTTGCTACTATCCAAACATTCGTTTTATTTTTACCCTGAGTTGGGATAGGGGGGAAAGACAAAATTGAAAAATCTTCGAATTACCGCATTCTCGATCTGGGAGAAAAAACAAAATTGAAAAATCTTCGAAATACCATATATCGGATAGGATGGCTGAAGTAAAAATAGGGGTTTGGGGTGTTTTGAATTTTTGTATTCTGGATATAAAATTTTTTTCAGGTGAAATGTGTGTTTTTAAAAATTCCCAGGGGTGGCCCAGACACGTCCATTTCCCCTACTACTCATGTGTATTACAGTAAGTTTTATTTATACATGTCTTATTGCAAGGTCTGCAATAGAAATGCCTATCATCACAACTTTTTTCTTCTTTTTGACATGAAACATACTTGGGGTCATTAACACAATCATAAGAAACGGGGTTATGGAAGTATGGAATCTGATACAGGGAAACCAATTTATTACAATCACTACAACCCAACCCAATACATTCATCTAAATCAATTTGATTTGCAGTCTGGCTTGAGGTACCCCTATACCAACATTTCGTATTCAACCTTCTATGCACTTGCATTAATTTCATGTGCTTCATACCTCCTATATGGGTACCCCAAGCGAGAATACCAATATCAACCCTACAAAAGTTGCAAAATCGTCGATCCCCTGTACCAGATTCATAAGTCTCTTCTGGATACTGATGAACTCCATACTTTACAATTATATTTTCAATCTCTTATTTTCTTCAATCCTACATTCATCAGTTTTTTCTTCTATCATATATTCATCAGTATCCATAGGAGGGGGGTAGTGGTGGGTGGTATTATACAATTTTTTTTCAACATTACCTAACACATGTAAACAAGCATCACGTTTAGATGTAATAATATTTTTAAATCAATAATATTTTGTTCTGTAATTTTTTCTTGAACATCAGAATATTTTCTCAGTTCCTTTCTAATCTTAATATCGTACTTACTATTTTTAGCCATAATACACAGGACATCTGGTGAATTGCAAAATGCAATAAGTTTGTTGTAACATTCTAATAAATAATTAACTCTTTTCTTACCGTCCTGTCTATTATGGCTGACTCTTCATTTCGCATTCATTTTCAGACTCATACATTATACAGGTTTGGTATTCATTGAATGTAACACTTGATGGTCAGAGTCCCCATCATACTCAGATACCCCCGAATCTGAGATGGTGGTTATATAATCTTCAGACTTTATTTTAAAAGTTACATCTTTATTTACAATAACATTATTATATAAGTCTGGATGGGGACTCCCACCCTTTATAATTCCATCTTTAGATTTACATACTGGGGCTATGTCTGGTAACGAACATTCAGAATAAGATGAAATAACACACATGACTTAGCAGAATCAGAATCAGAAATATATAATGGTAACTTACCAATTTCCAAATTAATATTATTTTGATTTTGAACTATCAGATTTTGAATTAATGTTACTGTCATTATCATTTTCACTATCATTTTCACTATTGTCACTTTCTAAGGAATTAATGTCACTATCATCTTCACAACTACTGAAACTTTCTATTATTCTTCTTAACCGTTTATATATTTTATTCTTAGTTCTCAACACTCTATTTATTTCATTGTTATTGTTCAAATAAGGATTTATATAGTCTTCATCAGAGTAATCACTTGTGGTCGGGGAGTCATTGATGAAGTTTTTCATTGATTCATCGTCTGAAAAATCAGATTCGTCATCACTCCCCAACCCACACTCTGCTTCCTTTATTATAAAGTTTAACATAATTACTAACACCTTGAATATTCATGTAAAAATAAAATTCTGCATTATAATTATATAATCCTGTAATAATAAATATAATATTATAAATACTATCAATATATTAGTAATCTGACGATAACCCCCCTAGCCTAAGCATTTTTTAAGAATCTACAATAAAATATTAAGTATGAAAGTAAAATATGATAATAAGTTGACTTACGTTTCATGTAACATATTTCATTTTCTACTGATTCATAACGTCAATGTGTTGCAGTGGCCAGCAAAATCACCGGATCTCTCTCCCATTGAGCACTTATAGGACCACTTAGGTCGTCAGGTGAATGAGCACCATGACGTAAACAACGTCCGTGATCTTGAACGTGTCCTGCAAGCGGAATGGGTCAGGATCCTATTGCAGGTCATTAGAAAACTGATTTGCAGCATGCGACGTCGTTGTCTGGCAATCTTAGCTGCGAATGATGCACACTAGGTATTGAGCCGTGTGCGAACTTTTACGCCTGATCCCCCCCTAGTTTATTTCCCGTACGCCGGAGACTAAACGCCTCAAAATCATGGCATAACATTGATGCGAATCATTGGTGATAAAAATCAAATATCTGAAAATGTATTTGGTTTAATGATTTCGTACCTACCCTTTCTCCAGGAGTCAGTCCTTTCTGAACTTGCTAAACTTTTTTCCATCAGTATACTACAACTGCACAGAAAAAGTCTGTGTCTTACACTGCAACCTCTGCTCCAACTCCCTTAAAACCACCCAAAACAAATAACGCAACAAAAACTAAGCAAACATCAAAGACACCCTCCACACAAAAAAACCTTCCTCTTCGTTCAAATCCGTCCCCTCTACAACTAAACCTTCTACATCAAAACCCTCTTTATCTAAACCAAAAAAATCGACGCAAAAGAAAGCATTACAAAAAAACCCAACAAACTACAACTCTTAACATAGGCGTAGTATTCATCCTTAATAGCAAAGAGCAATTTCAAACTAAAGAAAACTAAATAAAACCAATTGGTTTACGATTGGAAGGCGACTTAGAAGCTCTCAAACTTGAACCACATAGCGTTGCACAAAACCTTACACAAAATATAGCTCTATGGACACAATCATGTCCAGAGGTAAATACTGGTCTATCCAAAACAAAAAAATCTCCTAACTCATCTGAATTATATAAAGACGAATTTTCCAAAATTATTGAAACACATCATGATTTTATTCATATCTAAACTGACGGCTCAAACGACGGCAACAAGGTTGGTTGTGCTGCCTTCGCACACAACTTTATTTCTCGGACCTCTGGGCCTCCCAGAGAAGGCATCAATTTTTACAGCAGAAACAAAAGCCATCGACTTGGCATTATCATACATTTCTCAACATAGTGCAGACAATATCTGATTTTCTCAGATTCTCTTTCTGTTCTTCAAGCAATTAAAAATCGCAAAACCAACATTTCATTGATTCAACATTTACTCATTCGCTTACATGATATTCTACAATCAAAATGTGTAAAATTTGGATACCTAGCCACATAGGTATTCCGGGAAATGAAACAGTTGATACTTAGGCTAAAAAAGCTCTTAATTTTCAACCAGTTGCAATCAAGTTACCTAACAGCGATTTTCAGCCATCTATTAATACACTTATCAAATCCAAATGGCAATCTCAATGGGATGAAAAGACAAGTAGCAAACTCCATACCATCCTTTCTCATGTCCAATTATCTTTCCCTCTTTTAACTCGCCGCGATCAAGTCGTTATTACAAGGTACCGTATCGGACGCACTCGAATTACACATTCATCCAAACTTAACCGAGAAGATCAACTATTTTGTATATCATGCAACGAACCTTTCACTGTAAAACATTTTCTTCTAGACTGCCACGAATATACCCTAATCCGGAACCAGTATTTCAACACAAGTTCACTCAAAGACCTGTTCACGAACACTCCATCTATGCTTATCATTCAGTTTTTAGAGGCAATTAATCTTTACCGTAAAATATGATTAACATAATTAACAAATTCTGCTTTAGGTGCGATATAGCCTAGTTAGTGTTAAAAGCCCTGTAAAACACCAATCAATCAATCAATCAATCAAACAATCTAACTCTTTCCAACAGATTCGAGAGTCTGAGTGACGAGAGTGACGGAATTATCGTCTCAGATTTGAGAATATGGAAGATGAGGCGTAGTCCCACTTTTAACACTTTTTATCACCATGGCGTCAAATAATATTATCCAATGGAATTGTCGAGGCCGCCTGAGGGCCAATTGTGATGAAATATCACTTTTAATCAATCAGTATACACCTGTTGCAGTTTGTTTCCAGGAATGATAATGTATCATTCAAATCCCATTCCTTGTAAAGTGAAATCTATACCGAAGGCAATAAAGCTCAAGGTGGAGTATCAATTATTGCAAATGATAATATTCCTCACAAAAAATACATGTACCTTTAAATACAACTATCCAAACTGTTGCTGTAAGGATGTCCTTACACAAAGAGATTACTTTGTTATATTTATTTACCTCCAAACAAACCAGTTAGTGAAAACAACCTAAACAACTTAATAACTCAACTCCCTGCACCATACATACTAGCAGGAGATTTTAATTGTCATAACATTATATGGGGCTCTGATGATACCAATCACAAAGGAACCCAAATTGAAATATTATAGATTTTAACGATCTGGCAATTATGAATAATGCCAATAAAAAAAAACATATCTACATCCTGCAACAGGATCCTTCTATTCTATTGATCTATCTCTGTGTAGTCCAACGTTGCTCGCAGACTTTTCATTGAAAGTTGGAGATGACACTTGCGGTAGTGACCACTTCCCCATCTGTATCTCATCAACATACCCATTAAATTATGACCGCCGCAAATGGTGGAACTATCAAAAGTCAATTGGGGAGAATTCCAGCTCCTTTGCGAGCAGAATATTACTCGTGAAAAGTTAGACAGTAGTGAGGATCCGTTTGAATTTTTTACTTCCCTGCTCATAGGGGCAGCGGAAAAAGTCTATCCCTCAGACCTCGACAAATTCCAAAAACCCAGATAATCTTTGGAATTATGAAGATTGTAAAAGAAAATTTAATCTAAGACCAATCCATAAAAATCTCAAATCTTTTCGTATATTAAGAGCAAAGGCTCGAACAACTATTAAAGATAGTAAACGAAAATCTTGGAAACAATATATCTCACCTGGCCCGGACAAAGTCTATTATCAATTCCTGAAAAACCTTCCTGTCCATATTCTTTCCCTTTTTCTTGAAATTTTTAACAATATTTGGGAATCTGGTGAATTCTCTTCTTCCTGGAGAGAAGCATTAGTAATCCCAATACCAGAACCGGGCAAGGATTCTAGTAATCCTAATAATTATCGCCCAGTAGCCCTCACCAGTTGCATATGTAAAACACTGGACAGAATGGTGAACGACAGACTTGTATGGTTCTTGGAATCTAATAATCTTATTGATAATAACCACGGAGTGGTTTCCGTCGCCAATGTGTTACCACCTTGTGTTCCTCTATGTTGAGGCAAACGAACCTTTCATTTATTTTAGACGACAAAAACTTGCTACTCAGTGTATTTTAAAACTCAAATCTAATCCTTTTAACACATCATATTGTTGTTAAACCTTTATTTAAAAATCTGTTTGAACGGAGACCAACGGCAGATCCACCACTTGGTATTCGTATGTCTCAATTCGTTGATATGGAATCCATTGCAGAGTACAAAGTTTCAGATACTCTACCCTGGACCCTTATGTCAGCGCAGTTTCGCTTCGACCTCACGTGTGACAAAAAGTCAGATACAGACAAAAACACTTTCCAAACTAAATATCATGAACTCAAAGAGCATTACCATACACATCAGACAATTTATACTGATGGCTCTAAAGACGGGAATATTGTTGCAGCTGCAGCAGTATCTGGAAATGAAATTAAAAAATGCCGTCTCCCAGACAAGTCATATATTTTTTGAGCTGAGATGAAAGCCATTGATCTTGCCCTCGATCTCGCCGAAGAATCAAATCATGATCATTTCATCATTTTCTCAGACTCATTGTCTACCTTACAAACTTTGCACAATATGAGCGTGGAAAGTCCCACTGTCTGTGATACCCTTGAGCAAATCTTTCACCTCAGTACATCCAAAGAATTTGTATTTTGCTGGATCCCAGGTCACATGGGTATTAAAGGTAATGGTAGAGCTGATGCACTTGCTAAATCAGCCCTGAAGTTACCAATCTCAAATGTCAACATTCCTTATACTGATTTTAAATCTGCAATTTTTAAGCCCACTCTGCCTTCCTGGCAATCCCGATGGGATGCCGAAATTAGCAACAAACTTCATTCAGTCAAACCAACCCTAGGCAAATGGCACCCCTCTTTAGGGTCCATTCGTCGGGAAGATGTGATATTCACTAGATGCAGAATTGGACATTCGCGTTTAACCCATTCTTGGCTTTTCGCCGGAGATGATATGCCAGAATGTATTCCATGCAATGCACCATATTCTATCAAACATGTTGTTATTGATTGCATCGATCTTCGACCTATAGTATTTTAATGCTGAATCTTAAACACCCTTTTTAAAACTGTTTCACCTAAGGTAATTATCACCTACATAAAGGAAATCGGACTTTACAATTAAACTGTGATAATTTTTGTACACTCTTTGTTAACTTTACAAACTTTTATACACCCTTATCATTTCAACAGTCGGACTTTTAACTAATTCATATCTCTTTCATTCTCATTTTCACATTATCTTATGTTTACATTATTTTATCAAGTGACATATCATTATTATCTTTATCATAATCATTTTAATGCGCGCTACATGACCATTAGTTGTAGATGCGCCATAAAACACCCCTAGATAAATAAATACGAACGGTCCATCGCAAGCTTTCTCATGTTCTGGCGATATACCCGGTTTCCTTGTTTCATGAAAACACCAGACTACATCACCAACTGAGTACCGATGGAAGACAACTTAGCATCATAGATGTCCTTGCTTCTTTTTTTCCATTTGCTGAAAGATGTTCTCTGGCCACCTCATGGGCTCGTATCGTGCGCCATCTTAATTGTTGCACATATTGGCCTTCATTCTAGAGTTGCCTGCTCATGGCACTATCATGGTTGAACATCAAGTCGGCAGGCATTCGGATTTCACGGCCAAGGCAAAGCAAATTTGTTGATAGATCGGTGGCTGCACTCGGTGTGCACCGATATGCCCCAGCCAAGCAACCAAGGTTTAAGTCCCTGTCTTCCTGTTCACCAACTGAGAAGACTCAGCGGTTATAACGCTCAACTTGACCATTACCGCTTGGATTTCGAGCACTTGTTCTCGATTATCTTGTTTGCAACATTTGACAACGGTCTTTAAATGATTTGCTTTCAAATGCCGAACAGTACTGGTCACTGGTCAGTATGAACAGAAAGGGGGCGACCCCAGTGTGCAACAAAATCATTTAGTATTTTGGTGGTACACGTTCGGCCGTTTGATCTGGTACAGCCAGTACTTCTATATACTTAGTGAAGTGGTCAAGATATACCTATTGCCTCTCGGCGTTATTGGGAAAGGTCCCGTAAAGTCAACAGCGAGTACGTCCCTTGAGGCGCCCGCTTTGAGCCTTCCCATGGAGGCTTGCGTGTTTCTGGGCGCCTTCTTAACAGCTGCACATACATCACAGCTTCTTACATATAGCTTTATGTCATCACATTGCCTCATCTGAAACCAGTGATAGCGCTGAGCTATTCTAGCCCTGGTTTTCTTTGTACCCATAAGCCCAGCCGTGACAGAATTATGTATCTGAAACATGACCTCTTCTTGCAACTTTCTTGGCACAATCAGTTGTAGCTCCTCTCCAGTGGAATCAATTCTCTTTCATATTTTGCTCAGACCATCATCTTTTATTACTAGAGAATCCCATTCAGACAGCTGCATGACTCTTATCGATCATTGATTCACTAGATGGTAGACTGTGTTGATTGAGTGCTTTTATTAGGAAACCTATATCTGGATCATTGTTTTGATAATGCGAGACCTTTTCAGGGAGACATGAACCCAACCAACTTTTGTTCTTTATACGGGTCTTTGCACCACTCTCGCCATTCGATGTACTTGGCAGGGATTGATTGTTGTTCACCATCACGTAGCCCCTCAAGAAATCTACACACCAAATCTTCTTCACGCGTTTTCCTATCTCGACATCCATGGGCTTTTTCATACAGGACTTTCAATTCTGCGGCAAAATCTTCTGCTGTTTCTTCCACTCTTTGTTTTCTTTTACTGAACTTAGCCGCAAATGACCTAGGCGTTTCAATTACACTGTACCTATTATTCATTTCATCTGTAAGATTTCTGTAGTTAGACAGGACAGCAGGTTCTAGTTGTGAAAACACAAATTATGCAGCGTGACCATCAATACGGGGTAATACCTAGTCAAGCCTCACTGTATCAGGCCAGTCATAGCTGTGCGTTAGCCTCAAACATGACTGTCTATACCTTCCACTCGTCCTTCCCGGTAAACATTGCCATTTTTATATTAGTACCCTCCTAATGCGTGCGAGTGTCATAGTGTGGTAACGGTTGGTGACCATCACATGCCCTACCAAAGTCATTAACTGCATAGGTAGGTTGTTGATAATTGATACTATGATTACCAGCTACATTGAGTGGTGATTGGAAATTTTCTTGACGGTTGCTGCAACTATCAGTTATACAGGGGGACGAGTGATAAAGCCTATTTTTACTTTGGTGTGTACTATAAGGTCTAGTCTCATGAGGCCTATTACCCGAGTTAAAGTCATTTTAGTTCGTATCTCGTTTGTTGACCTGGTTAATTGACTTTGTAATATTAGTCGGACTATTGCCCTTTGACTGTTTCAAACTCCTGAGTTCATTGACTACATCTTTCCACACAGAGTTAATACGACTCAGGACATTATTAACACCATCATTCCCTTGATACATGCAAGCGGATGAATTTGCCACCGTATTTTCTCTCTTGCTCCATGTCATCGGGGGCTTCGATTCGAGATTTTGATCTGACATGTTATTAAAAAAAATAGTGTGCTCATTATCAACAGCCTCTAGCTTATTCATTTTTTAACCAAAAAAACTGTTGAAAGCTTGGATTCGCACCTCTGGATTTGATGTTCAATGATCAAATCCCACCGCTGCCGCCAAAAATGTTGTGGACAGGCCTTGGGTGCCGTTCCGCTTTTACTTTGTTGTTCGATTCCTTGTTCTCGGGTTCTCTTGGTCTGTTATGACGGTGCAATTGGTATTGACTTCCAATGATGGTGCCTATCACAATACTGTAACTTAACTAAGCTCAAAAACAATAAAACACTGTTCAAAGTTCTTTAGGAGTAATTATGGGTAAATAACGTCACTATGCTATTCGGCCAAATTACACACGCGAATGAGTTAACATCCATTGACTGCGCACACTAAATTAACGTAAAAGAGGGTAAAACACTAGACAGTAGCGCTACTTATAAACAAAACTTGAAACGTAGAAGTAAATTTGTATCCAAAATACGGGGCATTGGCGTGTAATAGTGTGTCAAGGAGTCCAACAAGACATTTCTATAGGCAAAAATGTTAAAAAAAAATCGTACCTACCTTCATTTTTTCAACATTTCTGTAAATTGGCGCGGGCAAATTGTTTGATATTTTTGTTTTTGATTTCAATTAGTATTAGGAAATTTAAACAAAGAGAATTTTTCATTGAGTTGTCTGTCCATTCTAGACTTGTGTATTTTATGAACATGCAAAAATTTTGTCGACTCTGAATATTGCGATTTTTAGGCATTTTTTTTCAGGCCCCATTGTGGGTAGCCCCATTTATTTGTCCCCGTCATAGATGTGTGTCGGTCGAGGACATATCCGACACACACCTTACAACGTTAGCAAGATATTTATACATATTTCTGTGTAAACAGTGAAAAAAGAAAAGAGAAAACAAATAAACAAGATTATGATGAAGAAAGGAGGGAGTGTGTGTTTTATGCATTAATAATCTTTTCCCATTTTTTATTGATTTTGACTAATTTATTATTTCTTAAAGCAACCATTTTTTTCTAATGTGATATTGTGTATCAAATTTGATTTAAAAGTATTGATATATGGAATTGTTGACAAAAATTTACATTTGTAAATGTATTGTTTAGCAAACATTAAAATAAAAGATATTTGGTTACCATTTGTTTCGCAGAAAAATGCCGTTTCTTTGTTCATACTAATTCTATATTGTTTCTGATTTAGAAAATGTAATATCTGATTCCAAAAAATTGAATATGATGGCAATCCCAGAAAAGGTGGACTAGGTTCTCTATGGCGCTGCTACAAAATGAACACATATTTGATTCTTTTAACCTACATTTAAATAAGTAAGAATTTGTTACAATCAACCTATGTATGAAATTAAATTGAAAAAGTTGTAATTTAGTATTCTTTGTACATTTGAACGGCAGTGTGTGGATCTGTTTCCATTTCAATGTTTTGTTGAATTCATTTTCCCATTTTATTTTGTATGGCCCGTCATTTTCAGCATAGTTTTGTCTTATTTGGATTGATGTTAGTATTTTACAAAACTTCATTTAATTTACATGCATTTATTTCATCAAAAATTAAAGATTTTGTTTCCTGTATGCCTATTCCATTTTGTATCAAATTTTTTGGTGTGTGAGTTAACTATTTCATAATAAAATAGATATTCACCTACATTTATATTATATTGCGCTTTCATTTGATCAAAATATTTGAATTTTTTATTTTGTGTATCATATAGATCAATTAAGTATATGATGTCTATGCACTATTTATTGACAATGGTTTTGCCATCAATTTTTATGTCACTGTTATTCAATATTATTATTTTTTCAATATTTTTGCTTCTATAATACAAGGGACAGCCCTGTCGAACTCCTCGCTGTACTGTAAAAAACTTTGACATATACCCATTATTTGTTACACAACTATTAGGTTTATTGTAAAATAATTTGATCCACTGCTTGAATGATGAACCGAAATTAAAGTACTTTAATGTTTTATGTATAAAAGAATGTTCAATACTATCGAATGCCTTTTCAAAGTCAGTAAATAAAAGCATACCTAGCTTATCATATCTTTGCGTATATTCAATAGCCTCTAATAATATTCTTATATTTTTTCCAATATATCTATTTTTTTATGAATCCTGTTTGCGTCTTATGTATTATTTTATTTAATGCTTGTTTTAATCTGTTTGCTATGGCTTTTGTAGCTATTTTATAATCGATGTTTAATAAACTTATTGGTCTCCAATTTCCTTAATTAGTAAGATCTTTGTCAGGCTTTGGTAAAAGAGTGATTAAACTTTGTGTTTGAAGTGTTGATAGTTTGCCTTTTAAATATGATTCATTCAATGCATTGAGTAAATCATGTTTTATATCATTCCACTGTAGCTTATAAAATTCTACACTAATTCCATCAGTACCGGGACTTTTACCGTTTTTCATATCTTTGATTGCAATGTCTAATTCTTTTAATGTAAGGGTTCCTTCACAGATTTCCTTTTCAGCTTAATCTAGGTTTGGTATATCCGCATTATTTTAACAATCTATAGATGAATCACTTAATTGTTTTGTGGAGTAAAGATTTTGAAATAGTTATATTGTTCATTTAGAATTGCATCTTGATTTGTAATTCGTGTATTATTTACATTTAGAGCTTTTATTGTTTCTTTTCAAGCTTTATGTTGTTCAAGCTGTTTTAAGAGTTTTATATTTTTATCACCGTTTTTAATATTTTCAGATGTAATCCTTAACAAGTATCCATTTATTTGGTCATCATACATATCATTTAGTTGAGATTGCTTTAAATGTAATAGACCAAACATGTTTTCGTTATTATTGTCTTCGCACATTCTTTTGAGATTTACGATTTCTTTTTCGAGAATATTTATGTTTTCTTTATGTTTCCTTTTCTTTAAAATTGAGTAATGGATTGGTACGTTTCTGATTGTTCCTTTTATTGATTCCCAAAGTGCTTGATGTAATGCATTTATATTATTTCTCTTGATATCATGTATTCCTTCTTTTATATTGGCATTATATTCATCTTCGAGCAGTAGAGAATTGTTCATTTTAAATATACCTCTACCACGGGTTTCTCCGTTTCTTTCTATTATTATTGAAGCTATTGAGTGATCTGTTTTAATACTAGTCTCTATATTTGCTTTACTTATATCATTTAATAAATGTTCCGATGTCAAAAAATAGTCTAATGTACAAAAATTTACAGGGTCAATATTTGAATGCCACGTATATTGTTTATCATGAGGCTGTAAACTTCTCCAAATGTCACATAACTGATGTGTATCTATAATTTGTTTCAGTTTTTCTCTGCAGTATTTATGACTTACATTGCTCCCTCCGTTTTATCTAAAATTGCATTTAATGTGACATTCCAGTCACCACCAAGAATAAAACATTTTATTTGACTATTTTCAAAAAAAACTTGCACCTTATGAAATATACCTATAGTATCTTTATTCTGTCCATAAATATTTACCGCTGTTAATATTGTATCCGTATATTGGATTGTTAAGCAAGGATCCGTCCTTCATGTTCCTCTGTAGCTTTAGTACTTTTATGCCTATGTTTGGGTTGATTAAGAAACCAATTCCTTCCTTGTTAAATAAATCGCCACTGAAATATATAATTGATCCCCAATCGTTTTCCCAAGATTAATTAATACTATTTTTGTAGTGTGCTTCTTGTAATAGGCATACATCTATCTTTTGATCCTTAATGTACTTAAATATTGCTAATATTTTTCGTTTGTCCCTTAACCGCCTTACATTATATGTTGCCATCTTGATTTTAGTATCTATATTCATTTGTATTGTTAGGTAAGTAACATACTCCTTTCTTAAAAAAATTGTGAAGACAAAACAAAGCAACAATGTAATTTATGTTCAATTAGGGGATCATACATCAAATTGAAAATACTTTATTATATATGATTTAATGCTATGAGATATTTAACATTTAGGTAACGTCTAATAGGCCTTTTTATATGTAATGTTCTTTTCCTAATACTCAAATATATTGTCTACGTAGCAACTGCCTAAGGATATTCAAATTATGATAAAGGTATCATTTATTATATACGATTATAATCAACATATTTATATTTTCCGAGTGATTATCTTGATCATACACATATTTGTTAGTAAGAAGATTGATTGATTTGATAGGCTTACCTTCTTGCTAAAATGTATCTTTTCCATTTTGAACGAAAAGAAAACCAAGGCGAGACTATTGATCGAATGTAACCTTTTGGATTTTTGACAGTGGTATATCTAACTATTATTATGTCAAGACACGAAAAGATATATCTTTATTAAATTTAGTATGTCGTAATTAGATGAAAACCATCAGTAATATACGATTGAAATTGTATAGGCATATATTCATTTGTATACCCTTGAGTTTGACATCTAGTTCGTCTTAGTGTCAACGTCAGTAAAACTAGACACATATCTGGTCGGTCAAAATAATAAATTGTGCTGGCATACTTACTCAGAATACTATTAGTGTTTTTAGAATCAGAATTATAGTATTTAATATGTGTATTTATACAAGTTTCCAGTTCATTATAATATTCAAACCAATTTGAAACTACTCATTGTAAGTACTAAATGATACGTCATCAGTTAAATATTATGCAATAATGTTAGTTATTTAAAATATCATTTAGATAACCATAGTTCAAAATTGTATGTTATTTGTAAAATCATTCAAATGTCATCTGTATATTACATCTTACATATAAACATATCATACTATGATGTTTTCTGAAATTGATAATATAAATGAACTATTACTATATTTTGCATTTAGATAAAACAAGTCACGGTCCAAAATGAATATTATTTGCAAAATTATTTAAAAGGCCTGTTTTGCATTGTTCAATTATAGTTGTCATATCAATATCATTTCCAATGTTTAGATATTATTTGCCATCAAACATGTTAAACGAACATGACATGGCACAATAGTACATGTTATTTGCAATATCGCTCAACTATTATGTAAACATTACACATGTTTCAGTCCAACGATTTGGAGCATCGACAAAGTGTGTATTTACACGAAGGCAACAGAATAGAAATCAGTTGGTTATTGATAGATGAATTAAGTGATATTTATAAATACTAATGTTAGTCACACAGTATTTACCAGTAGTCTATCGATAGCTCCATAATTTTTCGTGTTTTGTCAATTTGTTACAGCTTATAAGTGGTTTGTAGTCGTCCAGTCGATATCATGACTTTGTTGGTGCACTATCTTCGCGTGATTTCCTCGTGCAGCAATTTTACTCTGAAAGGTCGTTTATAGTATAATATACACAAAATTATGTCACAATTTGATTTAAAGCGCGTTTGGATATGAGGTATATGAAGTGATATCAAATTTGATATAAAGCACATTCTAGTTTGCTGCACACAAATGTTATTTTTTCACCTTCATCCAATTATTGCAGTTTTTTATCTCAACTCTCGTGCTTGGGGATTGAGTGGGTGAGTCTTGAGAGAGCTACGTTCTGGTCACTTCATTCCCAACAAAAGGTCAAAATCTGCAAACTGAATTAGCTTCACTTTCTCCTTTTGCTTCCATTTAGCAAAAATGTTTCCATTGTAAGTGTAAATATATTCTGATGAATCTTTTTTCTTGATTTTAATGCTGTTAAAGTCTCCTTGGTAAAGTGGCGTCAGGTGTTCATTGATGTAGATACTTGATCCTTTTAACAACATACGATTTTGGATAACTTTGTGTTTCATATTACGTGATATGAATCGTATAATCACTGGGGGATCTTTTCCTGTCTGGAATTTACCTTGGCGGTGGGCAATATCAATATCATCTATATTGAGCTTTATATCTCCGATGCGGTTATAAAGTGTTTCGCAAATTTTATATGCCGTTTGTTCTGCAGGTTCTTTAGGTGTGTCTTTCATGCCCGATATTCGTAAATTATTTCTTCTTTGATATTGTTCGAGATCATTTGATGTTTTCTTTATATCATCTACATATTTAGCAAAATCAAGTCTCAGTTGATTATTTTCTGCTTCTCGTATATCATCAGCTTTCTTTAGGGTCCCTATCTCTTTTCTCAACTTTCCATTTTCTAAGTCTTTCTCGTTAATTTCACTTTCAAGTATATCTATGTGATGGCTGAGTGAATTTAACAGGGTGTCTTTTATTTCCGTGACAATTTCTTCTATCATATTTCTCAGCGTTTTGTCGTTTTAAGTCAACACGTTCTTGTAGTATTTCTTTTATCTCTTTCGAATCCGTTTCTATCTTATTATCTCTCCCTATATCACCAGCTTCTTCTGTCTTTTTTGAGTTCAATGTCTCTCTTGATTTGCGTTTTTTCTGTTTTTTTTCGGTGTTTCCTCCATTGTTTGTGTACTTATAAATGGTGAGTAGTATATTTTGAAAATTTTTGTTTAGCGTCCACGTGAAGATCGTGCAATGTTGTTTTCAAACTTTTACATTCAATTCAATAAGGCGATCCCCGTGTATTTAATTTTAGCAGACGAATACTGTCATGGTGCAAAATGACAATCACTTTACAATTTATAAAAGTGGAAAAAGTTCAAAAGTTGCTAACCTTGGTTCTGATGTGAGGTGAAAAACATATCCGTATTTTTGTTAAAGATTACTTGGTGTTAAAAGAAATACAAAAAAATGTTTCTGTGTATGGTATCAATTGTTATTGTTATACTGAGGAGTATTAATGCAGAATTTATAACGATAAATTCATCTGATACGCCACATACGACACGTTATTTAACCTAGGAGATGTAACCCCGCTTGATCCACCAGTAGAAGGTAACTGCGCCTGATCCGTCCCTGCATTAGTCATGTATATTATATTATGAGCATGCGTTTAATTATATTTACGAGTGTTCAATGGCACTCGCATGCCCACGCGATCAATTAAGAATAGAACTGATAAAAATAAATGTAACAAAAAAAGTATAAAGGTATAATACATGTCATATAATTGTATCCTAATAAACAAAATTGTGTTCTTTGTTAAAAGATTTATTGTGTAATCTTGGTTTATATCAGGACTGTAAATGAATATACCAGATAGCGTATATTAATAATAAACAACATAATAATCAAACTATTAATCGTGAATTGTTTTTGAACTCGTGACAGAAAATGGTATTAAAGATAATTTAGTAACACCAAATAGAAGCCGATATTCATTGTTCAAATTTTACAGACTATTGTATTTCTAATTATATCCGCTTTTTCGATTCAATATTGAAATATTGTCGTTACCAAAATCGAATCTCCGCCTTCGCATCTGTTTACAATTCAATCAAGACTTGGTTGTAATTCTATCGTTGTAGAATCTGGTTGAATTTTCTTTAAAACTTCGTTCATGGCCACAAAGATTGTAACGCTTTCATTGGTTACATATTGGTTTCCCTAATTTACACGTGGAAATCCAGAATATTTCCACACCGGCGACTTAAATCTGACTGTTGAGCATTTACTGTCAGGGCATACATCATTTATAAACATGGAAACTTCTGCCAATTAGGAATCGTTGTTCTGCGCAGAATTAATGACAGAGGAATACTGCATGGGCTTGCATAGAAATGAACCTGTACGACTACGATAAGCATATATTAATAAGTTGCAGTCTTATGTATGTGCTTATGTACATAGCTTTATTACTGCTGTTTACTTGTAAGTTGTTTTACTAAATTGTTAAAGTACTAACTGGTACTCTACGTGTGTTTACCTAAATAAAATAAACAATTTTCCTACCTTCCCAAATAGGGCAAGACTTTCAACCCCATGGAATCTAAATGAAACGCCAATGAATGTGAGTTACATGTATACACACTTATAAATGGGGGAATGTGTTGATAATCGTGTATATTGTATCATATATTTAAAAAATTCGTTATGTTTATACGTCAGGTTGATGTGATAGAAAGAAACAACTCAGTAATTTATTTGAGTGGGATGTAAGGAATGGATTCACTGGTGCACCACATAATCTCAGTTCCAAATGCTCCGTATGATAATATCATTACAAAACTATCAAACCAGTGCGAGTAGCGTCCATTCCTGAATGATGACCCACAGAGATCACGAATACAAACTAACACCATACAAAGCGGCGAAGCGAGATTTTTGGCACTACTTTCACATAAAAAGCAGAAATGGTGATAAGTTTACTGGTCAGAACAGACTGACTGTCAGTACTAAATGTATTGAACAAATCTTTGTCAGTATTAAAAATGTAGGAACAAGTTACAAAATTTTGTGAACACAATGAGTGCCCAGAACATACTATCTGATCGGATTCCAAAGCTGTATCAACTACCTAGTCAGTTCATTGTCGGTATTAGCTCCATTGAAATATAAGTTGGTAATAGTTTTGTCTGGTGTCAGCTCTAATAAACGATGTTTAATTGTATATGCGTATATAATTTCTATTAAAAAAAACTTACGAAAATAGTCATTGTAATGTCAAGTCTTCAAGTAAACATATCCAATATGTTTTTACGTGACTTATTGTCACTGGAGTTTAACGCCGTTTTTCAACAATTTTTCAGTTATATACGGCGACCGGTTCACCTAACCAGTTTTCATGGACTTTATACTACCCAGTACTAACATTCCCTTCTAAAAAGAGCTGGTAACTTATCCACGTATGGAGGCAAATCGACATTTTGTCAAATTTTCAGAGAAGGGTATGACCTGCCGCGACCGGGATTCGAACCCGGATCTCCCGGTTACAAGTCCAGCGCACAAACCAATGTACTACGGCCGTGAAGTACAACCTGAATATAAAAGGAAGAACATTAGGAGCATATATTTACAATACGTCTGCTTCATTTACTTTAAATTTCAAACACACTCAGAAATACAATTATATTAATAATATCAGCCACAGTACACAAGCACACACAACCTTTTGCATCAAGATTGACTTTCATATACTGACGTCCAAGAAAATGCCTCATCGAAAAGGCGGAATATTTTTGTGTATGCCCTTCCTAGTCCTTGCTATTTATGTCACATTTTGTCTTCTGTAGTATTAACACTTTCCTGATCTACTGAAACATAACATTTCTCTACACTGGATCGTGTTACTCAAGGCTATGGCCACTCTCACGTTTTACACGTGCGCCCCGTGCGCTCCGTGCGCTCACCCTATTCGGTTATATCGGTTAAAGTTACACAAAGACAATCATTTGTCAATACACTAGCAAGTAGCCATTGCAATATATGAACGTTTTCAACTTTCAAAATGACGAGGCTAAATTACGAAGAGAACTTGGATTTGCTTGAAAGCGGAATTTCTCAAATTCAAATATAGGTGTGTTGTTGACGAAAAGTCACCGTCGGGAACGTCGGCAATGGGCTAGAAAAAACGTCAGAAAACGTTGGCGTTCTCATTTCAATCTTTCCAAGGCAGATGGACGGGTGAGCGTGTTACGTCGACGTAATGAACGTTACGCCCGTAATTTTGTTCTAGAGCACAACCGTTTTGGTGGAGGTGGTGTCAAGGTTTGAGCTGAGATAATTCACACCTTTAGAAGTGACCTTGTGGTGATTAATGAGGATTTAAACGCCAGCGGGTAAGTTGATCAAGTTTTTCGTCCTGTGACCGTTGTCATGTTCTCATGTTCCAGCAACGTCACGGCCTTACATTTCAACACGTTAATGCGCGCCCTCATACGACCAGATTCACCAGAAACTTTCTCATGAAGAACAACATTTTTGCAATGGCCGGCTAACTCTCGGACAATAAACCGATTAAGCACATGTGGGACGTCCTTAGACACTGTTTACGTCAGCGCAACCTACAGCCACAAAACGTCTAAGAATCGACAAATGCTCCCCCGGACGAATGGGCTCGCATTCCGTGCTATCTCGTGCGTAATCTGTGATGTTCTGTGGGACTATGACTGCAGGCTGTGATAGCTAGCGAAGGTGGCCATACACGAGTATATAAGTTTCTTTAAAGCATAAAATGTTGGATGAAATTCAAATAACATAAAAACATGTCAATAGAATCGTACAGTTTGTTCCTAATCAAAGTATCACGCATTCGATATTAAGTTCATGAAATATGGCGGTGTAGAAACAGGTGAAGAGTTTTTATGGACGTCAGTATAGAATTGTTCTATCTTGATTTACATGTTCTACACATAATTTATTAAATGAAGAAATGAAAAACAGACAAATTGATAAAAAAGATTATGTGCTAAATGTAGAATGAATTGGATTGAAAATGAATCTTAGTATGTCCATTTTATAGACCTTTAATGTTAACTTATCTGATAAAATATTTCTGTCATTGGCCAAGTTTTATTAAGTTAAAACTTCTTCTAAACAATTCACAAAGTAGTGTGATTGATAAAGTAGCTACATTTGTTTATAAAACAAACTAAATGAGATGTTAATGTTAATATTTATATTAATATACGTAGCTTCTGATGTACAGCATGGTTATTGATAGATGATTTTGTATGCTGTCGTATGCATGTTGTAGTAAATTATTTAAATTTAGAATGTTGTATATTGTTTGTAAACATGTTTATATACCGTAAAACCCCTGACAACCGGATCCTTTCCGGACTGGGCCGAAAGTCCGGTTTAGTGAGAATTCCCGTATTTAGAGAACTATTGATTATAGAAGAAATAGGAGACTTGAAAAATCGTCCTATTTTCAGAGAATTCCGGTTTTCAGAGAATCCGGTTTTAAGGGGTTTTACTGTATTATCACATATTTTCATGATTTTTTCTTTATATAAAATTTGTCTGATGCACCGTCGTGCAAATACATTGTATTGGCGATGAACAATTATTTGTTTATGCTAAATAAAGGTATTTGTCGTATTTTATTGTAACTCGAATAAATGTAGCGTAATAGATGTATACTAACCAGACCCAAGGAGAAAATCGACGATCAGAAATATCATTAATATCGATGTAATACTAATCATTTATATACCTTGCACACGGAACTTTAAAAAGCATTTAAAACAATGAAAGACAAATGTTATCATATTGTGTATTTCTACTAGAAAATATTTTAATAGATTAAATTGTAAATTTCATTTCGTCTGCTACCGACTAATTTTTACTCACTCTACAATCTTTGAAAGATAGTCCACGGACAAATAAGGACAAATACAGCACGTTTTTATGTGTTCAGTGATAATACAAATTCACACAAATGACGGTTTTTTATGATACAGAAAACGTAACGCGGTCTTCATCAATCTCTCCTGTGTAATGAACAACAGCTTTCAGACATTGGGTACTCCGTAATTATCATTGAATTATGGCTTGTAATTTTTAATGTCATAAAAGCAATCATATCATTCATATAGGATACATAGTCTTGTAAGGTTATAAGGTTTTCATGTTTCATGGTCGTTTCCGCAATCTAATTAGCCAGTTTTAGTCATAATTTAATATTTCTATACAAAATAAATTATCTAAACGATAATAACAATATTTATTTTTGTATATTTTTCAGTTGTTGGTATCATACTACTGATCAACAGTTCCTTGTGCGTGTACAAATCGTTCCCATGATAACATATTCTGGATTGGATTCGTTCAATGCTACGCCAACACTACTGATATCTGGGAGAGCTGTGGTACACTGAACTTTGCCTATGACACCGGGGTGTTTTTTTTTTTATTTTTCATCATGATTTATAATGTAACAGAATACAAGTTATTAATGATAAATTTAAGGCTTCTTCCAAAAACGTTTGTATGTAACAGGATGTACATAACTAGATTAGCGGAGTCAGTCAGTGCCGATAGAAGTTATTACAACTTTAATCAACTACTTTCCGTAGCTGCTGCCTTGATTCGAATCCACAACATCCAGTCTAGGAGTCCGGTTCAGGAATGCAGTGTTTTCTATTCATTTGGAGTAAAAGTGTTAAAAGTGTGCTGAATATGTGCTTAAAGTGTTTTTGTATTCGTTATGCTGTGGAATTGATATGTGCTATTCTGCATAATTGCGCTGGAATAATGAGTTTTTATTCATAAAAATGAATTATTATACAACATCAACATCTGAACTCAAGGTAGGCAAGGATAATATCGACCTTGCACCGTAACATTCACTATTCTTGTTATTGGTCATTTATCACATTAAATTAACAACAGTAAAACCTCTCTTATATCTATACTACTTCAACATTAAGACCACTAGATGTCGTGTAATAGACAATGAATGATGGTCTTAATGTTTTAGTTTTACTGTATAAATGTATTCAATACAAAGAGAAACAGTCATTATGTTGTAAAATTTCTAATAATATTAAATGAACTGTTAAGTGTACCGACTTACGTACATACAAATGTACTTACATTCAAAACGTAATAACAACAAATGCGAGTTTCTTTTTGTATTGATAATATATTGAAAATGATGAACTATTATTGTGACAAGTCATTTTACTGCCTTTTTTGAAACTAAAGATAACAATTTTCAAAGATTGGGTTGAACCACCGACCTGCTGTGAACTAATTGGACAGCTTCCTCACATGTGACATTTGGTCTCAGGTAGAATAACCACAGCATGAATGGCTTTATTACCTGTCAGAAACCATAACCACTCAATCACGGATGTCCCTTCGCTTAAACTTTAATTATTAATTGTTGTTAAATTGATAAAGCATTATGAATGTATACTATTAACATATAACAAAATCACTCTTATCCTTTGTATTATTCTACTAAATTTCTGTACGATAAGGCATCTTAATTTTATTTCCGGCTTAGTCCTAAGGTATCTCCCCTACCACCGGAAACTTACAGCATATCCGATTGTCAAAATGATGTTAATGTTCTACATAGTAGTAATTACATTCTTACAATGTTTTTGATTCATTGTCATCAGTTGTTTTTGAGTCGAGTGAAATATTTTCCCTGAACACCACGTCGATATAAAGTCATGTGTGATCACGTTATTTCTCGCGCACTCCTTTTTATAATGTTTTAATTGACTTCTTCCTTTTAATCGAGGTTTTACTGTATAGTCAATACAAAAAGAAAAGAATTCGCTTTCAACAATCACATTAGATCAAATCATCATCGGAATATATCAACTTATTTACATAAAAAACAAAATATGCGTCCGTTATATCAGCTTTTCTTTTTGTATTGGATATGTATTAATAGAGTTTTATTCAATGAAATTATGGTAGCCAATGTTTTCATTTTCTTGATGTATTGTTTAGTTCATTTCCACGTTGAAAAAAATAACCGAATGAAATTGAGTTTCTTTAGAAACAGAACAAAATGACTTTAATTATATCAAGCTAGAAAACTAAAGAAAAACTATATTGTTATAAACAATATACAGCGTGAATCTTATCAAATTAAGAAATATCGAACAATGTATTTCTGGGGATTGATATCTTATGTTGTTATTTTGATCATTTCTTATAATAAGGTTTCCAGTTGTTATTTTGGAAGATTCTTGCATAGAATTAAAGTTGTACACGTGGTTCGGTCCGAAGATTCGAACATTCGGATAGTATTTTCTGTGAAAATTAATCTAAAAAAAACCTGAGTGATCACATTGAAAGTTGTCACTTTCAATAGTTGATTTTCAATTATTTTGTTTGATATTGAGTGTTGATGGTAAGCTGTGAACATGGTGTATAAACAGATGGTTGATTTCGGAGTAGTGTTTAGAAGAAATTTATTTAAGGAATAAATTCAGAAGTGAAATGTGACTGGTGTACATTTGGTGTTTCATTGACAAAATATTGGATGAGTTTCCAAAGTTTTGTGCGGCAGTCTGACGTATTGATAACTCATGATGCTATGGTAATACATAGATAATGTTGACATATGTAAAAGTGGTGAGATATAAACAAGAATAGTTATGACATTAACACAGGATAATGGTTATACTTAAATACACATGTACTGACAATTGTGGTATAGACATACAAGTATACATCTGTTGTTGTCTTCGTCGGTTTACTGTATATGGGTTGTTTTTTGCACTCAGTGAACAACTAAGGCGAGCTTCTATATTAGTATTTTGATTGCATGATGGCACACTGTCTGATAGGTGACTGTTGCTAAAATGAGTTTCTGTCTATCGTTCGTTTTGTTTTATGGAACATTTGAATTTCACGCATGTTGAAAATAATTGTAAAAGATGTTGCTGTTTTTCAATTTCACTGTTGATATATACATGTAGTAGAGTTTTGAATATGATAAATTTATATTCGGAGCTACAACTTTATGAGAATTAGAAAGTTCACATTTCTATACACTTGTGTTTAATTCTTTGGTATTAAAATAAACGGAAAGTAGGAAAAATAAAAAATGACATCTCAAAACGTAATAACCGAAAAAGGTGCTGCACCTTTAAATACTATAATTATGTCACATTGGTGATATGGTATTGATGTCTAAATTTATACACCGTACTGTCTGTAATCAATATGTAGATGTCGAGCGCTGAAATTGTCAGATGTCAAAAATGTAGCAAACAAATTTTCCGTATTTCTTTTATTTATTGTATTGTTATTGATATACCAGATATTACAATGTTAATGTTGTACCAGGATGGTACACTTTTAATTGAGTGTCCTTTTGCCACACAAATAAGGCTCCCTTTACAATAACTTACATATACTTCTATGATTTTTTTCCATGTGGGAGAAATCGCCAGCTCCTTGTGGAAGGGTAAGTTGGTACTGGTTAGTATACAGTCCAGGAAAACTGGTTAGGTGAACCGACCGCCGTATATTGTTGAAAAAACGGCGTTAAACCCCGTGAAAAAAGAAGAAGAAAACATTCCTTATCATCAAACACCGAATATAGTCACAAATGCAAAGACAGACATCACAGACCCACAATTATAAAAACACACTTTTTTATCATAAAGTTGTTAGTCTGTCTGTCGTAATGATAATATTAAATACATCTTTATTAAACAGTCATTGTGTTTATTAGTATTTTACTCCATAAATCTACAAGTATTTTCAACAAAATAAATCCGTAGTTCTGATGAAGATAATCTTAATATGTACATTAATTTAATTCCAATGCATAACGGAAACATTCACGTCCACATTCCATGTTTTAAATGTCATCATGTATGTGTCTAGTGAGTGAGTGAGTGAGTGAGTGAGTGAATACATGTATGGCAGATTGATTTACATATAATAAATACATACATCAAGCCCAATGGGCTTATAAGATGACAGTTAAGGAAAATAACATATTTAAACACATGGAAATGTTGATTAACAAACAAAAATTGCGATTTTTTCGATGATACAGTAATTTCAATAAGTTGTGAACTCTTTTGTATATGTTGGTGTATTGGTGTTTATTTACTGCAATGTGTTAATTTGTGTATTGTACTGTACGGCTCTGAGTTGAGGTGATTCAGAAAATATCCTTGCATTGAAGCTGTTTAACCTGCTTGCAAACGTTATCTATGCGCCACTTCACGTTCTACAAATGCTGCTCTACTAGGTGACTGTAGGAGATATCCCATACATATATTGACACTATGTAACGTTGATTGATGTAATGATTATGCCTGTTGAAAATGTCAAACAACAAACTTGCCAGAAAATGTTATGACATACTATTTGTTCTTGATGTACAAGGAAATTGTAATTAAGTAAGCCGTATTAAACACCTTATACAATCAAATGGAATTGGCTATATCTAGAACAATCAGTAGCATATGAAAAATATTTATCGACAATTTTATTGTAAGACTTATGGATATTTATCTACAAAAATGGTGTCATGATATCTTAATGATCAGTCTATGTATCAGATCTTACAATGAACATGGGACCTATTGTGATGTTTTGTTTATAAGGAAACTTAGGCAAATGCTCAAATTAGAACTGGTGTTCAAAGCCTAGAAATTGAGACTTGGAAGGTACACAGGTATAACTAGAGCAGATAAGTTTATGCAACGATAACGAAATTGAGGATGAATGTCATTTTTTATAAAATGTAACATTTTCTAGGACATTAGACAAGTGTACATTACCATAACATTCTGTATTAATCCTTCAAAAACAAGTAACATATCCTTCTCTCCTGAAAAGTGATAAACTTTTATAAGATATCGTTACATTTATGTACCATGCTAATGAAAGAAAAAAAAATTCTTGATGTCCTGTAACACCTTACCCTTATAAGAACTACATACATGTACATATAACATTATGATGTATAGTATACTACAAGATATTTGTGTACA
>VIBL01000380.1:0-255000 GCA_008271625.1 Lutraria rhynchaena | reverse complement strand
ATATGTGTTTTGTTGTCTTACAATCATGCTGCGAACACCGTGCGACCTGTGAGATCACCGTGCGAGCATTGTATTGCTGCCTTACCGTGTCTTACCGACTAGTGCTGACCTGTCCGAACATGTTGCGAATTTGTCTACGGCACTCCGGGACTGCAAAATCCTATGAAAAAATTGTACGGCTGATATGAACTGGGCTTAAGTATATCATAGGTTTGATTGGAAGTTGGACGAACCGGAAATGCAATTACTGGAGTATGTAGTTGGCCGTCGGCTTGAAATTAGACATTTTGATGACCTATCATTAAATTTTGAAATTGATTACGATTTCTGATCTAACTTTTCGGAATTAAAATCATGAATTTACCAAATCGTTAGAAAAACTGGAAACAAGTTTTGATTTTAACCCTTTATATTGATGAAGGTATGAAGACTGCGTTATGTGCGGTTTGCCCTATCGTAACAAAGACTCAATATGGGTGAACTTGAATTATCACAGAAAACATGAGAAAACGTGGTGTATTTGCCCTTGCTATGTTTTAAGCGTGGACTGTCAATCACCGTTTTACAGAGCGTATGCAATTAAGTCGGTAGCAGACGAAATTGAAATTTTGATTAATATCAGTACAGTGAAACCTCGATAATGAGACTACCTTGGGGACCCGAAAAATCGGTCGTAATGAGGTGGTCTCATTATTAAATTGAATTATTATTATTAGTTAATGAAAGCCGCACCGAAAATAAGTGGTCGTTAAAACAAGGTGGTCGTAATATTGAGGTGGTCACAAAGTGAGGTCTTACTGTATTTTCGAACAGACAACAGCATGAATACACTGATTCGTTTTGTTATTTTTTTGTCTATTTAAACGTATATGAAGTTCTGTATGTAATGCATGTAAATAATCAGTATTTAATGTGTGTAAAAGAAATTTAAGAAAGATTCCTGATGTCATTTTAAGGCAAAAATTGTCAATATTAGTTATATGGGATAAACATTTTATTTTACATTTCGCGGATGGTGTTATTTGGGTCCATGTCAACAAATTGTGACCTTAATTCCAGAAACATATAACTTCATTTTTTTCGTTTTAAGAAAATCGCGTCTAAGGATTGTGAGGTCACTAGAAAATGAATAGTTAGACGTTTGTGGCGCAGCGATTTAGCCTCTTCATGTTAGAGCTACAAGTATATAAGTTAGTGCATATTGTAGAATGTTTTGAGACGAATCCAACGATAGCAAAAACTCCATTTTTGTCATAAAGAAGTTATACGCTTCTGGAATTAAGGTGACGAAATGATAATTAGTCTTGTATCATTTCCAGTTAGTATGTTCGGACGAATTTTCAGGAATTGATGCATCTGTTTATTGGTAAAATATTTGTTATAGTCGATATTTGTATAAGTAAAATCTCAATCTGGAAAAAAAGATGTTATGCAATTTAAATAAGTAATACAATTGAAAGTCTTCATTATAAATGAATTTTTCCGATTGAGTGAAACGAATTAGTCCAAAATTGATTTCCCTAGTTGTGATATTCCGGTAGAGGGCAGGTCTGCATACACAAGATGGTTCGTGATTCCTGTGCAAGATGTGTATAGTATTCATTCAGCTTTATGTATCAGCCAACGACGGATGCAGTTATGCGCTAGCGTTAGAATCTTTTATTTTTACCAAATTTAATCACATGTGTTATCCGCCGTTATGTTAAAAGTATACAATTATTTGATCTATGCAGTCCGTTCATATGAATGTCTAAAATTTTTCCCGTTAGAATACGGATGGTACTGGCATAGAACGATACTTTGAGTTAAGACCTTCGAAATTGCAGTATGGTTGATTTGGTGGTTAGCTTGTTTGAACAAACTATATGACTGACATGCTGATGTCAGAATCATTAGAACGTTTTGTAATTGTCGGCATGTAGATGACCGTGTTTTTCTTGCATTGCATATATTATGCCGGTATATATGCTTTGTGAAATATAGACATTTTTCGAATATCTTATTTTATTATGGTATTATTGTTGTTTGGTAGAACCTATGTCTAGTATTGGTGAGGCGTTTCTGCCTTAGAATCGTTAGCAAGTTTATTATTGTATAGCGTACATTATGTGGGTATATGCCGATGAGTGCTCGTACCAGGAGGAGAGAATCTTTGTTTAAGATACGGGGTAAGAAAAGTTGTTTTGTTACTGTTAGTTGGTACGTCCCACTGCTTTTCCAATAGATATGAATTATTCGTTGTTGTTGTATGGTTGGAGCCCTAACGAAAGATAATGTACAAGAGAAAACACATTTACATTTTTATGCTTCACGTACAAACAATAACAAACGATCAATTGTATTTTCAGATACGAGTTTGCAACTTATACAGTTTCTGTAAAGCTCTTTAAGAAAGTGCAGCCGTTACGTTACTAAACAGGTCTGCTTGTTAGATGATGTTATTCCAAGTTTTAAAAGGCGACATTGCTCATCAGCAAACGGTATGTAGTCACTCCCTCAAGCGTTACTGTAATGGAGCCGCGTCTTTTGTTCTTTTTTGCCAGTCTGTTTGGAAGAAAAAGTCTAACTATTATACTTTTAGCAGCGTTATTCAACAGTATTTTTTCATGAACTGTGAAATCAATCGTGTAATGAGCACCTTAGTTAATTAATTAATTAGAAAATTATCTGCAATGGCTCATCATCTATCTATCTATCTATCTATCTATCTATCTATCTATCTATCTATCTATCTATCTATCTATCTATCTATCTATCTATCTATCTATCTATCTATAATAGGAGGCAGAAAATAAAGTTCCCGATGCTGGTCTCCAACCCGCGACCTTCTGCTTGCAAGTCAGCTGCTCTACCAACTGAGCTAATCGGGCTGACGGGCATACAAACTACTGTAAACACATATATTATATATACAACACTGCCATCCATCCATCCATCCATCCATCCATCCATCCATCCATCCATCCATCCATCCATCCATCCATCCATCCATTAGAATGACGTTACTTAAGTTCGAATCCCAGTAGTGGCAGGTCATACCCTTCCATGAAAATTTTAAAAAAATGTCGATTTTCCTCCATATGTGGAGAAGTTGCCGGCTCCTTGTGGAAGGGTAAGATAGTACTGGTTAGTATACAGCCTAGGAAAACTGGTAAGGTGAATCGGTCGCCGTATATAACTGAAAAATTGCTGAAAAACGGCGTTACATCCTAGTGAAAATAAGTCACATTAAAACAAAAACCAAAACGTTACTTAAGTTTGCAGTCAGTTACAAGATAAATTTTTATTTGTGTATTATCATAATTGAGTTAATAAATACATTGTTGGTCATAACTGTATTAACCGTTATTCCGACATACAACTATATAGCACTATGATAGCACCTATTACTATAGTTATCCTTCATATTGCACTCGTATTACTCGAAATTCTATGTAAGTACGAGTTGCAAAGATTATAACAATTTCACCAAAAAAGTTAATATCTTTCACAAGTTACATTTAATTGAAATAAGTGGGCCGATTTTGATCGAGCCGTTTTGGTCCGGTCCGCTTTGTAATTGGGCCGGGGAGTACACTTAGCCGAATTAGGCCGTTTTGACCCGAAACCTCTACACCAATAGAAATGCACGAGTACAACATGTGACCAATGGTGTTTTGGTTTTAAAAATGTGTGACTGGAGAAAAGACGCCATGTTTTTCGCAGGTGAGTTTTATTTTTTGCCTTTTTTGTTCGGAACGTATGTCTACACGATATTTCTAGGCCAATGTGTATGATGTTGGGTAATGTGTGTGGTGTTTCAGCCACGAAATAAATCACAATATGACGAACTTCGAGATTTTATGTGCAGTTCTATTTGGCTTAGAGTGCTGTGAATTTTGATTTTCCAAAGCAATGTGCGATAAGATCTAAACAATTATCCATTGGTTGGTTTGATTTCAGGTTTCGTTAGCGGCTGTATTCGGGAAAAAACATTCAGATTTCTGCTTGGTATTTTGTTTGATGTGGGTGGGGTACTGCACTTAGCAGTTAATGGCCCCAAAAGTCAATAAAGTAGGATTGAAAGACGATGTTTTTGTGAAATTATTGAAAGCAATTTTTGTCATGTGCCTCAATTCACTTGCTTCAGGGTCATTTATTTCTGCCAAATGATACTGCTTTCATGTACAGTCATGCCTAAACAATAGGTTTGTTTCCTGTAAAAGATGTGTTGGTAGTAGGGATTTTATTTTTGGTATTTTTTTATGAATGCAGGGATCATTTTATCTGTGCATTCCGCATCCAAGATGCATATTTCTATCGTGGACACATTGTTTTTTATCAAATGCACATCTATACGGATTGTAGACTATGTTTATGTTTTTGTCAAGAGACGTAAAGTACCAAATTTTTGAATGGTATTTCAGCATAATCATATAATAATAATTAATAATCATAAGAAGTCTACATTGCATTTTTTGAATGTTTATCTTAATATGAACTAACAATCTATCTTGGATCAATGGTGTTAATAATTGGTCAATGGTTTTCAGACTATTCGACTTTAATGACGCAACAACTGCAAATTCAAACTTACATTTTATGTGCATTTGTAATTCATACCATTTGGAATGTGTATGAAAAATCAAATTTTTACTTCCAGTAGCATGCACATCAACCACTTGAATTTTAAATTGTGACCGCCTGCACATGTCATGGTGTATTATATTCAGTTTTAAGGCATGTTTTACAGTACTTTTATGTCGCAAAAATTTTAAAATGTTGTGGTAATGAAGTCGCACGGTTTATAATACAAATAACCCACTAGAGGTCACAGTTTTCATTGAATCTTCATGAAACCTTGTCAGAATGTTTGTCTTAATGATATCTTGAGAAGGTAAGAACGTGGGTCATCTAGGGTAAAAAAACTAGGTCACCAGGTCAAATCTTTGGGAAAACCTTGTTAACCCTCTAGAGGTCTTAGTTTTGATTGGATCTTCCCCAAACGTTGTCAAAGTGCCTGTCTTAATATCTTGGTTAGGTTAGAACATGAGTCATCTGCGATAAAAAAAACTAGGTCATTAGGTCAAATCGTTGAATAATTTTGTTAACCATCTAGAGGTCACAGTTTTGATTGGATTGTCATGAAACCTTGTCAAAATGTTTGTCTTAATGATATCTTAGTTAGGGTCGAACATGGGTTATCTGGGGCCAAAAACTAGGCCACCAGGTCAAATTATTGAAAAACCTTGATTAACCCTCTAGTGGCCAGTTTTGATTGGATTTTTATGAAACCGTGTTAAAATGTTTGTTTTCCTCAAGTTTTGTGCATTTTCGCCCATGAATCATCCATAGAAAAACCTTGTTTAAGCTCTAGGGATCAGAGTATTTGTATTTATGATATCATGAACAGGTTTGACCATGGGTCCACTAGGGTTAAAAACTAGGTCACCAGGTCAACGAAAAATGCGTATAGTCCAAGCCCGAGGCTATAAAAATCTGGCCCGGACTATAAACTTCCATTGTGAGTGTAGTTCGATTACGCCCCAGAGTTTGACTTAAATGACGGTGATGAAGAATTAACTGAGAACTTTTTCAAAAAGCTCTGTTGCCTTACTGTAGCCACAAAATAAATGAATAAAAGTTTTAACAGCTGATGTCACACGAGTACTGTTTCTCGGCTTTCTTCGAAAGTGATATATTAAGTGGGGACCAATTGTTTTAGTTCGGTTTTTGTATTTCATGAATCAGTGCAATGTATAGACCCAGGCCACATGCTACTCACTTATTAGTGTTAGCTAAGCATGATATTGACACATTCCACAAGTTGTGACGTCATTCCCGCATGTTATTCAGCTGAGTGTAACTTTTTGAAATCAAATTAATAGCTGTTGACGTAACGCAAGGAATTAATGACATGTTTCTCAGTCACATGACTACTATATTCTCACATGCCTCTGCAAATAATTTATTTTTAGTACAGTTACTTGGTTTCCCAGAATTAACAGATTGGTCTATATGTAAAGGAGTTTTTATAGTCCAGGCCTTTTAATTGCCTCGGGCTTGGACTATTGATTCAATTTGCAGACTTAAGTTTTATGAAAATGTTTTCTCGTTAAAGCTTTTGCAAAATCGATCTGTGTACGGTTTATTGACTCTCTAGTTGTACTTATTTTGGACATGAAATGAATTCGGATATGCTTTGTGTACAAGACACATAGATAAGATATGTTATCAGACATATTCTTATAAATATATAATTCTGTTAATATAATAATGACATGTGTAAAATTTTGATATTACTTATGAGTTTGATTTTGTGAACTGTGCTTTTATGAACCAGGCTTGTTTTCTTGGAAATGTAAGTTATGATGAATCCTTTTATATAATGTCAGGGCTACCAGAAAAGAACTGATAGCCACTGGGCTACCAGAAAAGAAAAGTAGCCCAATGGGCTCCCAGGAAAGAAAAGTAGCCCAATGGGTTACGTGCTACATAAATCTGTCGGACTTTGAGCTTGAAGCAACCACCAATTATAGAACGGAATCAGTAAATATTTATCGGATATTATGAATTTTCTACGGTATGTCTAAGGCGCGAAGCCGGGTAAATCTGTTAACATTGATTTGAAGAAAATAGATCTATATCAGTTTTGGGTTTTGTATGTGGGTGAGTAATTTTAGTTTTGGGCGAGTAACTTCTACAAAGTAACTGGCCCTGCTGGTGAGTAAATTCAAAATGCTTAATCCGAAGATTGCCTATTGGTAGAAAACATGGCAATACAACTGACAATTGAATTGGTTCCATTCTCTGAAACAATCTTATTGCCATGTTTACCATTACTTATATATAGTTTAATTGAATGTGGCCATAAAAGCTTAGACAGTAGAATTTTGGTCTAATGCTGAAAAAAATCACCTTAAATGGCTAATTGTTAAAATGATAGTAAATAGCATATTCTAGACATTCAAGACAAATACCAGGGTAATGATTTAAGTAGGATAGATGTCCCAAAGTAATTTAACAAATATTCTATGACACCATTCAAACAAGCTCGGACTATAAAAAATCTATGAGGACTATAACTTTGTCATGAAGTGTAGTCCTGAGGACTGTAGTAAAAAAAATGACCGAAGACTGTAAGAGTAATGACAGTATTTAATTCTCGTACAGAATGGCATTTGAAGTTTTTAACTCAAATATTGGTACATGCAGCAAACACAATTACTTTACACTTTACACAATTTATCAATGCATTACTTGTTTTCTGTTTTCCACCACGTGTTTGGACTAATTACAAGCAATGGCCTATTGACAGACATCAATTGATCGGATTAGCTGATGATCGCTCATGGCTATTGATTATCTTGACATAGTTATTGGATTATTGAGAATCGTGTAAACAACATATAAGTTTTGTGTCATTTTGCACATACTAAGCGATTTCGGACCGAAATTTGTAGAACGTTTATGCACCGATTTTTTAATCAGCTTTCACTACTGAACTTGAAAATCAGTCTGCACAGGCAAATTTTCATTTTTTCACCGCCCTGCTGTAAAGCATCCTATAGGGCACGCTCGATTGATCACTTCAGTTTAGATTAATGTCATAAAATATTAATCGATCATTTTGTATGCTCATTTTGAAGACAGAACTCTGGAGAGGAATTTTTTAAAAAAAGGGGAAAAATTTTTGGAGGAGAAATAGGTAAAATGCCACTGTTGCAGATTTTGTAACCAAGTTCCTTTTTTGACAGCTTTTGTTAATTATGAGTACTGTTGGAAAGTAGTTCATGCAGGTACTATTGTTATATTGTTCATATATATCGGATGTTATATTAATTTTCATGTATCTTGTATCATCTTTATGTGACTTCCTCTTTATTTTCAGTTGACCAAAGCACCATTATGTCAGAAAAATATTCAACAAAAAGATGTTTGTCTTTGAGAACCTACAGAACTAGAAGCATAAGCCAAGATGATCAAGATTTACAAGGCAGGAAATTAAGATCACTTCTTCCAGCTTACATGTGTAGTCTTTTTGAAGTACTTAGTTGTTCTGTGCATTCTGTCGCCCTAATTATCTCTTTGTTATTACTTAGTAAATTTGTAATTGGTAGTTCTGTATCCTCTGTATGCCCATTCTTGTACCCTGGTCTATACTATACAGACAAATAATAATGTGACAATATCTCTATCCACCTAGCTATTTTCCCAGTTATTTTGGTAACCCCCAAAATGCCTTCTTTCTAAAGCCATATAACATGGCTACTATTTTCAAGCCATAGTTCAGAAACCCCAAATGTGGCTACTCTTCAAGCCTTAGTAAAGAAACCTCAAACATAGCTACTTTTATCATGCCATAGTTGAAATCCCAAATGTGGGTACTCTTCAAGCCTTAGTTAAGAAACCTCCAACATGGCTACTTTTTTCAAGCCATAGTTAAGTAACACGAAATGTGGCTACTCTTCCAGCCATAGTTCAGAAACCTCAAACCTCAAATGTGGTCACTCTTCAAGCTATAGTTCAGAAACCTCAAACCTCAAATGTGGTCACTCTTCAAGCTATAGTTCAGAAACCTCAAATGTGGTCACTCTTCAAGCCTTAGTTCAGAAACCTCAAATGTGGTTACTCATCAAGCCATAGTTCAGAAACCTCAAATGTGGTTACTCTTCAAGCCATAGTTCAGAAACCTACTCCCCTACTGTGCCTGCCAGTTTGCCGTGGGCTGCAATCTGTGTCGCCTGATGACAGGATCCTAGTTGTTGAGTAGGGCCTGAGTATCGCTGCTTAAACTCTGCCCCTACAACACACCACTTTGGCCTTAATTTGGGCTAAACTGGAGGTCAGGAAGACCTGTCCTGATCAATCGGCTGGTCATGCCAAGCCCTGGGTCACTGATTGTGACAGACTACACAAATCCTACACATCTATACACACTTTGTTTTTTTAAATATCAAATGCTTTTTCTATAAAGTCATTGTCCTCAATATCAGTGCCCCAGAAGGTGGTGGCTCATGGGTCAATCAGGGTAAAGTCTTGTTCTTTGATTGGAATTTGTAATCACTCAAGAGTAGTCTATGCTTTGAAATGACGTTCTGCGGAACAACTCTTGCCCAATCTAATCCTTTCACATTGCTGATGTATCCTCGTCATGATCCCTGCTTGGTTTCCCCAGATCATGTCCCCTTGTAGGACTCTGTGTTGGGTGGGTGGGGAGCATCAGTGATGAGGATAAAATCATGGCATCACATCTCCTTTTAACATCGCAAACTATTGCACACTCTTATTGTTGCAACAGTCCAATTTTTAAACAATTCATAACTTCTTCATTCTCGTTTTTACATTTACATCTTAAGCTTACATTATCTTATTAAATGACTTATCAATGTTATCCTTAACATTTGATGTAAACACCAATAAACCAATAAGAAGCCTCAAACATGGCTACTTTTTTCAAGCCATAGTTGAAATAACCCCAGGCATGGCTATTTTTCCAAGCCATACTTAGGTAACCCCAAATATGGCTAATTTTTTCTAGCCATAATTGATAAACCTCAAACATGGCTATTTTTTCAAGCCATTGTTAATTAACCCTAATCATGGCTACTTTTTTGAGCCTTAGTTAAGTAACTACAAACATGGCTAATTTTTTCAAGCCATACTTAAGAAACCCCAAACATGGCTACTTTTTTCAAGCCATAGATAATAAACCCCAAACATGACTATATTTTAAAAAAAAAACTGTGAAAAACATACATAGTCTTGTTATTTTTTCCGTTAAACAAATGGCCAGATAAACTTGGAGTCCACCTAGTGAGAAAAAAAAAACTGTACAAAACACACATAGTCTTGTTATTTTTTCCCATTCCCCACTGCTTTTGAAATTCCTCCTTGGACTGAAAATGATGCCCCAGTCCCCCAAAAGTGCGAGAGGCCTGTATAAATGTCATTTTAACACCAAACAGTGAGTGTTTGTTTACCTGTTGACATATATCCTGATGACAATATATCAAAAGAGTGCTAGGCTTAAATTATAAATCCAAGTATATGGGCACTGGCAATGTACAGAGCCCAAATATTGGACCATTATTTTAAGCTATGATGTGCAATAAATGATTATTATGATCATCAGTATATTGACAGGGCTCTCAATCTTCCAAATTTGTGGCCGAAATTCGATCCCATTTGATATACTTTATATATATGCATAAGCATACTGTTCTTGGTACATTCGATACCAGTCTCTATGAGAGGAATCCAGGTTTATCATATGGCAGCACATAGTTAATAAACCCAAACATGCCTACATTTTTCAAGCCATAGTTAGGTAACCCCAAACATGGCTATTTTTTCAAGCCATAGTTAATAAACCCCAAACATGGCTATTTTTTTCAAGCCATTGTTAACAGTCCCCAAACATGGCTAATTTTTTCAAGCCATAGTTAAGTATCCCCAAAAATCATGGCTGTTTTTCAGGCTCTCCTAGAATCCCGATGCCACCGGCTTGTTCAAGCCATAATTAAGTAACCTCCAACATGGTCCTCAAAGAATCCTGAACCCATCGGCTTTTTCAAGCCTTATTCAAATAATCCCACACTTGGCTATTTTTTCAGGGAACGGTTAATAAAGCCCAAACATGGCTAATTTTTTCAAGCCATAGTTAATGGTCCTAAAACATGGCTAATTTTTTTAAGCCTTTGTTAATAAAACCCAAAAATGGATAATTTTTTCAAGCCATAGTTAATAGTCCACAAACATGGCTAATTTTTTAAGCCATTGTTAATAAACCCCAAACATGGCTATTTTTTTCAAGCCATAGTTAATAGTCCCCAAACATGGTTAATTTTTTGAAGCCATAGTTAATAGTCCACAAACATGGCTAATTTTTTCAAGCCATAGATAATAGTCCCTAAACATGGCTATTTTTTCAAGCCATAGTTAATAGTCCACAAACATGGCTAATTTTTTAAGCCATTGTTAATAAACCCCAAACATGGCTATTTTTTCAAGCCATAGTTAATAGTCCACAAACATGGCTAATTTTTTAAGCCATTGTTAATAAACCCCAAACATGGCTATTTTTTTCAAGCCATAGTTAATAGTCCCCAAACATGGCTAATTTTTTCAAGCCATATTTAATAGTCCCCAAACATGGCTAATTTTTTCAAGCCATAGTTAATAGTCCCTAAACATGGCTATTTTTTCAAGCCATAGTTAATAGTCCCCAAACATGGCTAATTTGTTTTAAGCCATTGTTAATTTACCCCAAACATGGCTAATTTTTTCAAGCCATAGTTAATAGTCCCCAAACATGGCTAATGTTTTCAAGCCATAGTTAATAGTCCCTAAACATGGCTATTTTTTCAAGCCATAGTTAATAGTCCCCAAACATGGCTAATTTGTTTTAAGCCATTGTTAATAAACCCCAAACATGGCTAATTTTTTCCAGCCATAGTTAAGTATCCCCAAAAATCATGGCTGTTTTTCAGGCTCTCCAAGAATCCCGATGCCACCGGCTTGTTCAAGCCTTAATTAAGTAACTTCCAACATGGTCCTCAAAGAACCCTGAACCCATCGGCTTTTTCAAGCCTTATTCAAATAATCCCACACTTGGCTATTTTTTCAGGCCACGGTTAATAAAGCCCAAACATGGCTAATTTTTTCAAGCCATAGTTAATAGTCCCTAAACATGGTTTTTTTTTTCAACCGTAGTTAATAGTCCCCAAACATGGCTAATTTTTTCAAGCCATAGTTAAGACACCCCAAACATTGCTACTTTTTTCAAGCCATTGTTAAGAAACCTCAAATATTACTTCTCAAGTAACCTTAAATATTGCTACTCTTTTCAAGTCTTATTGAAGTGACCCAAACTTGGCTACCTTTCTGGAGCCTTAGTGAAGTAACCCCAAGTAGGTTTTTTCTCAACCACTAGTATAGCTACTCTTTCAAAGCTACTTTTTCAGACTTGGGTACCTTTTTCTAGCCTTTGTTAAGTAACCTTCTTAAGTTTCTTCTTTCCTCAGGTAACCCCGCATTTGGCTACTCTTTTCAACCCTTGTTCAAGTAACCCAAATACTGGGTACCTTTCTCAGCCTTGGTTAAGTAACCTCAAGTATGGCTCCTTTTCTCAAGTGACCCCAAATATGGCTACTCTTTCACAGCCTTATTTAGGTAACCCCAAACATAGGTACCTTTATCATGTTTTATATCAGTAACCCCAAATAAGTTTTCTCAGGTAACTCCAAATTTGGCTACACTTTTCAATCCTTATTCATATAACCCCATATCTGGGTACCTTTCTAAAGCCTTAGTGAAGTAACCCCAAGTATGTTTTCTTTTCTCAAGTAACCCCAAATATGGCTTCTCTTTTCAAGCCATATTCAAGTAACCCTGAACCAGGCAACCTTTCTCAAGCCTTAGTTAAGTAACCCCAAATATGGCTTTTTTTCTCAATTAACCCCAAATATGGCTACTCTTCAAGCCTTATTCAAGTAACCCCAAACCTGAGTACCTTTCTGAAGCCTTAGTAAAGTAACCACAAATATGGTTTCTTTTCTGAATTAACCTCAAATATGGCTACTCTTCAGGCCTTATTCAAGTAACCCCAAACCTGGATACCTTTCTGAAGCCTTAGTACAGTAACCACAAATATGGTTTCTTTTCTGAATTAACCCCAAATATGGCTACTCATTTCAAGCCTTATTGAATTAACCCAAACCTGGCTACCTTTCTGAAGCTTTAGTGAGGTAACCCCAAATAGGTTTTTTCTCAATCCCAAGTATGGCTACTCTTTTCTAGCCTTATTTAAGTAACTCCAAACTTGGGTACCTTTCTCTAGCCTTTGTTAAGTAACCCCAAATGTTTCTTCTTTTCTTGAGTAACCCAACATTTGGCTACTCTTTTCAAGTCTTGTTCAAGTAACCCTGACCCAGGCAACCTTTCTGAAGCCTTAGTAAAGAAACCCCAAATATGGTTTCTTTTCTCAAGTAACCCCAAATATGGCTTCTCTTTTCAAGCATCATTTAAGTAACCCCAAACTTGGCTAACTTTCTCAAGCTTTCATTAAGTAACCCCAAATATGTTTTCTTTTCTCTAGTAATCCCAAATATGGCTACTCATTTCAACCCTTATTCAAGTAACCTGACCCAGGCAACCTTTCTCAAGCCTTAGTTAAGAAACCCCAGATATGGCTTCTTTTCTGAATTAACCCAAAATATGGCTACTCTTTTCAAGCCTTATTAAAGTAACCCCAAACATGGGTACCTTTATCATGCTTTATATTAGTAACCTCAACTATTGTTTCTCAAGTAACTCCAAAATTGGCTACTCTTGTCAATCCTTATTCATATAACCCCATACCTGGGTACCTTTCTAAAGCCTTAGTGAAGTAACCCCAATTATGTTTTCTTTTCTCAAGTAACCCCAAATATGGCTTCTCTTTTCAAGCCATATTCAAGTAACCCTGACCCAGGCAACCTTTCTCCAGCCTTAGTTAAGTAACCCCAAAGATGGCTTTTTTTCTCAATTAACCCCAATCATGGCTTCTCTTCAGGCCTTATTCAAGTAACCCCAAACCTGGCTACCTTTCTGAAGCTTTAGTGTGGTAACCCCAAATAGGTTTTTTTTCTCAACCCCAAGTATGGCTACTCTTTTCAAGCCTTATTCAAGTAACTCCAAACTTGGGTACCTTTCTCTAGCCTTTGTTAAGTAACCCCAAATATTACTTCTTTTCTTGAGTAACCCCGAATATGGTTACTCTTTTCAAGCCTGATTCAAGTAACCTCAAACCTGGATACCTTTCTGAATCCTCGGTGAAGTTCCCCAAATATGGCTTCCTTTTTCATGTGACCCCAAATATGGCTACTCTTTTCTCAAGTAACCCCAAAATTGGCTACTCTTTTCAAGCCTTAATAAAGTAACCACAAACTTGTCTACCTTTCTCAAACCTTAGTGAAGTAACCCCAAATATGGCTTTTTTCTCTGGTAACAGCGAATATGGTCCCTCTTTTCAATTCTTATTCAAGTAACCATGAATCTGGCTACCTTTCTTCAACCTTAGTTACATAACCCCCAATATGACTTCTTTTCTCAATTAACCCCAAATATGGCTACTCTTTTCAAGCCTTATTCAAGTGACCCCTAACTGGCTTCTTTTCTCAAGTATTATTCTTGTTGGAAACCCAGGACTGGTGGATTTACCATTCATTCGAGTGTTGCAAATCTGAACGTAATATCTGTTAAAAAGGTCGTTCACTACCATCTACATACTTGGCAACCTGCCACTATGTGATATTTAAATATATCACTTATACATTTATTTATATTTATATATATTATTTTTCTATTTATTATGTATTTTAGTGGGCATAAGCAAATTGTATCTATTCTGGTTGGAAACCCAGGACTGATAGAATGACAGAAAGGCTGCTGATGTTTTGGATACTCGATAATGTGCTGCATTTAAGAACTTTTTCACTTATTCTCTTTTTGGCTATTACTCGTGCAAGTGGGTTGATTTTTTTATGAGCAGCCTGACATTATAAGTACTGGGGACCCAAGTATCAAAGCCACCTGGGTGACTGAAGGTCTGACCTTCTGGGGAGGTGATTTAGCACTAAGTCTTCCATTTTTACATCAAACTTTTACTAATGGAAATAGGACTTTAAAATAAACTGTGATAACTTTTTATACACTCTTTTTTAACTTTGCAAACCTTTATACACCCTTTTTGTTGCTATAGTCCAATTCTTAACTAATTCATATCTCCTTCATTCTCATTTTTACATTATCCTATTTTTACGTTATCTTATTAAGTAACTTAACATTATTATCATTACCATTTTGATGCGGGCTACTTGGCCATTAGTTGTCGATGCCCCATAAAACACCACTAAATAAATATGCACTTAATGAAATGTATGTACTTTGTAAATTGTATTATTATGTTTATATCATATTTATTATCATTTATGCTACTTCTTTCATTACATAAGTAATTATATTTATTTTTCTTGTTTACTGTCTTTGTGGACTCCTAGAAACATAGGAACTTCCGTTGCATAGATGGGAAAGCATGAAAATATGGCTATCTAGGATTCATGATTGTTTGCCATTTAAGGAGGTATGTATTTATCAAATTTACTTTAAATCCTTGTTCATTGCTTTTATCCCTCATGAAAAAGGACAGTCTGAATTTTGTCTGAAATGAAATTGAATTTGTCTGAATTGAAGCTGAATTGAATCTAAATTATATCTGAATGCAAAAGACTGACACATACCTGACTCAAATTCAGAGCAGTTTCAGCTTTCAAAAATATTCTGAATATAATCTGACTAAACATGCTCAGACAAAGTTCAGTCATATTGTCTGAATATTGTCTGACAGGCTGAAACATACCTTAAATTGGGACAATTCAGGCATTATTCAGATGTCTCAGACAATATCCAGCTTTTCATTCAGACAAATATCTCAGACAAAATTCAGCATTTTTTTCAGACAAATATCTCAGACAAGGTTCGGCATTTTCATTCTGACAGTATTCAGTCATATGATTCAGAAAAATTTGTTCAGGCTATCTTGCCTGAATAATGTCTGATAAGCTGAAACATACCTTAAATTAGGACAATTCAGGCATTATTCAGATGTCTCAGACAAGATTCAGCATTTAGTTCAAACAATTTCTCGGACAAGATTCAGCATTTTCATTCAGACATCTCAGACACAATTCAGAGTTTGTTCAGACATGTCAACTCAGACATATTGCTTCAATTAAATGTATGAATATTCTCTGACATGCTGAAATAAAATTCTGACTTGATTCAGAATGCATGACACATGACAGCAGTTAGTTGTACTGTTTTAAATATAGGTAACACTATTTTGTGATTGGACTGATGGATGGACAAGTGCAAATCTAGATGCCTCCCTTCTACAGTTGTAATTCAGTCAAATGTATAGTAACATTACTTGTAGTGAACAAAGCCATTTGTTATCACACCCATTTTACTCCATTTGAAATCTTTTCATTGTCTGTCCATGTGCAAGAATGATAATCAATTATTATTGAAATGGTCTACAACAACATTTAGGTTATTGGCTGTTTTGTGTTGAAAATTCAAATTCTTCTCTTACAAAATTCCCTGACCAACTTCAAAATTCCATGATTTTACCTGACCTTAAAAAAGTAATTTTTCCCTATCTTTTCCCTGACCTTGGGAACCCAGTTCAAATATTCATGCTGTCAAAATAATATGAATAATCTATGTCTTTGTATAAGTAAATTTGGCTTACCATATTCCATAATGAGCCTTTCAATATCTTCAGTGGCTTCCGCTGCAAACAAATTTCTCAATAAGTCTTTGAAGATACTCCCTTCTTTTCTGACATCCTCACCATCTGGCATGCAATTCAGTTTTCTTAGTCATAGCAGAGACATATAGATGACAAGTGGTAGGAAACTTGCACTGTTATAATATTATAATATTATATATTATATTTGACTTAAACTTTTTTGTAACATGCAGTGTACAAGCGGCCATATCGTACCATAAAAAAAACCAAATTATATGTTTTAACATATCGTTGCATTTAAAATTTTCCACTTCCTACCACCGCTGCATTAGATGTGTGCTTCACATATGAAATTTAAATCAGCTGTGTAAATTGGAAGTTTGTCATTGGTTGATAAAAATACCACCATGGGTGGTGGCACTATGTTGTCATGTGACTAATAGCCTTTATGAAAAAAATTGATTGAAATCAACATAATCAGCATAAATATGACAGTTCAGATCAGGACTGAAGTAAAAAACAATTTGAGTCTGATTTATTTTTTAATTTATGAACCTTCTACATGCTTACATGCTGCTACATGCTTTACCTTTCAGGATTATGGCACCTTTTAGATCATCGATTTAAAAGAAACTGATCAAATGATGCAATTCAAGATGTTTATGATTGAGAACTGTACCAAGAACATTTTGGTAAGATGCTCATAATGCATAATAATCCCTCAAATTGATAGCAATCAATCTGTACAACACTGAGAATTTGATATTAAAACTTCCTTAATTATTATTATCACTGGGGTTTAACGCCATTTTTCAACAATTTTTCAGTTATATACAGCGACCAGTTCACTTAACCCGTTTTCCTGGACTATATACCAACCAGTTCTGACTTACCCTTCCACAAGGAGTTGGCAACTTCTCCACATGTGGAGGAAAATAGACATTTTTTGTCAAATTTTCATGGAAGGGTATGACCTGCCATGGCCAGGACTTGAACCAGGAACTCCCAGTTCCAAGTCCAGCACACTAACCACTGGACCACGGCAAAACTTCTTTAAATGTATACAGTCTTTTACATTGTCAGTTACATTGATTATTGTAGATACCAAAAATGTAATTAGAATATAATTACTGACTAATTACAAATTACATTATTTATGAATAATAGTGAACCTATGACAAAAAGGGTTTCCTGAAATGTGACATGAATGAATACCATGAAGGAGCTAGATATGGTATGTATTTAATACTTATTCAATTTAAATGTAAAGGTCCAAGTGGTTTGTTGGAAGATGGAAACAACATCAGACTTCTGGGAAATACAGGTGGAGGTGCCATCTTCAAGTAAGTGGCTGGTTTGCACTATTATGGACTTGTTAATATGTGATGTCCCTAAACTGTTTAAACAACTATTTTGGTAAATGGTGATGCATGCTAGATGCATTGAAGTTACTCAGTTGTCTCAGATTTGGCTTGTTCCAATTAAAAGATCAAATTTAATGAAAACCAACAGAATTTATATTGGGAATTATGGCATAATTTGATTCAGTAACAAACCAAAGATCAACCTTTGTTATATGTGTGGTTATTAGATGATATAAGATGCAAAACATGTTATTTCAGGTCTTCTTCATTTGTGATAGGGTCAGTGTATGCTGTAGTTAATGCACTACCTCCCAAGTACAGGTGAGTGAGCTGGCATTCATACACAAATGATTAACTAGGCCTTAAGTTCAAGCCCCTGTTCTGCCAGGTTCTGATCATGGCTTTCACAATGCAATCCTTTAGAAAAATTAATATTGCTGTGTTGTCCAGGAATCAGACTGTGGCTTGATAAATATAAGTTGTAATATTAATATTTCACAACCAAGCTAATTAAATTTGTATTTGTATAAGGCCTATTGCACAGTAAATGTGTCATTTTTGTTAGCATCTAGAGCAAAAAATGGAAATTGTCTGATTTGATTTCTTTTTTCATATTTGTTGAGTGTGACATCTTTAAAGTCATGTTTGATAAATATAAGGATAAGTTTCTCACTGATTTTGTGAAAATTTAGTGTTTAACGTGGTAGGTATCAAGTGGGACAGACATTACAGGTTGAACCATTACAACATCTAATAAGGATAAACTTGACATAAATATAACCATTAAAAGTATTTATTTGCTATTATTTTGAAGTAATACATATATCAGTTCATTGACAGCGATTACAGCTTGGTATTTTATCAATAAATACAAAATTATATCAAATTCTGGAAACTACTGAAAACTTCAAAATTTAGCAAAAATATTCCCTCTTCAATACATTCCCTAAAAAAAACTGCATGCAATTGCCAATAAAACTGTTAAATAGTGTCCTTATGTGATAGAATAAACATATTAACTCATTTTCAGAATGATAAATTTCCATGACAATATAATAGTAGCTTATTTACAGCGGGACGGGCATTACACAATGCTGGGACGGACATTACAAAAAGTAATGTGACACTCAGTGACATGGAAAGCTATCACTTTTGGTTATCATGAATCACCATTATCTGTATTAATTTTAAACACCATCAAAACAATGAAATATGTCTGAAATAATATAAATTATGTCAAATGATGCTAATATGTATATCCAGTTCACTATTCATTATACTAAATAATCAACTTCCATAATAATGTAAGCACTTCACAATGTTTTTTCTTACTGATGTTTCTCAAGTAAAAACAACCACAGGTCACTGCAATTTAAACATTTTTTTAAAAGTCTATTTCTTTGTCAATTAATTGAAAATTCTAGTTTTACACATGATCCAGGTGAAAAGTAAAATATCTACATTATATTTCTTGAATTAATTTGGGGAAAAATAAAGTTACACATTGACTTTGTTTACTGATAGACACTTACTGATTAACTTAAATTGAATTTAAGATTCTTAAATAGAAAAAAAATGTCAATTTGTATATTTACAGTTGAACTAATTTTCAAATTCAAAAATTAGATTTATTGATAATGATTAAAAATCAATGATTATCTGGTAAGATTGTAAAAACTTTGATAAATTTAATGGCAGAATTATTGTTGTTTTTATTTACAATCAAATATCAAATTAGAGGTTAAAGATAGATAAATGAGATCACAATTATCATAATTCAACAATGTTTAAATTAATGTTATTATTGATGTTTAAACTTTTTTCACTGTTTTCTTTTTCTTTCTCCTTCTTTAAATAGCATGTTTCATTGCATCAGCATTCATGGTTAATAATGCTTATTCAATAATGAGATTATATAATTTCACACATTGAGGGTCATGTCTGGGATACATCCTGGCACTGTGCAACATGATGGTATGGTTGATTGGAGATATACTAGTCCCCCACTGTGTGTTCACAGTGGGTCCCCAGTATATCTCACAGTGATGTACTTTTATCAGAGGAGCCTTTGATACCTTTGTATGTGTGTCGACCATCGTTCAAAAATCATAACAAACACATAATATACATTTCTCCTTTCTGTTTCATTCTAGTACGATGTATAATAAATTTTAAACTTCACATCAATCAAAGTACTCGAAGTACAAACATTTACAAATGGAGTAACTCCTTTATTGTTGATGTAATTTGCTACAGTAGTCCTCTGCAGAGTCCAATAGTCCTTCCTTTTTGCCTACCCGTCTTGTCCTTTTTCTTTTTATCCTAGTAATAAAAAAGTAACTATATTTAAATCAACTCCATTTATTTAATAAATTATCCTCCTTGCTGAGCCTTTTTTCCTTACAATTTTCTTTACATTTTTCAAGTATAATAATATACAATATATATATCTACCATGGCTGGCAGGGAATATCAGAATAAACGGAGGACTCTAAACCCAGACAAGCTCCCGCTGGACATAAGCAGGCTGGTGGGATCTACTCTGGACCCCAGGGACCAACATCGAGTGAAGGTCCCTAACAAATATATCTGTATATTGAAATCCAGGGGTCCGGAGAGCCTACTGTCCCAGGTGAATGTTATAAAACTGGGAAAAATCATCAATACTAAAATGCCTTTAGTCCAGCGGGTGACACCTCTGTCCTCAGGATCAGTGATGTTGGAATTCCCAGGGGTAGAACTTCTGGCAAAGGTAATGAATGACCACAACCTGTGGCTCGGGAACTTTGGAGTAGTGGCAACGCTACCCCAACAGGACCGAGTCACAGACATGATCATCCATGGGATGCCCATAGATATTGACTTAAACAAGCTCTGCCCCGATTTAATTTTCAAACCAGCCAATGGTGTGGAGCTCATACATATAAATAGAATTATCCAAACAACGGGGAAGGGAACCGGGGCAGTAAAATTATCTTTCAGGGGGGCTGTACCTTTGTACATCAAAATTAGGGAAACAAAAATTGTCTTCAAAACTGAACCATACATATATGGCCCCATGAGATGTTTCAGATGCCTGAGGTTCGGGCACAGAGCCAATACATGTAAAATCCCCCAAACCTGTGCTAGGTGTTCCGAACCCATAAGCCCGACCACTGCAGCAACCCAAACTTTCTATGTCCGAACTGCAGTGGAAACCATCCGGCCTGGTACCCGTGATGTCCTCAATATATAAAACCTCAATGTGTATCCATGCTTATGAAAAAAGAGGGCATCCTGTGGTCCAGGGCGGTAGCAATCATAGAAAAAGCGGAAAATGAGTATAAACATCCACTAGGGAAGGACACTGCACATGTGAGTGTTTGGCCGTCTCCCCAGGCCTTGTGTCCCCCCCCACCCCCAGCTATTAGTAGTGTGGAGGAGGAGGGGACCAGGTCTGGGATGATGGCCGCACTCACTCTACCACAAATAATACCAACCGGGAAAGATGTCCCCACCTTACAGGGCACTTCAACGCCTAGGGAGACCCCTGAGTCCTCTCCAGTGAAATCTGACCATGGTGGAGACTCAATGACCCAGGTCTCTGAGATCTCCTCTGCGGTCAGCGACAATAGTCTGGAGTGGTCCCGATTCCAGAGACACCAACAAAAAGCACCCCCAGTATTAATACACAACAAAAAATTAACATGTAGGAAAACAATTATAAAGATCAGAACATAGAAGTAAAAACAATAAACAACAAACAGCCAAAATTTATACAACTCAACTCAACAAAATAATAGAAAAAATAATATTATACAAATCAAGACCCACAAGGAAAAATTTACAGACTTTTATACAAAATTCCCTAGACAAACAATTATTTACAAATGCAGAAACAAAAATAACAAACAACAAAAAACTAAACAAAGCATTAACTTCGTACACACAAAATTCTATGAATTCGGGGGTGCCAAAGGGATGTTCTGGACCACCGACGCCTAGCATGAAGGCAAGGGTCAGGATAAGGGCAACTGGTACTCCTGGCAAATTGAAAATGGGTTGGAGACTGCTGAGTAGAATCCCACCACAGTCTCCTAGTAGGCAACAGTATAGAGTGGCCCAAAATAAAACAGCCAAAACAAGGCAAAACCATGTGTAGAAACTTAAATATAATATCATTTAATGCTCAAACATTAACCGCTCCAAAACTCTCTGAATTAAAACTTCTTTTAAATAAAAATCCACATGTAGATGTTTTATGTAACCAGGAGGCTAAGTTTAATAGTAGGATATCAAAAAATATTCCTGGATACAATTTGTAATACAAACATTTTTTGGAAAAAAAAAATTGTATGTGGTGGTTTGGCAATTTATATCAAAAACTCACTGAATTATGAATACATCAGGGTAGACAACCTCAGGGATCAAAATGGTAACTCTAAAATAGAATACCAATTAATTAAATTACATTTATCTAAACAATCTTTACTTTTGGCAAATATTTATTCTAGAGGATGTGATCTTGAATCTTTAGATCACATCATCAAGAGCTTTCCAACTCAAAATGAGGCAATTAACAGTATTTTAACAGGGGATTTTAATGCTCACCATGTTGAGTGGGGCTCATTATTTATAGACCGTCATGGGAAGAATATTTTGGAATGGGCTGAAAATCATGATTTGATTCTATTCAATGACGGCACTCCAACAAGAATAGATCAATCAACTGGGAAATCAACAAACATAGATTTAACCTTTGGCACATCCAAAATTGCCTCAGTATTAGCTTGGGGAGTTCATGATGATACCCTGGGGTCAGATCATTTCCCAATCTTAATTTCAATCAATTGTCAAAACTCTACAAACCGAAATTCTGAAAATAATAATTTAAATTTAAATAAGACAGATTGGGAGAAATTCAAAATTCTTTGTAATACAATACATGAAAAACAAGTCTACTCTGATGATATCAATCAACATCTACAAAATCTAACAAATTCAATTCTACACATGGTGAAGGAAAGTACACCGGCTTCAGTACCTAAAAGAAAACCCCAAATTCAAGTCCAGTGGTGGAATGATGACTTCATGAAGCAGTACAGGGCAGAAAAAAAGCTTTGAATAGGGCAAAAAGAAATCCTTGCCCTGATAATATTATAAAATTAAAAGACGCAGAAAAACATGCAAAACAAATAATTATAGAAGCAAAACAAAAGAATTGGCAAACATTTTGTGAATCCATTACTTTTCCTCAGGCCAATTCTAAACTATTTTGGAACAAAATAAAAAAATTAACAGGCAAAATTATTAACCCTGTACCGTTATTAAAATATAGAAATGAAATGGCAAAAACACCCTTTGAAAAGGCTCAATTTTTAGTAAAACACTATAAAGAAATATCAAGTGACTCAAATCTACCTCCTGAAACTTTGGCATATCAAAAACAATTTGAGTCACAGCATAGCTATAAAGTAAATGAGCCGGGGCTAAAAGATACTCCTCTAAACAAACCTTTTTCACTACTAGAACTTAAAAAATGTATTCATGACAGATGACTGATTAAAATATACTCAAAAATACTGACTTTGGAGCAGATAAAAAAAGCTTCTATATAAATCACTTATTAGATCCAAAATTGATTTCGGTGCAGAAATTTATTCAGGCGCTGCCCCATTCCAACTCAAAAAACTAGATCAAATTCAATATAAAGCCCTTTGGATAGCCCTGGGGGCCCTGAGCTCCACCCCTACACACAAACTGGAAGCAGAAGCCGGTGTTCTTCCTTAGCTGTCAGGCGCATGACCCATACTGTCAAATACTGGGCCAGAGCACAATCAAGGGGAAATAACCCCATGAACTCCATCTTTGGGACTGGTCACTTCACAAAGAGCAGTCAAAAAAAAATGCCCCCCAATTGGGGCCCTTACTCAACTCTTGGTGGAGGGATTCGGTCTCCGAGACATACAGGTAGCAGATTTCAGGCCAGTAATTGAACATCCATGGTTAATGTCCCCATCTCATATAGATTTATCACTCTCTTTAAAAAACTTAAAAACAGGCCTTCCACACCTAAGTAAAATTCATGTCAACTTACATATTGATCAATTTTACAATAACTATCTAAGTATTTATATGGATGGTTCTAAATGCCCAAATTCTGGCAAAGTTGCAGCAGCTTTTTATATACCTTCAAAAAACGTTTCCTCTGTTGATAGACTCTCGGATAATCTTTCAATCTATTCAGCAGAAATGATAGCCCTAATAAATTCAATGAGCTGGGTTTTTCATGATAAACCCAAAAAATCAATTATTTACTCGGACTCACTTTCGGCACGGCAATCAATTCAAAATTATCACAGTAAATCCAGACCAGACCTTTTAGAACAAATTATCATCCTAAATTATTCCATCCGACAAGTTGGTCTGAATATTACTCTAGTTTTGTGCCCAGCTCATATAGGTGTGGAGGGAAATGAGGCGGCAGAGCTGCCAAATCTGGCCTGGAACATGTGTAGATACTTAAGACAATCTCTCACCCACTGAGGTAGGTTCATTGGTCCGGTCACAGTCCATTAAGCGCTGGAGGAGTTACTATTCCAGCGTGAAACAGGATGGCTGTGATTCTGTCCAATACTCAGTGGGGCTCAGATGGCCTGATGTCTATTCCTCAGATCAAAGGATAGACAAATGCATCACCCGTCTGAGACTGGGGGCAAATCTGTTGTCTGGGGCCCATGGAAAACATATCCTGGGACTGGACCCTATTTGTGCCCAGTGTAGAGTATTGAACACAACCAGTCACTATCTGCTACACTGTGGGGTTCACTTCGCTCCCAGACTAGAGCTAAAAGCTGCCCTTGTAAACTTAGGCTTGGTTTTTAATCTTTAGCCTTAGAAAAATACATAAAATCTTGTCAGATGACGAATAAAATCTAAGGCCCCAGGTCCAGACATGTGTGCACAAATAGCCCAACTGTTGTGATTCTTGCATTAAAAATAAAATATTTTATTAAAATATTCTTTTTAAATTTCATGTGACTTTTATTGACACATGAATTATCCTAATCATGATCCCATTTATTTTAATATAAACATAAAATATTTTAAGGAATTTTTTTCTTTTAACGTTATGATACCTTCATTACAATATAGATTGTCTATAAAACATGGTATCACTTGTATTAGTAAGAAAAAATACATTTATAATTAAATAAATAATCCTTTTTAATATCATGATAACCTTATTATTACATGAAGTACATATCCTACTAATTAATCATATACTGCACAATCAGTTGGGCAGCAAAACAACTCTCTTAATAATAAATTTTAATTATTTCAAACATTACCTCACAGGCAATAATAAATATAGATACAAATCTTGTACTATAAATACATATTATTTTTAAATAAGAATAAACATGTTTAATGCAGAGGTAAAATTATACCTCTCAGTAGTTAATATCTATATTTAGTCTTATATTATTTAATATATAATATTACAAAGGTGTAGACCTTTATGGAATAAAGTCTAATTTTTCTTTCTTTCCTATCTTTCACTCTTCTTTTGTAAACATATACAATATAAAAGAATAAATTTAATGATAATAACTACAAATTACAATAAAAGAAAATGAATACTTTTTTTCCAACAATCCAGCACACTTATGTCTGGACTTGGAAAGGGAGAGAATTCTGGCCCACCCATTACAGGAGTACTGAAATGTAAAACAAATAGCCCCAGTAAAAACCCTACCAGTTAATAACAGTTGTTATTGGGGTCTGGGTGTGACCAGATAGCTCAATTAACAGTCATTGGACAATAAACCTGACTGACCAAGATTGAGCTTCTAGGCCACACTCTGGATCCCAATATTTAATGGCAGGCCCTTTTTATTAAAATCCCAAAAAACTTATCAGACTGATCAAAGTGCTAAGGTCACTATCAGACCATCAGTACATTTTAATACCCCTATAAAAACTTCAAACCCAGTAAATACCAATAATATATCACTATACAAATAGTGCATGCCACCAAAGTACTGTGTAGACTATAACGCTCACAGTCTTTGGAATCATGGCATGCACTATCAACACAGAATTTTCCATTAAATCCGTATGAAAACTGGGGCACATTTGTTATAAGTTGCCTTTACCTGATCCACCAACATCACTGATAAAAAAAAACTGGTCTTAGTATTATATTACTCCTATTTTAAATACAGTCTCATCCCTCTGTGTAGAAAGAATTTTAGTTGTAAATATGCATATATAATATAATTTTAACAGTTTTTGTCCCCTTTTACTTAGTTATTTTTATGGCCCTAAAAAGTTAGCCATTTTTTGCTTGCCCACCCAGAATGCATTATTTTTTATCACTTACTATTTTTTAATGACTACCAGTCCTGAATTATTCATAATTTTATTTTACATTTAATTAAATAATTATAATTTAGGTTCTGGGGGTTATTTTTGAAACTATCATACTTTCCTGTATGAATCAAAGACTTCATCAAACTTATATAAATGTGGCTGGCCGCAAAAAACAAGTGATTCTGATCCCTTGATGAAGCACACGCTATATCAGAATCACTCTAGAGTTTGCATCCTCTTATATATGTTGTAAAAGAGAATGCAAACCACATATCAGAAAATACTTATTTACTATGGTATTCAATTGGGCAAAAACTTTGTACCCTTTTAACTACAATATATCAAAGTTACATGAATATCAGGATGGTAGTCTATATCTAATAGTATCAATAATAGCAAAAACCAAAAAAGAAGTCACTTCTTAATAAAATCCAAAATATAGCTAAGTTATATAAAATAGCTATAAACCCCAATCCCAGAAATTAAATTAGAATAGTTAAAAAATAATACGGATCCCCCATCCTTTTTTTTTATTTTTTTATCAATCTAGGATAAAATGCAATAGTTAATTACAAGTTGTGTCAATAAAACAGTGAAACAGAATAGTTTTACAAAAATAAGTTAATGCTATCACAACAAATTATTGAAATAAAATAGTCATACAACAACATAGATCCCCCTTTTTTTCAGTAATAAAGTAATAAAATAAAACAGTATAGTATAATAGTTATTATATAATAAGTCAAAAAATAGACACACATACAAACGTTAACTAAAATAGCCTACTTATACTATATTGTTTTAAAAAATTGTTTTTATAAAAATAGGCTACACATTATACTATAGTTCATTATTAAAGATAGTGAATGCTCGCCCATATGGAAATATCCCGGAGGCGAGGATAAACAAATTCAATAACCTACCTGTCATATTCAAATTTTATAACTGACTTTTAATTACTAGAGAAAGCAAAAAGTACTCTAACTGCACAATAAGTTAAAACTGCAGAGAAACCTTAGAGTGAAATTATGATTGTGGAATTAATTTTATTTTTCTAGCAACTAAAAGTTAGTTATAAAATTTGAACAAAATATTGTGTTTACAAAAAAAAATTCTTGTAGTACAAAAAAATCATTGATCAATGTTATTTATTTCCTTATTTTAAGCAATAAATTTATAAAAACAAATTGAAAGAAAACAATAAATAATGAAAATAATATTAGGCGACAAATATTCTTGGTAAAAAGTTGTTATCATGGGAGATAGTTTATTTCAATTATTCAATCTTAGATACATACAGATTCAAAAGCTATAATCCATTTAGAAATTATTTTCATTAGAATATTTTGAGTAATAGGTTATCGAAGATTTATAAATGAAGTGGGATGGACATTACAGGATGGACATTACACATTCAGTAATTACCATTTTTGACAAATTTTTGATTGCAACATGTTTGAATACAAAGAATTATTGTGTTTACTTATGATAGAACATGCTCATAGATCGGGTTAACTAATACATTACTTTTTTGGGGAAAAAAAGAAAAATATTTGATATTTAAAACAGACTTTTGATGAAATTTTCTATTTTTCTACTAAGTCATCTTTTTTCAACAAGAGAAGATTTTGACACTTAAACAGGATTTATATTATTGATACAGATGTGAAAACTGAATAAGCAAAACATTTTGCTTGAAAAAAAATATGGACTATCAGATGTATGAGAAGAAAGTGGGATGGACATAACGGGACGGACTTTATACTTAACATTTTTATTTTTCAAAATTATTTAAAAATATATAGAAAAAATTAGTAAAAGTGAGGTGTTTGGGAATAAGACCGATCAGATACATGGTGTAATGCATTTTAATATTATTTTCTACTATATTTTGTGTTAATTCACCCATGGGACGGACATTACACTATTTTTGCGCAGAGTAAAATTCTTCAATTTTGTTAAAAAGACAAAGTACTTCATTCAGATAAAAACATTCAGATAAAACAAGGATGGCTAAACATTAACTTGACATATAAACATTAAAAAAAGATAAGTATTTAGCTTCAGATATATTTTAATTTTTATGAATAAAAAATTAATATGGGGTAGTCCAGAAATTGGGACCATTACATTGGTAAAAATTTTGGTTATTTTAGTCTGAAATAAAAAGTATTTGTTCCACAACATTATACCAAATTAAACAGCATTGAATTCTACAATAAAATATGTAACATCAGATATTCTAAAATAAGCAATGTTTTTAAAATGGAAAGAAGATAACAGTGAAAAAAACAGATGCTTATGCATTACACCCAAAAATGGCCATTTTTGGGGTCTTAAAACCTGCCTAACTTTTTCTACTCAAGATTTTTTCAAAATTTTTTGGGAACGCTTAGACACCTATGTATGCGTTTGCATGTTTTCTTTTTTTTTGCAAATTGATTTGGTGGATTTAATATAGTGAATTTTTGCATCATTTTTTTTTTTAAATGTCACGAGTACTGTGCAATAGGCCATAAACTATTAAATATTGCAATTATAGTCTTGTCTTCCTAAATAATTTGAATGTAGCTGCTTAGAATCTATTGAAACTTTATGACTTTCTGCAAGCATTTTCTTTGATTTCTCTGGTTTCATCAAAATATTAATAATTGTCAACTGTTCTATTTAGATTCAGAAGAGAAAACAAAATCTTGTGTAGTTTGTGGTTTGGGATGTTAAAGCCGAAGTTTTCAACCTTCTTCAAACCATTTACTGAACAGCTGTGGACATTGTGCACTGAAGGTAAAACATTTTCACAATTGAGTCATCAATTTCATTTTGTCTGGAGAAAAACTGTACTGGTAAATATTATTAAGCTGAACAATATAACTATAGACCATTTTTTAAAGTATTTTTCTTAGGCCTAATCATTGCTATCTGTTGACCTCTTAAATATTAGATAGTTATTATATGAGCCGCCCCATGAGAAAAGGGCCCTTATAACAATTTTTATGAAAAATGAGTTTCTACCTGATTCTGATATCGGGCTGCCTACCAAATACATTGGTAAAATAATTTCGGTCAAAGACTTTAAGTTGGTCAAATGGGCAATTTTGTGACTGACCTATTTTGCACACCGGTATTGCAGACGGGTCATAAATAACAAAACACTTGTCGATCTCTCCATACTTTTCTGTCAATACCTTTTATAACATACTATTCATAAAACAAACAATTTATCATACTATACTTGTTTTCTTGGAATAAAATGTTAATGAGGTACATAGATTTGACAATGAATTATGCTTCTATAGCAAAATTAGCTAAAAACGAATATAAACACAATTCAACATGAAAATCAATCAGAAACTTTCTTGTATAACGTAAACTACATGTATAACTGTGGATGATACACTGAAAAAAAATGTTGTTTCTTTATAAAGTTACAGAAGCACATTAGGAATTGAGATGTAGAACAAGTAATATGGAAATGTCAATTTTCAGTTGCTACTTAGCAACAAGATATATATACAGTAATATTTATATAAGAAACTCATTTTACAATAATTAATTTGGAAACAAAGCGCAAAACCATGATATATGAATATTACTTACATACTAAAATAAAAACACATGTATCTGTTACATCATGGTGTTGTTACCATGGCGATACAAATCTACAAAACATTCTTTTTTTCAATATATATATATATCCTTTGTATTGGCATTCATATAATTTACCACCAATGTAAACACGAATAACTCTACACTTAGAAACTAATGGGCATGTTATGTCTTTGTTTACATCCCTATGGTAAGGCCTAACATGAGTGACAAGGTAACAAGATCGTTCACCTGTCAGTCCTGCTGCTGGTACAATGTTTGGTCTCTCATGAGGAACATTAACTCCCTTCCTCAGAATGATTTTCATCTCTTTGTCGTTATTGGATTTCTATGCGAAGACACAACTAGGTTGAGTAGCAGAAAAACGAAACTGTTGATAGGATCTAATTCCTGTCATAGCCTTGTAGTGCTGACTTAAGAATGGCTTCCAGGATTGCCATTCCCATGTTGTTTCATCATCCCCCTGGTCATACATCACAGCCACATTTGAATATGATGATCTATTGACAACACACTCTAAAATAGCATAATAGTTCTTGACATTCATGTATGAAAATTTATACAACAGTATGTGAATCAGTTTTTCATTGATTTATAACTCAAATACTTCAAAAGTGAAACATAAATGTGCAGACTTTATTTTAAAAAAAAGCATGGTACACTTAAAAGTAAAGAATTCGACAAATGTCTATACCAATATCTGCCAATGTTTCACAGTCACTTCTTCTGTACAACTTTTTGATGTGCGCAAATCCAGCATCAATGAGGCATCGTGCATGTCCTGGAAGTTGCATGAGGTACATGATTTCTTTATTCAAGCCAACCATTGTTCTTCAGCAGAAATAGGACAGTACATATCTGTTTTTGTTCTGGCCTAAAAATATTACTGATTATTAATTTTATTAAGTATTATTTTAATACTAGTTAGGCTTTTGAAGAATGAAAATGCGTTTTCTCATGAAATATTTCTCGTGGAGACATCTCTGTTAATATTTTATTGTCATTATTACTTTTGCAATGAATAAAAGCAATAAGTAATGTACATTTATAAAAGCACTTTGCATTACTTATGACGAAATAACAGTGTAATGAGCAAACCTCTTTTTGCCATGTGAATACACTGTCATAGCATGATCAACCATGGAGATAATGGCGTCAGGACCATGGATGCCTTTCCCATCTGCTGCCATTGTTTGACTCTCAACAATTAAGTAATTGTATTGGTGCGGTATACCATCATCACAGAACCCAAACAGATGTACCTAAAGCGAGATTATATGTTTAAACTTTAGCATAGGAAAATTATTTTTATAATGAGCAAGCATGCCGACAAACCATCAAAATTACCTGCATATTTAAAACTATATCAGAAATAATCTTGTCTTTACCTTCCTTGGAGTTACAAAGTACATCTGTTGTGCATGATGTGGTACTGCCAAATTCTGATCAAATCAAATGTGTAATGAACATACTGGTGGTCATGTGAGCATGGTTCTGTAGGAGTGACTGACAGTGGAAAATCTCTAAACTCATCCAGACTATTCGACACACAGTTCTTGTATACCTGAAAAATAATACATAAATAATGTTGCACGAATGTGACAGGTATAATTTGTCACAGGATTACCTTAAAAACTGATTCCAATTATTTTTCTACAGTAGCCCATGTTCACATTTCAAAGAGTTATACATTATACATGTAAATTGTTTAAGAAGGTATGTAATATTATGTAAAATATATATGTAGTTAACCTGATGCTCAATTTTAGCTGCTAATATATGGGAGGTCTGTCAATGCTTGCAGCTTGTTGTCATCTGTTCGCACATCATGTACATTCTTCCGAAGTGTTTCACACTTAGCACAGACATCATCTTCATGAGTTGCAATCTGTATATATAGTCAATGACTAAGTTTAAAATTGTAGCTTGACAAATGACCATCAATGTTTTTCTTGATATAAAGTGTATTACTTAACATTCATGTCTCTGAATTAGCAAATCAAAACTTAACATAAAAACAGCAATAACTATCATGTTCGAATATTTTTGGGAAACATACCTTTACATGTGAACAACATTGAGACCATATTCCCAAAAAAAGCTGATATTTTTATCACTCTAACGTTTGCCTCTTCACATGACTCTACATACTTTTTATGTAAGACAGTCTTCAAGAAATAAGCTGGCAGGAACACAGGAGCAGTGTCATCCCATCCTCTGGGGGCTACTGATTGGGGAAGACCATTTTCTTGCACAAATTGTAAAATAAATCTCACTGCCCTTTCAATGCCTTCAAAGGAAAGGGCATGGGATGGCTTCTTTCCCTTATGTCTGTGTACACATGGAACATTACCCTTAGTATTGACATGGCATATCAAGTTTTTTAGTGTTCTTTCACCAATGTCATAAATAATCAAGAAAGCTGTTCTTCAAATAATGTTGGCTTCAAATTTATACTCATAATGAGAGTGTTTTCTTTCACCATATCTACTTCTTTTAGAGTCAGCACTCACTTTGTTCAAAGCACTCATAACATACATCTCCTTTGACTCCTTGTCCATCTCTCTCAGGTTGTAGATGTTGTTCTTGATTACATCACATTCAATATTACCAAAACAGTTTTGTTGGCACATACAACCTGAGGAGATTTTTTGATGCAAGTCACTAGCCTCTTCATCATCTTCAGATGACAGTGAACTTACTATAATTGTTTCTTCTGATGGTAATGGTGGAAGGTCTGTCTGCTGCTCCTCATCACTGCCATCTTCCACTGGCATATCTAAATTAACGACTGTAATGGTCTCCTGAACATCAGTTTGTCTAAATACCGATCTCAAGCAGTAAAAACTATCGTAATACTGGTTCAGCTCCTGAAATATAAGATCATCTCTTTAATTTATTTCAATCACTTCACTAATGACGTTCATTATTTTTTTATGGATTCAATGCTCTGTTTATTAATGATATCTGCTAGAACTGATCAAAATAATTATTTTTCATGCAAAAATTAATACTTAAAGTGTATGCATCAGAATTGGAATTGGTTTAAAAAAATAAAAAAGTGGCTGTAACTGGCATCGATGTAGGATCTCCAGCTTTATGCACTCACACATTACCAATTACACTATGGCAGATGATGAAGTATCATGTGTGTATTTAATATCTATCTTGACCAATACTGCAACGGAAACACACAAGCGATTGTGATTATGACATCTATAAATAGATTTATGCATTGATAATATTTTAATACTTTGGGCTCATTATATTCATACATAAAGATTAAAAAAAAAACATTTTATCGATATTTTTGATCATATATGTAAGTAAAAGTAATAAGAACATTAACTCACAGGAAACTAAATGAATATGACAACTTGCGGACCGCTTATGTCAAATTTCGTAATTTCATGTAATAATAGGCTGATAAATTATTAAAACTTAAAGTTAAACTTATCTCAAATTCGTCCATGTTTACAACACTCAAAAACAACTATTCAATACATTTTTCATTCAAATATTATTAAAAATTGACGGCACTATTCAAAGTGTTTACATCCGCATTCATCTTGCAACATTTGGAAACTTTAAACGTCATTTTCCACATTATGAACATCATGCAATAAGGGACGTTTTGCCATGGAGCGGCTCATATCACATTGCCTGATAAAACTGATTACCACGAGCCATTTTAGTGTTTTTATTGTGAAAGTTATTTGCTGTATGTATGTGGTCTGTGTGCTTATTTTATTTGTCCATGTGAAGAACTTGAGGATCATTAGTCAGTTCTTATGGATACATATGGAAGATCTGAGTAATGAATGATAAATTTATTGCAACTTAATGTCTTATAGTTAACTCAACTTAAAAAGGTTACATGAAAGACACAAGGTCATATTATCGTTGTCTAAGATAAAAATATGTCTGAAGTTGGTCATAGTTCAGTGAGTCTCCTGTCCTGAATATGACTTCAAAATTGTTGTCGACCATGTTTCACACCAACTCAAACAATGCCTATCTTGCTATATTGATCTTATTTAAACTGTGATTTTGATGAAAACTAAAATCATTGCTATCCTATTTTTACATGGAATTTAATTAATTTTGACCAAATTTTTGAACTTTCAAGATATTAATTTAATGACATTTTTCATATTTCTTCATTTAAAGGTTTACTGTGAGAGTTAAGGAAGAAAGCAGAACATATAAAGCTCTACTTTTACAGATGGCTTGCTATTCTGCAAAATGCATGTTTCAGGATTTTATGCAGTTAAATGCTTACTATAGCTGCCCATATTGTCTCAGCCCTGGAGAGTATGACAAGAAAGGACATCACCATGTATATCCATATAGGTAAAATGTGTTTTGATTAAACCAAATATCTAAGAAACTTATATTTCAGAAATTGTGGGAATATTTGTGACTGCTTAATAAGTTTTCAGTGTGAAAGTAATTTTGTCAACTTATGCAAACATTAATATATGATACATCATATTATATTGAAGAATGGCTGTGTTATGTGTGTTATTCAAGCAGAATATGAAAAGTTGCATTTAGTTCTTTGTTCTGAAGAATTACTTTCTTCAGGGTTTTTAACTGTTTTGGTCTTTCTTGCTTTAGTCCCTAAGTTTGGTGGTTTTTTGTAATTGAATAATATATTTTTTTATAGGGAACAATTCATATATTAGTTCTATTTTATGTAACACAAGGTGTGTGCAAATCTTCTTTTAGAGTACAATATTTATCCTTACATTGCAAATGTTATGTATGAACCCAACTGCAAATATGAATGTTAAATTGTATTCTGGAAGCTAAATAAGTGTATTATTCCAGTTTGCAGTTGTTTTAGTAATTACATGTACAAAGATTTAAAATGATTATTATTTACTGAAACTATGATGAAAAATGCACTGAAGTCAGTTTCTTGATCTATTTAGTCAGGAAATGTTCTTTTGGGCTGCCTAAGTCAGTTTCAGTAAACTACTGTGAATTAGGATTATGTTTTGAAAAACCTTGTGTTAATGACGAAACATGAATTTGTTGCTTCTAGAAATGAGACTGAAAATGGTTTTTGATGAAGTGCGTGCTCATGAAGGAACAGTGGTTCTAGCTCGACAAGCAAGGAAAAATTTGGAAGGCGGGGAAAAAAAGGTTTGCTTAATATCACAATTTATGCATCTGTTTTTTCATAAGATTTTAAAACAATACTGATGTTAAACATGATAATCATTCCGTTTGAGTTTATAAAATGGCTTGTTGAATGTGGACATAGTTGTACTGTATATCATAGAATTTATTGAGTTGACTAAGCATGTAATGATCTCAATCTGCATCCTCAGATATAATCACATGTTTTCCTCATGTCAAACATCTTCAGCAAAATGTTCAAAAAATAGTTACACATGGCCAAGAAGCAACAAAATTATGACTTTTATGAAAACAAGGGAGAATTTTACTTTTCTAGTTTGTTTAGACACTTGGTGATCATTTTCAGTTAAAAATGTATTTAGTATTTGAAAACGAAGATGAATGACATAACATAAAACAATATATGCCCAACATGAAAGCTGAATATTATCAGTTTTGTTCAGTATATGGTGTTAAATAATGTAGCTTATATTAATTGATTCTTATAATATCCCAGTTTGCAGGGAAAGGTGTCAAGGGTGTGTGCTGGGCATTTTCGATATATCATTGATGGAATGTGCTTGGATTATATGCATGCAGGTACATAACACAGTTTTTGCATACTTGTATGAATTTTGGAGCATTTGAAGCATTATAAACTAAGTTGTCACTCAAACCTATAAATGAACCATGAATGACAAACTTGATCTAGACTTACCAAAAAAATAACACAGAATTTAAGAATGATATGGGCCAAGAATGTTAGAATTAATTGATGTATTTTGCTTTATCACTTATAGTCCAGTCAAAATAAAAAAAAAGGTCGGACTAAATGGTACAGATTTTTTATGATCTAAAATGCTTAAACATGTAATGACATACTGCATAGAGAAAATCAGGCACAATCTGAGCTCTTTTAACAAAAATGTGTAAACATTTCATTTTCGTATGTTTACCTATCCGAATACTGCTACAGTTTAGATGTCTTATGTCATTCGCAAGATTTACGTCATAAGATGACAGACTGGTGCGACACTAAATAAATATTACTTCTGTTGTCGGTTTGTAAGCGTACTGTCAACTATATAACGTAGGAGTTATTTCCAATGACTACACCTTATTGTACAAAACATCCTGATCCATACGTATTCATGCAAACTATCGTGTGACTTATACTTGAAGCTCATAAACAAAAGAGAACTTGATTTTCATACTTAGATATACATGCATATGGATAAATCAGATATGGAAACATGTCCGATATGTTGTAATCCTTTGGGAAATAGTAGTTCAACTGTTTGCCTCGGATCTAAGGGCTGTCAAAGCATTCGTAGAGCTAGCATTAAATGGATATGTGATGTGAAAGTTGAACTGGGTCAGTCTGTACATACTGAGTGTAAATGCAATCATTATAATGCTAGGGAAATTGATTTACAAATGAAAACTTTCAAAGTCTAGTTGTTCCTCAGAAACGTTAAAACTCAGGAATTTTTGTTCTGAAAAATCTTTTTCTTTTAAAAGTGACAGCCTTTCTGTAGCCTTTCTGTAAATGAAGATAATACATTCTACTTAGTCCCAACTTTTGACTTTCAAAAGTCCATACTTGGTATATGTAAACAAAGGAACGATGACTGGTCAAATGCTGCCCATGGTTGTATCGAATACACAGGTGACTTGCATGCTGCTGATGCAGTGTACCACCAACAATGTAGTGATCATTTTAGACTTGATAAATTGTTACCCAGTACGTTTGCATCGGAGAGTCACGATAGTTTCCCTAACAAACAGCTTAAAGGCAGACCAACCGAGTCAAAACATAATTTTGCATCTAAGGTAGTTACATATCTTATTGACAAAGAGGAAAGCCAAATGTCCACAAATGACCTCCGTGACAAAATGAAATTCTTCTTTGAGGACGATGAACCATATAGCCTTAAGCACATGAAAAAATGGTTATTAGACCATTTTGGTGATAGTATCGTCATTTCATGTATGATGGGAGAAATAATATAGTAACGTTAAGGGAAACTGCTACCATGTTGTTGTACAAGTTTTATAGTTCACCAAAACATTCTGATTCTGAGAGAAAAAAAGAGAATCATTGAAACTGCAGCAAAATTGATAAAATCTGATACAAATTCATTAAACATTGAGAGAAATACTTACCCGATACCAGGAGAATTATGAGACTCAAACTACTATCTCCAATATTTACCAGAAACATTAAAACGCTTCCCCAGTGCATTGTTTACGAGCCATAAAGTAGCTTCCATTGGACAGCCTGTAATGCAATGTGTGAGAACAAGATATTGCCCCCATCACAAGTTGGCTTGGGCATTCAGTTACATAAACAATTTGCTTCACATGTTCTAATTGATACGCTAAATGCTCTTGGCTTCTTGGCTTCCTGCGAGGAAATACAAAACTACCAAAGAAGTGCATCTGTTCAATATGGGAGAGATATAGCAAATTACCAACCTGGAACGTGTTTGCAGCACGTTGCAGACAATAATGACCGCAATATATGGATTATATATGGGAACAATATGTTCTACGGTATGGGCATAATAGCAACCATTACTCCAGGTAATGTAACATGTTCACGGGTTCCAAGAATGACTTCTGAGGACATTACATCAATAAGTTGAGTAAATATAATCTATTTCAAACCAAAAGAAAGCTTTAATGTCCTGTTATAAATCATGCAACTGTACAACCTTCAAGTTCATGACTCCTGCAATGCCGATTTACTTTGGAATGTATCTTGGTTACTGCAATCATCTACCCCATTGTGGAATGGCTTTATGCAAATGGTATAGAAAGGCAGTCATCCCGGTAAATTATCCATTCTGTTCATGCCTATGATCGACTTGAACCCAGGTGACGACAATTGTGTCTATTCAACGATGACATTTGTGAGCCAATAGGCAGCTAAGTACAATTGTGGAATGGCTTTATGCAAATGGTATAGAAAGGCAGTCATCCCGGTAAATTATCCATTCTGTTCATGCCTATGATCGACTTGAACCCAGGTGACGACAATTGTGTCTATTCAACGATGACATTTGTGAGCCAATAGGCAGCTAAGTACAATTGTACTCCAGTACTTTATGTTTAATCAGCCATTGTGGTTGAAAGTGGTGCTTGTACAGCAACATGAACAACCCTGTAGTGCTGAAAAGTATTGTTCTGAGTTGTGAGTTTTCTCTTCCAAGTCTATGTACATATGATACTGAAGTTTGCACACCAGAAGACAGCAACTAAGTTGCGATGTGCTGATGTGATATTTAAAACTGCTGGTAGCGATGCTGATGAAATGTACAAGTTTGTAATTGATGGTGGTGCGTTGCTACTAACAATGTCTTTGATACGGGGTGTTAGATACATTGAGATATGCTAACAGTAAGAGAATTTATCATCATTTGGGACAAATGTTGTGGTTGTATTTGACGGTTACCCTGATGGACCGTCAACAAAAGATACTGCTCATTTATGATGAAGAGTAAGTCATGTCGGAAGAACAGTTAAATTTGATAAAACGATGACTCAGTATGAAGGAGTTGTTTTTTGGCTAATAAACACAATAAACAATGGTTTATTTTAATGCTTAGCAAATACAGTAAAATCCCGTTATTACGACCACCTTTCGTTCTTTAGCAAAGTGGTCTTAATAGCGGGATGGTCTTATTAGTGGAACAAGGTGTCTAAGCTTAAGTATTTTGCCAGTCATATATGACCTACAGGCATATTATGTTTTCTGTGTGTTCATGTATTCAAGATTACTCAAATTAAAACTCCTTGTTTCATTCAATATCAGCAAATTATGGTGAATACCGTATAAATTTATAACAATCAAACTTCGGAAAAACTAAACAAAAACTAACATTTTGATTGTTTCAAGTTTCTGATTGAATAGTCGGTACACTACAAGGAGAAATGTGTGACAAACACTTACTCAACACCTTCGTTAATCTGATCAATTAACATCAACATTAATGACAATCAAAAGCAATCAACAACACATTTTAATACACTTTGTTTTCATAACGTGCAGCCAACAATTAGACTGTTACTGCAAATCGACACTGTACATGTCGTAAAAATCAACACCTGGGGTGCACAGAGGGTAATTTCAAAGCAAAACTTTGGTGGTCGTTGTAGCGGATAATAATTTAGTGTGAAATGAGAAACTGGTCCAAAACAGGTGGTCAAATTAGTGGAATAGCGGGGTGGTTGTATTTCCAGACAAACGACCATTGAACTTTAGAACAAAATATTCCGTTCTTTTAAAAATCATTTGTAATGATGGGGTGGTCGTTATTTTGGGGGTGATCATAAGTAGGGATTTTTCTGTATTTTCAAGAATGTGAGATCGATACTATACATGCTAACAACTTAGTAACAAGTATTAGCATTTCCACAAATGCTTGGAATTGCCATTCAGCCAAGTATAAGAGCTAAGAATAGAAGAAAATTTTTCTAGAGATTTCATTTCTGGTTTCATTTCTTATTCAGACTTTGCAACACATTCGATATTTTCAATGATATTAAACTGGTTCCTGTTGTTTGATTGTACAGAGACAACATTTATTTGGTGCACTGCAACATGGAATGGGGACCAGTTAACGATGATATGAAGTGCCCCAAAAGAGCATATGTAAAACACATAACTATAATATCGAAGTATCGCATTCAGATGAAACAAAGGATTTCACGATGAATAAAACTAGCATTCATATCTTAATATTCATCAAATAAAATCCTCCTTTTTGTAGAAATACACTCATTTCTGAACAATAAAAGCTAATGTTTTTGAGTGAAATAGTCGAAATATTGTTTACTCTGCAGGAGCGTACAAACTGGTTTCAAGCTTCATACATTAAAAAAGGCATGTCAATTATATAAACAGATAACCCGACAAAAACATGGCGGATGATGTGCCCCGTATGAACCCGTTTTGTCCGCCATGTTTTTATCATTCTCCTTTCTGTTTGGCTTAGAGCAGAAGGGGTAAGGGAAGAATGGTCAAATCTGGTTAATTGTATATGTCGCCATCCGTGAACTGCTACAATGAAGACGCCGATTCATTTATAATTCAAACCGCCATAGCCATGTCGCAATACTTCCCAACCATTGTAACCGGAGACTGATCTATTGGTTTTACTCTGTCACCATGTCAAATCAGACAGTACTGGAGTAATTGACAAATCAAACCACAAGAAAAGTACGACAACAAAACGGTCTTGGAATATTCAAGAAACTAAACAGAAACTTGGCCGTAGCATATGTGAACATATTCTATCCATAAATGCAATTCTTGGTTGTGATACAAATTCTCTCTGTATATTTTATACTCAATACATGTACATACATAATTGATACATGTAATAAACAAAATGAAAAAACACCACAGAATGCCACGTACACGACATTTCAGCCAACCTGACAATCACCTCTACCAAAACTCCACGGATTTACGCATTTTACATTTTATTAACAGAACTTATTAATCAACACTGTATCAACAGAACATGATCAACATTTTATTAACTAAACACAACCAGAAAGATCATCATTAATTAGATGTAACAAATGAAAGTCTCCATCTGTAGTTGTTCAGTGTACACATACTAAATGATCTGATTACGTGTCTGCATACACGTATACATTATAATTATATAGTATGATTATAATGTATTCTGAATAATATACATTAGATAGATAAAACTTGTGCCACTGACTATTCATCAGTATCAACATGGTATTTGCTTTTATTTGTTACCAACTGCAAAAATCAAGTTTTAAGTGTTTGTGTTTTTCTAAGTGGGTGGGGTAATTCTACATCGAAATTTGACTGTTTTATAAGACATAAATTCTTAAATAACCCCATCAAACTTGCTTTTAAACGTTAATAAATGTTTATGCTATTGTTCTTAATGATAACTGTATGATATGTGCCACTAATAGTGTATATCTATAATAATTCCCAATTGTACGATTTCGTTAGGGTTTCACTTTCATGAAAGAGTCCTGTAAAAAACTTAGCTTGTGAAAATTCTGACAATCCGATTTTTGTACATGTGTTAGAAATAGTCTGATCTTTCATGTGGTCAAATTTCATTTCTGTACCATTTTGTCCTGGGTTCGACTTATTTTTTGCTCAACTGTTATGTTGTAAATGGACTTCTTGATATATTATTTATTTTCGAAAATGAAGGTGGATGACTTGTCTTTAGTGGTTCTTAGTGTTGCTTGTTATCCATCTGATAAAAAAGATTTTATTATATACCAATATGAATGGTTTAATCTGATTGATTGATGAGTGAACACGTTAGAATTAAAATGAGCTATTTACTCTGTTTTTCTAAAAGAAAGGACTATTGACCTTTATGTGGCTGCTTTTGTAATGCACACCGGCTAAATGCAAACTTCTAATACCAACTATCTATTACATACAAGGTCAATGGATTAAAACTATTCAGCCTTGGAAAATGAATATTGACTCTCATCAGACAACTATTGACCTTGACTTGGTCTCAGTCGACAGTTTTTTAATAAGGCCATTTGTCCTGTTTAAGACATCTTTAATTTTACACAAATTGTGATGTTACAAAATGTTATTCCATAGTCTTTGGTTGAGTATATTAATTATTAACCTCTGAATTAGAGGGTAGTTGTATATTATTTGTTTATTCTGGAGGTTCCCTCAGTCTTTGTCATACAGATCATCTTTGTGCTGATCTAAGTGTGTGAACAATTGCTTTGTCTTCCTGAAACTTTAATAATTAATAATTTTTAATTATTTTTTGATATTTTTTTAAATGATAATGACACACAGTAAAAGATGTATTTTAGGCTGAGGCTGTGGTCCAGTGGTTAGTGCACTGGACTTGTAAGCTCCTTGTGGAAGGGTAAGTTAGTACTGGTTAGTATACAGTCCAGGAAAACTGTTTAGGTGAACCGGTCACCATATATAACTGAAAAATTGTTGAAAAACAGCGTTAAACTCCAGTGACAATAAGTCACATAAAAACAAACAATAAAAACAAACAAAAAGATGTATTTTAAATTTTAATATTTTCCAGGTAGCAGTTCAATGACTTTCTCACTGCACTTTCTGTTACACTGTCGCATGCTGTGAAAAAGAATGGACCACTTTGGTGCCAAAGTTGTTCCTTCTTTGAAGACTATACACAGTGAACTGCGACAGTTCTTCCATAGCTCTCAGCATGCAGATTCACAGGTAAATCATTGTATTATTTTCCTTAGTTTTGTTTTTCTTATGCCCTCCACCTACCCACCTTAGAGTTTTTTTATGGTTTATTATGATGTAAGATTAATTAAAAAACTTATATTCTAAGTTTTGTCATAATACTGAAAACAAACCACCACTTGACGTATATATTAATTCAATTTTGAATAAAAATAGATAAAAGAAATTTGATGTTGTTTAATATTTGATGCTTTGAAAAAATATCATTATGTCTTGTATATCTTGAATCTTTAGATGTTTTTACTATTTGATGTTACTCTTAAAATGAAATAATAATACGGCATTGACTGTATTAATATGGTAACAAATTAGAATAGCAAGTACTGACCAGTATTAGGTAAAGTAGTTTTGCTTCAGGTTGTGTGAGCTGTAAGTGTTACACAAGGATTGCATGTGATGGCATTACGTATGAAAGAAGGCTCTGATGCATAGGATTTGCACAGAGAACTGATGATGGACAGGTATAAAAGGTATTCAGATTATTACCATTGATTCTTGTAGCATGATTGAGTACATAATAGATTTGATATCACCTGATTTGTGCTGTAGAAGATTCTTAATCATTTTAATTATTTATAAATTCAATGAATTATTGACTTGGCTACGGTATGAACTGTTATATTATTGGTAAACATAGTTTAACTAAGACTCGATGAGTATTTGTGCATATTATTCGTAAACTTTTGTCTAGTGTTCTGAAGTTCTAATTCAGCTGTCATGATTACATACTGGATAGTCAACCGAAACAGATTCACAAAGTTGAATGAGTGTCAAATAAACTGTCTGCCAGTACTTGATGGTTAATGTCATTACCAATTAATTGCTGGCATGGTTGCATATGCCATTAGATTATAAAAAAGCACATGAGATAAAAGTCAATTAAAAAATAGGTTTTCGATGTGTTCATGTAAATGGTTTTATTTGTAAAATTTTAAGGCTAATCATTTCTCATAATTTTGTCGCAAAAGTTGGATGGAAATTCATCAAGATGTTTACTTTGTTGGAAAGGGTTATTTGCAACAACCATCTGATAGAATAAAGTCCTTGCTCCACATGGAATATGTCTCTTCATTCTGTGGTAAATTATGCAATTTTGGACTATAAACTGTTTTTTTGATAAATACCTGTAGATATATAAGACAATACCAAGGTCAACCCGCTCCAAAAGGAAATACACATGAAATTGAACACAACTGTGTGAAAAATGATCAAGAACAAAATGAAAATTCAAATTTCGGATTTAAAATATGAATCTGAAAACAGTAAAAGCTTGCTGAATAGTTCAAAGTCTGCACCATGCAAACAGTGTAATAAAAAAATAACTGATTCTGAAAATAGTACATGCTCAGGGGTCGAATTTTTCTAGATTTTGTACTTGCTTTTATTAGCATGTGGTATAGTTTCTTACTTGCTTAGTGAAAAATCGGATACCTTTGTTCCAACTTCATTTGAATTTGTACTGAAAACACTATCTAATTTATGTCTAGTAAAACTAATGCAGTGATAGAACATGGATGCCTGTTTTATTTACACCGATACTCGAAAATTACTTGTAAATATCAAGTGAAACAGAAAATATTTCAAAATTATTTTCATACCACAGCTGTATAATCAGGACGGAATTCAACATGACATCAGTAATAGAAAATAACTTACATTCAAAGACATATTATTATTTAATATTATTAACTAATATTAGATGGTGCATATTTTGCACATCTTGCAATTTTTATCACCAACTCAGGATTTTCCAAGACATCATACTCAAGATAAATATTGAATTTTCGCATCTGTTATTAAAATTTTTTAGGCTTACTGATTGCTTTTTTTTAGGTCAGGTTTTAGGTTTATTGTCTTAGATTGAGACTGCATCTTTGCCTTCTTTTTTGCTATCATCCACATTCTTCTTTTAAGAAAATATAAAAGTGGGAGCCCAAAATTCCTCCATATACTATTGTGCCAAACAGAAGCGTGCAGTATACAAAAAAATCTAGAAATTTGTACTCAGAAGCGCTTTAATATGATTAAACTGTATTATTGTACTTCTTTCATTAGTTAATAATTAATTTAACACCAAAGTTAAATGAACAATTTACAAATACTCATTGCTATTTCATTATCTAACACACTTCTATTTTCAGTTCCATATGGTCTATGTAAATTAATTTTCTCTCTCGCTGATAGTGTTTTTAAACTTTTTGATGGAAAATAGGCTTTTGAACTCTAATATTTGCTTCTGATTTTTCATATTCATAATAACACATATTTCAAAATTTCAGAAGTTTTTGAAGACCTTAATAATGTGTTTACATGATAAATATTAACCCATCAAGTAAAAAGTTAATGGGATCATGTGGTTAGGCTTTTACAAATATATATTGGGAATATGAGAGAACCAATGAAACTAGCTGCCTTAGTTTTTTTGCTTGTAACGTACAGTCGACTCTCATTATCTCGATATCGTTGGGACCGTCAGAATTAAGTCGAGATATCAGTTTGTCGAGTTATCAGTAATTGGGGTAGTTAGGGTATTTTTGTTGTTTTCCTAAAATTCAGCAATAGGATTATTCCTTTGTTTCTCTTGTAGCTAATATCCTCGCTGGTTGATTAAAAACACATTGAACATGATGTAAATATATTTCGGTATTTTGCTCCATGTGAGTTGTATTCATTATTTTTGGTCGTAAATACCTTATTGTTCCGGGATAGGCTTTTATATAGCACACTTAATGTAAAGGGGGGTTACTCTGCAGTGCTTGAACACCAGAAAAATTACACTTCGTGAGAACTGCTAATGGTTAAAAACAACTAAAACTGAAAACATGACACTTAGTCAATTTGATATTTTTATTTCAATATACATTTTGAAACGTAAAACAAGTACAATATTACAACATTTTATAGATAAACACACAGACGGTGACAATTTAATATCAAAGAATGAAAATCAGAACTCTATTTATACATTTGGTAAAATTGCTCAATTTTTGACACGAATTAAATGACATTTTAATTGCATAAACACTTTTGTTTATTCAGCTTGGGTATGTAAACAAACAAACGTTGAGTTATTAACGACACTTGTTAATGGTGTCAGTTTGTGACGCCAATTAGTAGAGAGTGATTATCGGCGTGTGGTGTTATTCACACCTCCTGCGGTCGCCAATGATAATTTCTCCAGTCGAGATAAACTGTGAAATCATATAACAAATTAGAAGTTTGGGATTTAGATTTTCAAGTCGACATACCGGAATTGTCGTGATAAAAAGATCAACATAAACATCCATTTTTATTATAGATAAAGAAGGAATAATTTTGGGACCTTACAAATCTTGTCGAGATAATGGAAAATCGACATATGAGGAGTTTAGATAATGAGAGTCGACTGTATTTGATTAAAAAATAATGAAATTCAAAAGAATACATTGTATACATTCATTGTTTTTATGAATTCCATATATTTTTGGCAAAAAATCAGGTGTCTACAAGGTGGACTAAAGCCCCCGCACTGATCTTGTTACAAGGTGGGCAGGAAATTTATCCACCTTCCATGTCTTGATGAACTTAGAAGATCAGTTTTCTCAATGTGTATCAGGACAAAAATGTTAGGTTTACTTTTGTTTTTCAGTTGGTAACAAAAGAACAGAAACCCCTGAAGCAACAGCGGAAGAATACATCAAGAAACACAATGATCCCCTAGGGTTTAGGATGGAAATGTTGAAAGAAAGAGGTACTATTACATGATAATAATGCTGATTTTCCTCCACATTAGGAGAGGTTGCCAGCTCCTTGTGGAAGGGCAAATTAGTACGGGTCAGTATATAGTCCAGGAAAACTGGTTAGTTGAACTGGTCGCCATGTATAACTGAAAAATTATTGAAAAATGGCATTAAACCCCAGTGACAATAAGTCTCATAAAAATAAAACATGCTGTGCTAAAGAGTATGCTCATCCATTGTCATGCTCTTATGTTCTTTTTATGAAACTTTGTCCCCCACCATTGTTTTCACTGGAGGGGACTATAGGTTTGTCCTCTGTATTGTCTGTCAGGCTGTCTGGATCATGCAATAACATAAAAGATCATATACATCAAGTTGAAGGAATTTGGTATCTGAATAGATAGTATGGAGATTATTCATGACATGTTGTTTATTCATGTCATGTTGTCTTATAATATTGAGCCAGAAAAAGTCACATTAACTATTACCATCAGCAACAGCACTTGCAACATGGAAAAAAGCAGCACAACCATTTCAACAAAAAGTGCCAAAGTGTTAATGAAACCATGTTTAACTTGATAATACTTATGTCTACAGTTACCTACAAATCTTTCAAAATGTACACAAATAAGTATTTCTTAACATAAGACTTAATAGTATCTTTGTTGTGTAGAGGCATAATGTTCAAAGGCCATAATTTTAACTCATTCAACCCTGTATACCACTTAAACCCTACTGATAACTGATAAGCCAACTCCTAAGTACCTATTTGTCCTTATCTACCCTGATTACCTGAGAGATATTGTACTGTTTTATTGACAGGTCATAAAATATTAGGGGTGTATTATGTAGTTTGCGTCTGGCAATGTCCTAAATAATCATATTAAGCTGAAATTTCACACAACTGTAGGCCATAAAAGTACCTTCACTGGTGTAAAATTCATGACTATGGCAACATGCTGGACTGATTCATAATCACAAAAGAAAAAAGACTTTACAGCATAAATCAATTTATTTCTTAAAAAATGATTTAATGCATGAAATACAGCATAACATTCTGCTCCATAATATAATAATTAGAATAATATATAAAGAGATTTATAATTTAATACAAAATGTGAAGCTTAAAGCATTATGAATAATTATTATAATAAAGAAGTATTACAAAAACCATGTATTGGTATTATACTGTGGCGCCCAAAAAAAAGAAACAAGCTAAAATACAACAATTATGGTGCAGGTGTATATATACAGTAAGAAGAATTTACTTTCAAAATAAATATTAATTTCTATGTTCTTACTTATTCTTCTTTTAAAGGAATATCCTGGATTAAATATGACAGAAAGTAACTTTAATTACACTGAAAAAAGTGGAAATAACTCATGAAGAAAAGATATTTCATTTCTATATCCAAAAATATGAATTCAGATAAATCATGTAATTATACTTACACAGTTAAGGAAATTTAAACAATTACATTGTTTTAAGTCAGATAAAAAATATTTACAAGTAATACTGAGTTCATATTGAACAACAACAATGCATTTACATTCAGTTTTATCTGAAAGTAATTATGCTGCATCATTTTTATTTTTTAGCATGTCCCTATGCCATGGCTGAAAGCAGTTCAGGCACAAATGGACTTGACACTGGACACATATTCAATAATTCTTTCCTTATTTTATTCTTACTGCATTGTCGACATCGTGCCTTTTTGTCCCCTTTTTTTGGAAAGTGTCCATTGCTGACTGTCGCCAGTGCAGCCCTTTCGTTTTCTGCATAGTCACCAATGAGTTGTTTCGCTAAGGCCATCTGAAATTCTAACATGGGTCACTTTTTTACAGTTTTTCTTAGTGAATCGTTGATGGTTTGGTGACTCTTTCATGAGGACCAAATATTTGTTACGCAAATGTCAAACAAACCAAAATAAATATTGCCACCATTTTCCTTGAGATTCTGTATGAACTATACTCAGTCCTCATTTGATACGAATGATCTACTCCATTCATGTAATTATTGTAATTTGGAATGATAGATGGAGCAGGCACTTTTTTGATTTGTCCATGTCTCGCTTTCCTTAACACAGAAGTTCCCACTGAAGCTGAAATGTCAGCAGTAGACATTGTAAAAATATGTTTCTTGTCTTTCCAAAGACATACCATTACTTCCCATTACTTGTGCAGTAATGAATTGGCCCTGTTCTTTCACATCCTTAGGTTTTAGTAGATATGTTGGAAACCCTCTTCTGTTACTTTGTACTGTTCCCCTAGCATATTTATTGTTCTCTAAGAGGGTTTCCAGAAAATTAGGACTAGTAAAAAAGTTATCTATGTTCATATATATCTATATTTGATTTTCCCCCCAAATATCTTTAGTCATGTCACACACTACCCTAGCACCTAATCCAATTTCTGAGTTCGCATTTTCTTTTCCAGTATAAACTTGAAATTCATTACAATAACCATTAGTTGGATCAGCTCTCATCCAAACTTTGATACCATATTTGGTTGGCTTAGCTGGGAGGTATTGATTAAAACTGAGTCGTCCACGATATTTTACCATTGCCTCATCGACACTTATGTATTGGTGGGGATTGTAATTTACTTTGCATCTTTGTAGGATCTCGTCTAATATGAGACGCACATGATGAAGATTTTCATGACCTACTTGGCCTCTTTGAGCATTTGTTGTAGAATCATTTGCATGCACGTAATGAGAAATTTTGTTGAAACAGTCTGGTGTCATGACACGCCTTACATTCAAATTGCCAAAAAGTGAATCAGTACACCAATACATTGCCGTCTGTGGTAACTGCAAATAGACAAAAAAATCATGAATATCCAAACAAAAATTAGCATATTTTACATAACATCAATTAAATAAGTTATACAACAGGCTGAATTGAATTGTGTATAGCTGTCACAAAATTCAAAGACAATGTGTAGAATAATCATTCAAGATATCAATGATATAATGGTTATTCATATATAAAAGTTTGTGTTAGAATATTTTTCGCTATGAATTTATTCAGTTGTCATGGTTACTAGTACTTGTTTCTTTTATGCATTATTATGTTACATTAATTTATTGTATTTTATCTGTAACAATAATTTTGATGAACACACCTCTAGTATGCTCATGAAAACTCGAACACCTAGCCAAGCTCTCATCTCCCATTCTACTACTGGTTGCTAATTAGAATCTGGTTTAGTGTTGTTTCTGTTTTGCATACAGATTAGTCTGTCTGCAGAGAAACTCAATCAAAAATAAAAAACAAAACAGCTCAAAAAAGTCAAATTCTGTTGAGTCTGGATTGAGGTCTGTTGTAGGTCCAGGTTCGGGCCTGTGAATGTTCCCTTTGGCAAGTCTGGTCTGTCATTTAGCCTCCACCGTGTCTGGTCAACACTGGGAGAATCACTGTCTGATTCTACCTCACTTTTACCATCAAAACTAATGTCACTATCCAAATTAGCACCATTCTCAGTGTCCGTATCAAACGTGACGTTGAATAAATTCCTCCAGTTGTCCATTTCTCAAACACTATGTAATTTTTTAACTAATTGAGATATCTCGATCAAATTTTCTCATCCGTACAGGTAAACCTTTATACTATGTACATAAAATGTTTTCTTATTGGTCAAATACTTGGGATCCCAAAATAACGCTTATAAACAACCAATGAAATGCACCGACACAACTTGTCACATGGTATTCAAATATAGTTAAATCTCAATGCCTAGTCCTGTCATGCGGGATAGCCGATAAAGTTTATTTGACACCGTAACTTGGCGCACGGTACATGGTTGTCAATACAGATGATGACTATACTCGTCACATGTGTTGAATGAGTAAAGCCCAATTTTCAGCTTACACTTGAAATTTGATTGTATGAAAAAATGTGTTCATTCTAATGATATTCATCACAGTATATTTTTCACCATAAGGTGAAACAGTATCAAGTAATCCATTCTTGTTAATAACAGGTATGAAGATAATGTACCTAGCTTGTTGTTTATGTAAATAATTATCAGCAGTTATTATTTTTAGGACGGGGTGTTGTAACTGACAGGAAAGAACAAAAGGAAACTTGCTGGTTGTATACTATGGAGAAATCATAAAAAGTCAGTGAAGGAACACCAGGAAAAACTACATATCAACAGGATTTATGTTATTCTTCAAGTCAAATGGGAAACATATGTGGTAAACACTTTACACACAAATATTTAGCTTACCTATTGGTACCTTTATATGAGAGTCAAAAGTATTTTTTACAAGTTGATACAAAAGCAGTTGTCCAAATCAAATGTTTTCTAGTCTGACCCAGTTGGTTTAATTTATCTACTGGGTGCGTACCAGTAGCTGGACAGAAAATCAATATTTCTCATTGGGCACCATTTTTTTAAATGTTGATGACATGAGATAACATTTCCCATGAATAATCTTGAGCTCTTTGGTCATACAGTATGACAGTCATAAGAGAATGAAAACGTGTGAATTCCTATTAAATGGGGCTCAAAATACCCTGCAAAATGGCAATAAATTGTTCAGCAACGACAAGTAGCCAGACAAAAGTTTGAATGATGATGTAAGTGTTGTTAATGACAAGTTTCAATAAAAATGCATTGTTATGCAGTTTTCAATAATTTCCAAGGACAATTAAAGTAGGAATAATGAAAGTCCTACCTTTTTTCTTACTCTAGTTTACAAATTCAAAACACACCATTCATACATAGTGAGTGGATGATGTAATCATATCCAACGTCACTGACCTTCTACGAGCAATTTCAACTTTGACACTAATTTGGTTGCTCTCAATCTGGGAAAACCTTATTTATTCATGAGATGCAATGAGGCTACCCATGGGGAATATTCAAGAGCAGGCAAATTATCAAAGCACTGTAAGCTCACGTGATATGAAAGTATTAACTTATTAGTTTTAAGCTCACATGTTATGAAAGATTTAACTTATTAGCTGTAAATTACTATTTGTAACATGTTATTCAATACTAGCTGCTCCATATTTATCAATGAAGATTCCAAACAGGTAACTTATTGACCCAATTTCTGTTAGGGTTCACCTACTTATGCCTTGAGAATCAAGATAGTAATCCATCTAGAGAACCGTCTTTGATAAAACTTCTTTGGAAATCACCAAGAACATCAAATTCCACAAACTGTTATTAAACCTGTCACAATCAATAACTGAATATGGAGGACACTAATACACAAGATTAGTCTAAATGCATTTTAAAATTATTTAATTCTTGATGAAACAAATGAATAAAAATAAACAAATAGAAACATTTAATAGAAACTAAAATTTGTAATATCTATGGTAAGTTGAACAATGAAAACAATTATAAATATGGCTTCAGATGGAACAAAAAAGAAAATCATTAACAGTTTTGTATATTTAACAACTCAGTGGCTTAACATATAAACAATAACATATAAACATATAACCACATCTTCACTAATGACATTCCCTCTTCCTCATACAACCAGGGCTTACACAGCTTACAAAACCAATCTCCCCCACCTCCTTCCAAACTCTCCTTGATATACTCCCTTTCTCCCTCACTCAAACAATCGTCATGGAACCATCTTCCACACAACTCCTCATCACATCCAAACCAGTTGATTCCCATTCTCTCATCATCCACAGTACCATGATCTCCACACACACCACACATACAAACTTGCAACTAGTACTGCAGACAAGTCGGACGTGTTGCTAGCTGATTTCTTCTGTAATCTTAGCCTTTTCTTCTCTTTCTAGTTTCTTTGCTTCCTTTCTAAGCTTAGACTCTTGTTACTTCTTCTGTCTTCTCGCCTGTCTCTCCTCCGCCTCTTTCAATTTCATTTCCTTCTTTCTTTCCTTTTTTAGTTTCCTTTTTCCTGATTCTGCTGATTTCTTTGCCTGCAACTCTTCTTTTTCCTTAAAATATAACAAAATAATAATTGATGAATTGATTAATTAATGCAGTATGTCAATGAAGAAGTTATGTTTTACATTAATATTATTATTTACCAAACTTACATAGCACCCTCTTCATACGAGTTTGAAAAAAGAGGTTTATTGCAATTGGGAAGTCACTGATTATGGGCCTCTTTTATAGAAGGAAAAAAGGCCTTGATCAGATTTACAAATTTTCCCAATAAACCGTAATGGTTACTGATAGGAGATATAGACTCATCTCTAAGGCGTAGTGGGTTAAAACATTTGATATGACAATTTACTTAAAAAGACAAGTTGTCTGTGGTTCTTATTGCCCATATCAAGTATTACTGATAATAATAATAATGCCTATGGTTCCTTTTATTTATTAGTAGGTATTAATATTTAAAAGATTTGTCGGCTTTTTAGTCATCTCTTTTTGTTTTCATCTCAGATTTCATGACCATATTCCTTCTTTTACAGCTTTTGTTAATTATGTGTACTATTGGAAAATAAATCATACATCTAATGTTATTGTTATATTGTTCATATATATCTGATGTTGAATAAATTTTCATGCATCTTGCATCGTCTTTATGTGAATACCTCTTTGTTTTCAGTTGACCAAAGCAGCACTATTATGTCAGCAAAATAATCAATAAACGGATGTTTGTCTTTGGGAACCTACTGAACCAGAAATGTAAGCCAAGATGATCAAGACTTACAAGGCAGGAAATTACGATCACTTGCTCCAGCTTACATATGTATTCTTTTGAAGTATCGTTTTTTGCATTCCCTTTGTTATTACTTTGTATATTTGTAATTGGAAGTTTTGTATCCTCTTGCCCATTCTTGTGCCCTGGCCTATACTCTGCAGAAAAATAATAATGTGACAATATCTCTATCCACCTAGCTATTTTACCAGTTGGTTATTTGGGTAACCACAAAATGCCTTCTTTCTCAAGCCTTATTCAAGTGGCCTAAAACATGGCTACATTTTCAAGCCTTAGTTAAATAACCCCAAACATGCTTACTTTCTCAACCTTTATTCAAGTAATCTGAAACAAGGCCACTTCTCTAGCCTCAGTTGAGAAACCTCAAACATGGTTACTCTTCAAGCCATAGTTAATAAACCCCAAACATGGCTAATCTTCCAGCCATAGTTAAGTAACCTCAAACACGCTTACTTTCTCAAGCTTTATTCCAGTAATCCGAATTAAGGCCACTTCTCAAGCCTTAATTAATAAAGCCCCAATATGGCTAATTTTTTCAAGCCATAGTTAATAGTCCCCAAACATGGCTAATTTTTTCAAGACATAGTTATTTACCCCCAAACATGGCTAATTTTTTCAAGACATAGTTATTTACCCCCAAACATGGCTAATTTTCTCAAGTAACCCCCAAAATGGCTACTGTTTTCAAGTATTATTCTGGTTGGAAACCCAGGACTGGTTGATTTACTGTTCATTAGAACGTTTGCAACTGTGAATGTAATATCTGTTAGAAAGGTTGTTCACCACCATCATATACTTGGTACATACTTGGTAACCTGCTACTATCTGATATTTAAATATATTACTGATACATTTATGTATATTTATTTATATTATATTTATATTTATTATGTATTTTGATAGGCATAAGCAGATTGTATTCATTCTAGTTGGAGACCCAGGACTGGTAGAATGATGGAAAGACTGATGATGTTTTGAATAATCAACAATGTGTTGCATTTAAGAGCTTTTTTCATCTGTTCTCTTTTTGGCTATCACTCGTGCAAGTGGGTTGATTTTGTTATGAGCAGCCTGACATCATAAGTACTGGAGACCCAAGTGTCAAAGCCTCCCGGGCGACAGAAGGTCCGACCTTCTGGGGAGGTGATTCAGCACTAAGTCTTCCATTTTTGCATCAAACTTTTATATTATTACATTTACGTCTGTTAGGGGGCTGCCTTAGCAACTTTTTCCTGCGCTAAACTGTAAGCAATTCATAGCCTGATTGTGCAGAAAAAGAAGAACAAAATTTGCTGAATCTGCATAATAATTTTTTCCAAAAATATTTTCGAGTGTGTTTGGTATATTAAGTGTAGGTAGCTTTTGGAACAATGCATAGTTTGATATCTTTTGACAGTATTGCAGCAGAGTAGGACTGACATGCTTATGCAGAGTGGATTTCTATTTTTGTTTCTGATAAATATGTATACATGTATAACTGTGTATACTGATACATATATATTTATAAACATTATTTACCATATTAAATGATTGCTATTTGTATACTTACTACCTGTTTTAGTGGTATGTGTACTTAATGAAATGTATGTTCTTTTTAAATATATTATTATATTATTAATATTATATTATTATTATTATATTTATATTCATTTACGTTATTTCTTTCATAACTTAAGTAATTATATTTATTTTGCATATATACTGTACTTGTGGACTCCTAGAAACTTTAGAACTTCTGTTGCATAGATGGGAAAGCATGAAAATATGGTGATCTAGGATTCATGATCGTTTGCCATTTGAAGAGGCATGTATTTATAAAATTTACCTTTTATCCTTTTTCTTTGTTTTTATCTGTGTGAATAGCCCAGATGAGCCCAAGATTGCCATTTTTTACCAAGTGCATTAAACTTTCAGAATTTTATTCCCTTGGATGACCAACATTCTGAATTGTGAAAATTGGAAAACTTTTCAAAATGGTCATCTCAAATCAGATCATTTTGTTACTATAAATTCCCAGCAAACATTTCATATCGGTCCAATATCCGCCCGATATCATGTGCAATGTCGGTCTGATATCAGGTTCCAACATCAGGGTACATATCTGTCCAATTTTGGCAAAATATCTGTTATTAGATCTTGAGCTGATGTTACACTGACATTTATTAATCAGCTTTTGCTTCCATTAACCTGCATTTACCTGCTTAAAAAGAGCCATATAGGCCCTACATTAAGGTAGAAAGTGCATTATATCTTCAGTCGATATGGGTATTTTGTAGAATGGCATATTGATTGTTCTTGGAACATTTCGGTATGTCATTAAGCTAATTTAAAAGTATCAGATACAAATGTGTTATACACCTTGGCATTTGTCATTACTGAAACAAAAATTGTTCATTTTTGTCAAAGTCTTTATTCTTCCACTTCCTTTCATTTGCAAATAAAACTTGAAATTCAGCAGATTCACAATAAAATGTTTAATTTGTAATGAATTTGACAATTTTTTTCTAGATTAAACAGTGGTAATTATGTAAATAGAAAACTGTCCTCAAGAAACTCAAATTCAGGTTTTGCTCAACTAAAGAATTCAGCAAAATCCAAGAGCATTATGGGTAAAGAAAGATGAGTACAGCTCTTAATTGTAAAAGAAAACTTAAACTAACAGAGGGGGAAGTGCCAAATAATTTTTATAACTTTCTGCGTATTGCCACAATTGATACCATTAACAACATGCAACAAATATACTAAAATCGCTGAAATAATCCAAACAATGATATTTAAAAAAGGGTTTCAATTAAGAATTTAGCCAAAATTTATCAATTTATACACGCGTGCATAAACCCTTCACTCTATAAACTAACTGAAACTGATTTAAAATAGCGTTTAAACAAAATAAACACCAGCTGTCAGAAGACAGCATGTCTGACTATCAAGCCTTTGTCAGAAAACAATGAGCTATCTATGTAACAAAATGTGTTGAAAAACATTCATAAAAATTATTGATAAAAAACTATTTATTTTAATTTTAAAAACGATGACCTAGACATTGAAATTGACCCAGAGGCCCAAACTTTTTTCACATCAAGATCTGTGTTCATACAAACTATATATGTAAAAATTTCATTTGAGAAATATACATCTAAACAAAAATTAATGATAAAAAAACTATTAATTTTGATTTTATTAACAATGTAATGATATTCGTAAAAGTAAGTTACTATCTTCAATAAGCATTCCTGCCTTTAATAAATTAGATCATCAGCAGAAAATGAACATTGAACAAAATTGAAAAATAATCAGGGCTTTTTTCCTTCAGTAGCGAGGGCCGTCAGGCCCCTCAGGAAAAATCCTTAAATTCATGCAGATTTCCCCTAAAATTTAGTTTGCATCAAGTTTTTTCTTCCCCTTTTGCAATAATACTTTGTTATTTTTCCCCAAATTTAAGAAATGCCCCTTCCATTACCCTTGAAAAAAAGCCCTATTGAATGTATTAAGCAGTATGATGTTCTTAACATAGAAAAATTACACTGATATTTGCTTAAAGATTGTCAGAATTCATTTCCTCCTCTTTCACTCTTGATTTCTGGCGTTTCTTGTGGCCACCCTCCCGGTCACTGGCTAGCCTGAACCACTCTCTACTGTCAATCTCTACTTCTGTAGCTGTAGATTTTTTGCACTTCATGATTGCTTCTAAACAAAAGAATGAAAATGGTTACAATATTATACAGTACGATACCCTTTGATCATAGCCGACAGTTAAAATTGGTCAAGTAAAAAACTACAAAAGCACAAAATGCCAGGTATACAAGCAGTGCCATTACATAATACGGCCCTATGAGCACATGACAATATTTTCATGCACTTAAACTAACAGACGAAATAAAGCCTATAAAATATTTTCTTTTAATAATTAAGCGCTTATTTTGTACAGTATGTTCAGCTTTTAAATATTTCTAAAAAAACTGCCAAATGTCCTTACTTAGCACAGCATGAGCCAGGTTCAGTTTTCCAAAGGCCATCTTTCCCTTTTTACCAAACCAGTTAAACTGCTTCAGTACACATTTCACCATATCAGTTCTGCATAGCCCACCTTCAAGTGATAAGCATGAGACCTGCCATATGAGATTGTTATAAAGTCACTGTACATAATGTCACCATAATTAGTTTCATAGCATTAAGAATAAAAAAAACTCAAGCATTCAAACATGTTTATCGACATAGAAATAAGAAAGTTTACTAAATTAATACTTACATCCTCTCATAAAGCCACAAGTAATGACAAAGTAAGAATAGGAAATCAACTGATGAAGATAAATAATATATATATATATATATTCGGTGGAGTGGCTAGGCAGAGTCTTACAGATATAAATAATGCGGTTACTACTGGTTATTCTTCGAAATGAACATCCAGGTAATCTGGTTAAGAATAACTGCCCGCCCTGAATATGACTACAAATTGTTGTCGGTGGTGCTAAACACCAACCAAACAAATGAAGAAAAAAACAAAGCATTGCTCACAAAAGCCCAGTTTCAGTGAATCTATAAAATCTGCTTGTTAAGCAAAAAACTAACCAAGCTACTGAAGCAGACAGGCTCCTGAAACAGAAAGCTTCAACTCGTCAGGCATTTCCAATGGTCCTGCGCCACCTTAACTAGTCCCTTTTGTGACAATCCCTAGGACTTGGTTAACTGCATCTAATATTTCTGATTGATGTCTGGACATCTTTTCTATGAGTGTGAATAGCTTGATATCATGGGCTAAAATAGGCAAAATGTAATATTGATTGAAATGTAGCTGTGGAAAGGTAGGGTTAGGGTTATGAAAATATCTACCAGCAAAAGGCTACTGCCAAATAATAGACGCATTTGAAAATAATTGTGTGTATTTAGTTTATCTATTCAAACAGGAGACAAAGAATGTAATACGATAGTGTTAGTCAACTGCAAATGAATATTTATGTCTTGATCATGACCCTATACTGGCCGTACAGGTCCCCTAAAAATTTTAATCAATTCTTTTTTGCACACAGATCTACAATGAAAAAAAAACTAGTAGGTTACACAAAATATTATCAGTATTGTTTCCGTCTAACATTTTCTCCATATAGTTATTTTATTTAAGTTCTGACCATCAACTGCACAATATTATAGGTCTTTTCAGAAAGCAGGTTATCTCCCCTGAAAAAAATCTGTCCCATTCAGATCCTTCAGTCACAAGGTAGTATTTTTGATAATGGCTTATCGAGACGAACAAAACTGGTATCAAAATAGACCATTGTTGAGATATCAAGGAAGGCATTAATTGAAAATAATTGATAAACACATTAATCAACAATTTAAAACGATATTAAATACTGATAATGATTGTTGATTGAAGTTAAATTAATTCTACTCTCTTGTTCAATGTGTTTATGTAGAACATTTGAATTGTTATACTAAGTAATCAACAAATATTAACTAACATTTAATAAACCTTGTGAGAATGATAGTTAGTGGTTGTCACATGCCAGGACTGATTAAATGTGGAACATGTTTGACCCCCCCCCTACAGCTGTAAAAACAATTTAGATCCATAAAACAATGGGTGGTATAAATATATATGACTGCATACAGTTTTTCCAGTTCAATTAATTTCTATCAGTAAGGATCGTTTCACCCAGACTATGATTTGACAACTTACTGATATTAAACCTGCATATTTTGCTAAGATAAAATTAAGAGACAGTGTGCTGAATTTGCAAATTTGTGACAAGTAACAGCCATCAAGATAAATCGTGAAGATAAACGTATTCATTTATTAATGTAAATCGATGTTTTTTTTTCTATGAGCAAATTTTAGCATATTCTCTTGCATGCAAATAAAACGATATATAACACTTAGCCGGATGTGTGTCTTTTTTACCCCAATGAATGTAAATGAGTGTACATGCGTATAATGTATTATTGTATATTTTATCATTTTTAAAGATTTGCTCTTTTCAAGTGTTGGAAGCATATAAAGTGATAAATCAATGCATCTGAGTATCTAATTCAATTATGCTAACCCTTACATTTGTATTTTGGGAGGACAGGGTCTTACTTTGTGGGTCCAAACTGTGCGACAAAATGTTTTCCATACAACCTAGTTAGGTCACTGTTCCCAAACACAAAGTTGGACAGACTATTCATACTTTGAGTCCAGACCTTTCTCGAGGCATCAGCACCTTTTGTCTATTAGTTTCCCAACAAACTTCTTATATACCCAACAATACCATTGGTGAGATAGCATAGCTATTTTTGTCCATTAAATCAGAATGTTCTATCCCTTTGAATATTCAGCATGATAGCCCTCACTTCCGGGATATTCCCATGTGGCGAAATTCACTATTTTTGGCAGTATAACTTGTTAAACAAAAAATCTTGACCGTTTACCACAGTAATAAGCTGCCTTTGTGAATGTTTGTATATTTGTCCGTATTGTTACTTGTTGTATATTAGATAAGTCAGAATTAAGTTGTTGTTAGAAACCTCCTAACAAACGGACATACCTATGTGTCCTATGATAAGTCTTATCTCTGGTCTTTGCTTTAGGCATCCTATAAATTTCAACAGTATAATTATTAACTTCACAATCTGAACAACAAACGTTGAAAATCTTGGCTTTAAAATTCCTGAAATATCAAAAAATATTTACCTTTTTACATATCAGTTATTAACATTGAATGATTTCGTCAAGTTGACTTATAATAGTTTTATGAAGTTCTGACCAATTCAAAACAAATTTCGTGATCGCGAAATTATGTTATAAAAGAATTCAAAACTGCTATTGCAATAAATTTCGAAATCTAAACATAAAATCAACAGCATTCATGCACTTTTATTAATAAAAATAGTCTGTGCTAAAAAGTATCTAAAATGAACAAAAATATATTTCTTAGAAAATCTCTTGTTGAATTGACCGGCACCCAAATTGTGTACGGTGTCCAGGTGAATCGTATCCTTGTGCAAAATCAACGGTAAAGGGTCAGAGCAGCCCATACCAAAAAGACTCACTTTAAAAGGGTATCAGAAAGGCCCAATGAATGTTATATGACGAACATTGATATATAATAATATTAATATAGGATGATGAGGAGAATATGAATGATATCAAAGTCAGTCCTTGAATGAGTTGGTGTACGTCAATGTATTTAAAAATGGTGTTTCATTTATATGCAATTGACTTACTTCATGCTCACATTTATGCAGAATTCTGTTTAATTACAGGTACATCACTCAACTCGTTCAGAAGTGTTCAAGCCGGTGATGGCCATCGCAGAGGAAGTGGACGTTGACCAGCACCAGCCACAGAACATGGCGCGGAAAGAAAACCCTCCTCAAGAGAACCATCAACAGAGTTCTGGCAGCCCTACGTCCTGAGGAGCCTAAAACTTCGAGGTATTTGTCTGTATATACGTGTAAAATATGATCATCATGTTTACTTTGTGCGCTGAATTTTCAAAGTGTTCACCTAAAAATATTCAGAATTCCAGAATGGTAATTAATGTGAGTAAACTCTGAAATGTCTCCTTTAAAACCAGTATCAGCATACCAGTCTATATTTAGACAGTGTAGTAAGTGGAAACAAACTGACATACAATATGAAAAAAAATCTGTTGCTAGGAGAAATTGAGACACATTTAATTTGAATCAGGACTCAGTGCGCATCAATTTCATATTGAAATAGTGATAAAATGATCATAAATATTTCATTATCACACCCCTTGAAATCCTGAACATAATCAAGCACCGTTTTGACGACCTGAGACCTGCAACATTCCCACAACAGAACTGGGATGTTTGTGATACGAAAATAACGACCTAACAATTTTGTAATGCACACTTTATGCAGTGTCAAAATAATATAACAACAAAAGTACAACTGAAAAATTGTTGAAAAACAGCATTAAACCCCAGGGACAATAAACAATAAAACTCCAAAGATAAATATGCAAGTATGACTTTATTGTGGTACAAATATCATGCAGTCAAGCATGCAACAGTATGAAAGGTATCCAGTTATACACCTCACAAATATGCATTAAATACCATTCTGAGTATTCTACATAGAAGCAAGCCAATAATGAAGGGAATATGATATGATTCAACTCAATGATATATCACTAAATTTTGAAAAATTGAAAAACAAGATATGAGATTTGAGCTGGGAGACCGATCTTTTAAGTTTTATAACTTTGGGCTTTGGTACAAGTCTTGTCCAGGATTTATCTTACAATACAATACACACCTCTATACACCATATCCAGAAATTATGCTGGTCTCTCGTGATGTTCTTAAAAGCTGGATCCATGAAGACTTTAAACAATTAATCCTGAAAATATAAACAGACAAATAATACAATTATGGTCTGCATTATTATAAAACAGCATAAAACAACATCAGCATCCATTTCTCCATCTGCGAACACCAACAGCAATTTCATAAGGGAACTCATTAACAAATTGGTTGACACCTAGGGTTAGGACAAGGTTAGTGATTTTGTATATTTTACAGCCAAATATCGGCTGTTTCCCCAAGCCCAAAAAAGTAATATTTTCTCCTAAATATAAATAAATGATTTTTTTTTTAAATTTTCCACTTTTTTCTGATTTATCGTGCTACATGTTTGTAGTTTTGAAATTTAAAAAAAAATTCATTATACCATAAATTGTGCATCAGTAATATTTTTTACAATTTTGAGAAAGGGTTCGGATCTGGTTAAATTGGGAAAAAATGTGCAGTGTGATCCCAAAATTGGAAAATTTTAGGTTGGGAATTGGGAAAAATGTATTTTTATTAGGAAGGATCTGTTTACTGGACCCAAGCAGTGAAAGTAAAAATGGCTATGCTTAAAGTAATGGATCAAAATTTGAAGGGCTCCCTGTTTGATCTAAGTTGGGGAGAAAATCTTAAGTCTGTTGGTCGGGTTACAAAAACAGATTTTTATCGCCTAAATCATACTTTTATTGAGCTTAATACTGATAGCTGCATTTTAGCCAATCTTCGTTTGTGTATACATTCAGAAAAATGTGACTTGTGCTCAGAGTTTTAACAACCGTTTGTGTATACATGCTATGTTATTGTTGCATTTCATGCTGTTTCAGGTGAACACTGACTTCATCAAATGAGATGAGTTCCTGGTTGGTGACTTCATCGATGACAGCCAGTGACACTTTGTCTATGTGTCTGACTTTTAACTGGCTCTCCTACAGCGGGCGATGCCTTGGTACATGGACGGTACCTTCAAAGTAAGTATGGTGATCTCCCTTTTAATTAATGCTGACCAACTGAACATAGTTTTCTGTGGTGTAACTTCACAGACACGAAATTATAAATCTTTTGGTTGCTTTATGTATATGTGCAAATGTATGTAAACTGGAACAAAATTGCAACCAGTGTTTCATCAGAGATATTTTAAAGATAAACTCTGTAAACTAAAAGCTTAGTCTTAGTATAACAAAAAGAAAACAAAAAAGTTTTGCAATAGAAACTGTCAACTTAGGCACTTAAGATTAAAATGTATATGGTTACAACGACAGACTTAATTCAGTGTCAATTTGACTTATCCATGGAGGCTGAGTACATAGTGATGATAACGATATAAATATTGATGTTAACACCAATGGTTCATATATAAACATACGTGTTTGTTGATACTGGATAATTAACAGCATCAATTAATCAAACTGATATGTGATTGTAACTGTGGTTGTGAATATTTAACCCATTTACTGATTTTATGATTTGCCAGTTGTTTTTAGCATTGTCTTTAATTTTTGTGGTCAAAATCTGTCTGTATAAGTACAGAAACAACCAAACAAACAGCTGATTTAGACTATATTATAAATGATGAATGATATATCTAATGTAAGGGAAGCACTTAAATAAAAATTATACAGTATAATACATTATGTGTAGGAAACAAAGTTCCTCACTTATTAAACAGACATTATCATTCATATATTTCTTGGAGGACTGATAAATTACATACAGGATATCCACTCAATAGAATATAATTGTAGTATATAAACAAAACAAAATAAAATAATCCAATATAATAAAATCTACTGACAATAATCCGATATAGTGAGTTATTCTTAGATTGAAGGTAGAAAATCTCAACTTCTTCATCTAGACCTTTTCACTAAAATATGTATGCACGCACAAATAAGCAGATGATAATTTTATGAAACATAGTCACTAATTACCAAAACAGTGGTCAAAAGAGTAATGTCAGCCCGAATGTGGTATGAAAAAGTTAATGGGCTAATCCAATATGTTTTGTAATTAATCATTTGCACCATGCATCATTTGTCCATGATACAGACAAACTAAATTCATATACAAAAAATACCATTGGAATTAAATGCTTCCACAATGTCAGGGGTTACACTTACTGCTACTTCTTCCCCATTAAATGTCAAGTTCAAAAGAAATGTACTGAAACAATTAGATATACACCATAAACGCGAAGTCCAATATTTCATTTCAATCATGATTAAAGGAATGAATGATGGACCAAAAAATACAATGGACATAAATACCAAGCTAGCATTAGGTTAGTGATTTTTTTCTTTGAATATATTTTTCATTTGATAAAATGATTTCGGTATTTACTTCAATATTCTAACAGATATTTTAGATGTAACAATTTTTTTATAATTTCCTATATTCAAACTTGAAGTAATCGAAATTGTAAATAATTTTTATCTTTATGACTTTTGCTGGAGTTATTCATCCAGGTCTTGGACATACCAGTTTGAACAAGCTTGCTTTTTTGCTGCCTGGAACTTCCCATGTCTTCATCACACAATACTTAAAAGTTGAAAGTCAGGCTATTGAAAACTTGACAAGATCTTCCCGTCAGACTATATGCATGTACTTGGAATTTATGTGGTGTGAACTTTTTCTTTAGGTTCTGTGAACCATCAAGACACATGTGCAGATTTTGTTTAGTAAATCTTTGTATATGTGTGTAGTTTCCAAGAAATAATGCATAAAAAACAAGTCATGTGGTAGATTTTAATTATATTTCTGTAGCATGTGGAGTTTTGCAGTATCTTTCAATTGAGTCCAAAATATGTGTATTTTCCACTTTAGATTTTTTGATATTCAGTGATATTTTCAGTTTGACTTTTTTCAAACACTGATATTTACAGGAAATATGTTATTAATTATTTTTGTTCAGACAATTTCTTCATGCATATGTACTAAATACTAATACTAAATATGTACTCTGCAAATATTGCTCAGTTTTATACTTTTATAACATTTTTACTCATGTTCATTAAAACGGGATTTTTGGGAATGTGATAAGTATGGCAGCATGTTTTTGTTTAAGTGAACTTTGCATTCTATATTAACATATTCAACACAATAGATAGAAATCACTTGTTTGGTAGGATGGTCTAGATCTGTCACTTGGCTTTAACCACAGTTCTTTATAAACAAACTTGCTTTGATAAAGTAGCAATTCTTGCGTGTTTCGTTGATTTTTGGACATAGTTGTCATGGTGAAGTCTACATGAAGTCATTTTCTTGATGAGCATGCTGTATGAAGAGTGAAAGGTTACTTTGTTAAAGGATGACTTCATTTGAAAACATTTTTCACATATCTGTGGCTATAGTTCTTAAGCCTTTGTTGAATAATGATGGAGTTAGTAGACTTTTAATGACATGTATCTTTTTCAAATGAATAACTGCTTCAATCTGATTTGTCTTATTCCTTGACTGTACAAATATTCATGTAAGCAATTAAATATATATTTTTCAGTTAGCAAAGATGAAGACTTAGCACCCTATGACAGCTACTTGACAAGAGAAAATGGTAGTATAACTTTGCTCACTTTTTGTTTCAAGCTTTTCAACATGGACCCTGATCATGATTCAGACGTAACTGTCTTATTTAACTGAAATATTTCTACTCAAATGATGTTATAAGTTTCATTTGCCAGTTACATATACATTTAATGTTCATGAATTAACTAAATTGAATAATTGTTCTAAATTTTCTTAAATAATTTCATTTAGTACATTTCACTTACACTTAAAATTTATGGCAATTATTACCTATAGTACTGTACTTCATATGATGATGTGTTTATTGAGACATCATTCATCAACTGTCAAACAGGAGAATGCTGTTTTAACTTATGTTGATGAGACAGTTGTGTGGAAGAAATGGGATCACACTATGTATAATATTTTCATTGATATATTGTTGATTAAATGTTCTATCAATTAGTAGTAAATATTTCAACTCATAGCTAATTTCAATGGATTTTCTTATAAAGTCATTATCTTGTTATCAATACATTTATATGTTACTCTTCATTTTGGTATAATTTCTTCTTAGGTGTTGCTTGCCTTTTGTAAGCCTGCAAGTTACAGGAACATCTACCCCAACACCGAGAATCTGGTACATGATGTCAAAGTGTAAGGTGTTGATGAATGAAGCAGAATGTGGTCTTTACATTAAGAAGTCATGTTTAAAAGTATGTGCTTTATGTATGTGTATTGTTTCATTCTTCTATTTTAACAACAATGTCACTACACCTGTTGGTCTTGAATTGTTTTATTTGTAATAGTTTTGTCAAGAACTTGAATCTTGATTTGTACAAATATGTTTAGAAATTGTAGAAATGATTCCTGTTTGAATATTGTATATTAAATTCAAGTATCACTGTTTTATTAAGAATCTATGTAATAGAAATATTGTTTCAGAATGCTTTAACATTCTTGTTCTTCTCCCAAGAAATGCATCTTAGATTGCCTTTAGAATGAATATATCTCAACAATTGAATACTGCATTATGTGTACGTTTAGAAGACTTGCTTTTCATTGTGAATATAAGAAGAACATACATCCATGTATGTTTAGGCAAAATGTGTTTTTGCTAATCTTATTAATTGAATGACATTTTATGTTTCTATTTCACAGATCTACACTGTTGCATCAGTTTATTGATATTGATAAGGACTTTTTAATCATGTAACTGTGATATTTGAACTGATTTAAACTTCTCTTCTTGTGGGAGCTGCAGAGGAAAACATTTCACATACTGTCCTAACAGAACAGAATTTAAGAGCTGACTCTAGAGTAACTAGACAATATATTAAAGCCTTAAAGAAACAGCATTTCTTGCATTTGTTTGCTTGCTGATAACTGTTGGAGAGGTCTGGACTGTTTTATTTCTTGGTATAAATGATAACATTCATGTACATGATAAGTGTTTTAAATATTTTCCAATGACTATATCCTTATTTTCATACTTCAATCTTGTTTGGATTGTATATTGTATAATCCTAGTGTTGATTGACTAGAAATTACTCAGCTGTAAATAACATCTGTTTGTACTGTATGTAATTAATTGCTACCAATGCTAGTGCATAGGAAAGTTATTAACTTAGATAATAGTTTGTGTATGTATTTTGGGGAGCTAGGGTCAATGTCTTTGTTTTAAGGCTTGAAGAGCAGTTTCCACTAAATTTCTGTAGTTGTCAATGAGATATTAAAATGAAACATGGTATGCATTTATTGTAAGAGGAAGGTTCAGACTGCATTTAACATCTGGTGAACTTTGAAAACTTGGTTTCATGACATTTACCATATTTTTGTGTCTTGCAAAGCAATACATTTTTGTTTGAACAAAATGTCTATTAGATAATTTTAAATGGATGGTTGTTACTTTTTACCTTTTATAGTAAGATTGTCACTGAATTGGAATTTTTTTGATAAATACATCTACTAAGAACATAATTGCTCTTTTCAGCTGCTTAATTGTTTTTGAAGCTGATTATCTTGATTGTTATGCTTCATGGGGTAAATTTATTGTTTTTGTATTGCATTTTATGTAATGTAATTTTTTTCACCTTCTAAGTGTTGTTTATGTGTCAGGGAGTCTAAGTAGTCCAACGGTTTTCCTTTCTGAATTGTAATCACAAGTTCATCATCTCTGTGAGTAAAAATCCCACTTAGGAAAGATTTCATGAGTGATAAAGCTGTCCAGCTACCTTATGGAAGGCCACTGGTTCTACCCAGGAGTGAGCCTTGGGTCTTCCTCCACTGCTGAAGCTTAAAAGTCTAAATGACTGACTGTTGGTGTGACATGAAACCTGTGTTCATGTGTAAGTTTCAGATCTTAATTGTTGGTACATTAATTTCTATAATTTCTGATCAAGTCATGTTTTGTGAATTTTATTTACTGCTTGTTATAAAAAATAAATGATATGTAAGTTATTTGTTTGTTTGTATTGTCTTATGTGTATTATCATATTTGCATGCATAATATAAACATAATTGGTAATTTTAAGCGCACATGTCACTGTTGTTCTCTCATATATCCAGCCTTATGTGGTATCATTTGTTAGGTATTGAACATATCTACTAAAGCATGCTAACATATATATGTAAATAATTCACCTGTCAGAACAGACACTATTTGGTATGAAAATTACATGTATTTTTGTCACCTTTGAACAATTCTGTCACTGGGATTGCATTAGTATTTACATGTTTGATGCATTATTTTGAGAAAAATTGTCGAATGAAGACAATATCAGAAACATGTCGCATTTACAAGGGTTCTTAAGAGTTTATTGAAGAAGTCTGGCATTGCTCTTAATACCCCTTTTAGAGGGATCTCCACTAAGAATTGTTTGAAAACCCATTTAAAAAAATAGTCCAATTTTTTTGCACATTAAATTGACTACACAATAAAAAAGAAATAACTTCTTATCTTGCTTGCTAATGTTACTAAGGTTTCAAATTGTGAGAAAATAAGACATTTTGTATGAAAGCAGCTTTAGAGCTGTTGTGTGAATGAGAGGAAATACTGACCCACAGGCATGACCATCAACATCTAGTATTCTCCAGAGGAGTAAGTTATGGTAAATGGAGTGTTCCTGAACTTTGAATTATTCGGCATTCTTAGAACCCTATTCTTCTGTAAAATTTGTATGGGGAATTGGAAGAGCCTCGTCATTAATGCCTATGCCAAATTTAAGCATACTCCATCTAGTCGTTTTCAGGCCCGAAAGTGGGTCCGTGACATACTGTTCTTCAAGATGATATTATATGAAGAATTTATCCATTTCCATGAAGGTTCTTGCATAATTCATTGAAATTGTTTACTTGAAAAGTTGAGAGCATGATTGTTGTATTTATGTTTTAATATCTGATACTTGGTAACATTTGTGTGTCATACACAGGCACTTTGTTTGTTCAAAACTCCATCTCTGACTTCCCAATATGCAATACTCATATAGATATTCTGATATTTTTTTCTAACAGTGTTTGTCTATCCATTGCCTGTGTATGTAATTAACAATGTGCTCCACAAGCTTGAAACAATACTATTTTTTTTAATATTAACAATTTGTCATGGCTTGTGTTTGTTTTGTTTATCCAGGCTGTGTATTTCAGTCAACATTCACTGTCATTCTATATTCCAGATTCAACATAATAAATCATGGATCAATTCCTTTATTGATCTATATGATCTTTATAGATCTTTATATGATTTATATTAAACTGTGTATAAACTTAATAAGACCAGTCTAAATATACAATGACAAAGACATCATAGAAAGTCATTCATGTGTAGTTTGTATAACATACCACAATCAACTCTAACTTATAATTGTAAAATTTATTTGCAGTGAGTACAGCATACACCCAGAGTTATAAAAATTTAAAAGTAGAATAACATGTAATAAAAGGTACAAAAGCAACAACCACAATGACATTTAATGTGCATTATCAATATCCACAACCACCTCCCATACATAAATACACATGCAAATTAAACAACAAAAATGTTCAAATGCCAGTAATCTTTTTTCTACAATCAAAAACAAAGGCAGTACAGTAAGAATCTCAAATCCATACATCTTTGTAATTTTTCTTCAATTCAGTATACATTATAATAACTTATATCACACAATGATTTATGCAGCCAGAGAAAAAAAAACTGAAGAGATACTTTGAAATACAGAAAATATTTCACAGTTATTTGAGACTTGCACATACTGTTAAAAAATTTTAATGTAAATTTTCTTCTGACATGTTCACTGAATGCATGACTGTTAGAAAGGTTTTACATCTTAGGTTTTATGATTGAAGGTCCAAATATAAAACACATAAATTTTAGCAACAACAATACAAGTAATCATAAATTGTACAATCAACCATACAGTAAGTACACATGTTTAGGAATAAGCTTTTTTGAAAAAAAATATAACATTATTTTCATACGTGCATGTATCAAATGAAGTGGAAAGTGACAATTTTTAATGAATGAAATGTTTGATATTTCAAACATCCTGGAGCAGGAAACTGCTATAACTCACATCATTAGGCAATATTTCATTGATGAAAATGTTTTTGAACTGTATTATTATTGAATACTTGATTTAGTTCTATGCTTTATTTTGTGATAGTTGTCAAGTTTATTATATCATGGCACGTGAATTGAAGAGAATTCTGTCAATAATTAGTATGTACATAACTTTAATGTTTTGCGCGACAATGGAACTTGTTGTTAAATATGTACATGTCCAATCATCCTTTACATTTGTCTCTTATTTATCATGGTCTGCCTGCTCTTCCATTTCAACCTCATGTATTGCATTATCAACACATGATTTGATAACTGTATTTGCTCATTATTGTCAAAGTTAGTGTTTTACATGCACGCTCTCTGACATCATGTCGTACATTGAAATAAATATCTGTCTACATCTATGACTGTTTGTCCATAAAATTGGTGACTGTCCAATCCTTTTGAGTATGGCAGTTTGGTCATTTACTGTGTCATGATAAGGCCATCCTAAAAAAAGTTGTTTGCTGTAAAGTGACCCACTCCTATAAATCAGCACAACTCAATTTTTAAACCCTCCTGGTAAAAAGGAAATTATCATTTCATTAATAACAATTGTTATGTCTTTGCACTCATTAAATGTTAGGTGTTTCCTCTTAGCAATGTTATTATGACAAAATGTGTGTTTTGCATGATTTTGATACAACCCACGTATATGACTATCACAGTAACTACCAATTCTATCCAAGACATGTACACTGAACTATTCCAGTCAATTTGAAGCTCATTGTGCCTGTGTGTAGATACACTAAGTTCTAATAAATATTCAAGAAAGACAAAAAGTCCATTCCTACCCACTGAAAAATGTTCGGTCACATTACAGGAAACAAACATTTCTTAACAATGACCTAATCTAAATACTATGATATTCATCCTTGAACTATTCAGCATGTAGGTAACTGTGATTCATGATTTACAACTGTCTTAACTGGCACAACTACTTTCACAGAAAATGCAATGTAATTTCCAGGAGAGACCCTGCATAATAGACCAATTATCAAATCAAGAATTGATAAGGTGGTACAGGTTGGACCACAATGGTATTAAATGTTTGGATGAAATGATTAGTGGTTATATACAATAAAAAACCTGCCCCAATCAGTTTGACTTCCTTACATAAGGTATTGGTTTTTCTACAATACCTTGCAACTGGATCCACACAATTGAACTTTGGTGACCTACATAGGGTTTCACAGCCCACAGTATCCAGAATGATCAGTCACGTGACTGATACCTTGACTACACCAGAAATAATCCAACAGTACATTCATATACCAACTTGCATTGATGAATTTCTTTCTGAAGAATTTTTTGGAATTGCACAATTTCCAAATACAATTGGTGTGATTGATGGTATGCACATACAAATCCAAGCACCAAATGTTGATGAGCCAGACTACATAAATAGGATGGGTTACCATTCAATAAATACTCAGGTTTGAGCATTTATTCATTGCAGTAACATCAAAAATATTTCGGTTCCTGCATTCACATCCTAAGCAATACATGTACCTACTTTGTGCAAGTCCTGTTTAAAAGTGAGATATTGGTCTACGCGCATTCATACTTGAACACCCCATTGTAAGTCATGTTCTCATAAGACATATTTAGTCAAATTCAGAGACTACTACCATTAGCCTAACCAGTGTTTCAAAGTTACAATCTCTATATTCACTTGGAGAATTAAAGGAAGAATTCAAAGACTGCTTCATTATTAGACATATTTATGTAGCGGTGTTGATGAAATACACAACTGATACCTCGATTGACTGTCTTTAGCAAACTTTTGGTAGTACTCTTGTCACTTAAACATACATGATAAATGCATGCTTATACTATTATGCAATTGCAATCATACCAATCAGGTTAAAATTTACATTCAGCTTGTCTTTGATGCGAATTACTCAATTTGTGAAATAGTAGCCTGATGGCCAGGGTCGACACATGACAGCAGAATACTACGAAATAGTGGCTTATACATGATGTTAGATGGAAACCACATACCTGTGAGAAATAAATACCTATTAGGAGACAGTGGGTATCCATGTAAGCGATGGTTATTAACACCCTATCTACCACTTCAAGAAGGATCACAGGCAGCTTACAACATGTAAGATAAACAATGTCTATAACTATGTTAACATTCATCAAAATATTGTCTGAATTGATCGTTAACAGAACATAAAAAGCTTCACAGAAGTAATTTTGTACATCATTAAAATGCAACATGTACAGTATTAGGGGTGTAAATAATGAAATTAAAGAATGTATGTATGCACAGTGTATTTGTAATCATCCCTGAGTACATATATAGTAACATTCAGTTGAATTCCATTTAAACAGATTTGATAGCTATTATTTCTTTTCTGAATCATAACACAATATAACATTTACAAAATGAAGCAAAAAGGTCACTTCAAACCACAATTTATAAAACTTACCTACAGCATTTCCTGTTAACATAGTTTATAATTACATTCACAATATGTTGATCTCAGTGCACACAAGAAGACTAGGTCATTGGTGGAAAGAGAAATTGGCATACTGAAGAGAAGATGGGGTTTTCTTCATGGAGAGATAAGAGCACAGCCAGAGAAGGCTTGCAAGTAGGTTTCAATTGCTTTAATGTTTGCTTTTATGTACAACATTTTATAACAAAAATTATGTGAATTATGGGAATAACAATCTATGCAAGAAAACCTGAATGTTCAAAATTGTTTTTTGTACTTCAATGGCATAAATTAGTTTGACAGACTTATATGTACAAGTTGTTTGATAACAAACCTAGCATTAGCCATACATAAACATGTATGATTGCCTTTGATATGATACTTATTTCTTCACTAACAGAGTGATTATGTCATGTGCAATACTGCACAACACGTGCAGAAACATGGATATACCAATGTCAGAAGAATAGTACCTGCAAACATAAAACCAAGTTGAACTTTACAATGAACCTCATGATGGTTTAAGTATAGGGATTATGTTGCCAACACATATTTCTAGTTATGGAATGTATCGGTATGTTTAAATGTTATAAAAGAGTACATAAGAAAATCATTCAGACTTTTTTACCAATTCTTGAAATTAATGAGTACGAATGTCATTGACATTTATGTGCTTAAATAAAATTAATACATTCCATTGAACACTTATATATTGAGATCTAGAACAATAAATGTATCATGGCACATGGAGTATTTTACCACGACACATCTAGTTTTCCTCAGTGTCTCTCAGCTTGAATTCCAACCATTTAATCTGTAAATTTAACTTTTTCTTTTTCAATTCCAATAACTCCGTACATAGACATGAGTGATTGCTGCAAAGAAGAACCTTAATTAGTTAGACTGTGTAATGTTCACTTATAACCAAACTGACACGACTGCATTTATATTGTACTTCAGTAGTACCATTTTTAATTATTAGCAAAATATAAAAAGTAGGCAATTATATGATTTTCAGTGTCATTGTGTTAATAAAATTAATATTTTGCATTTATTCTGTTTCACAATATATGCAACTGTATTACAGTCCTCATGCTTTCATTTGCAAGTTACTGTCATATGTTTAAAATGTTATGTATTTAAAAGGTTATAATGGTTTCAGATGTTCAAGTTTCAAAACAGTATCACAAATAGAAAACATAATGCACTACAAACCAGGATCTTGATAGCTTCCGTTAAACCGACAGACCAGACGATCTTTTCCTGTGGATAGATATGGAAGACTATTGAATGGGTATTTGCTAGTACATGCAAATAATCATTCTGTAGACTAGTAATTGTAGCTGAAAGTTAAATCTACAATTGCCCAGTGCATAAATTAAAATGACACTTTCATAGTAAACTGACATACAGATGTAAACTTAAAGTATGTTGTTCTTACACATACTGATCATTACTAACTTAATGAATTTCATTCGGCTGCTTTGTTCTTCATGTTATTAATTACTTATTCAGATATAACATACCTTGCTTCATTTTGATATCTAGCTTCTGTTGCCTCTGCTGTACCCCAGCCCATTCTGTAAAAACAGATGACCTAAATGAAACATATACATGTATTAATGTCAAGTATGACACACATTATAAATATATCACTTCAGTTATTCATGAAACATATTTCATCATAATTATCCAACACAGTGAAAAACTGGAAATATAAATGAATTGAACTTTTTTGAAGTTAACATAATTTTTTTGAGATGAAGAAGAAATATTAAGCCATGCAAAAGGGACAGTCAATTAATGAGATAAACAAGAACACCCACTAAAAATTAATTAGTGTATATATGATATGTGGAAAAGATAATTCACCTGTTTTCTTCATATGATTCATCAGTCTTATCTGAAATTCTGAAAGACAATGGAATTAGTGAATTATTGCAGTAAAACATTACCATGCACATTCTTTCAGGAGGTACATATTGTTTTTCTACAAGATGTTTGCAGTTAGTTCTTAATTAACTTTACAGTGTACAAAACTGAAAATATGTGTTCCTACTGTACAGTCATACCTACATGTACATTTGTATATCATAGTAAATATAACTATGTTACTCACAATTGACACTGGATGGATGTGGAGTCCATTACTGATTCTGGTATTCCACTGACGCTGGTGGAATCCTTCCCAATAACACCAATAACTGCCTCAGTAATTATTGAATACTTGCTTGTGCTAGGCCCACTACCTTTGAAGGAAAAGAATGAAACATTTAACTTATTCAATAGCTAATTACCAACATCAAGTTAAGTTCATCAAAATGAAAATTTTAACAGAAGTGAAAACAAGAAGAAAAATACTGCTTCGTATCACAGATTAAGTGGACATAACTGGTTCATTTGATGGATGTTTCTTCTAGGTCATACTTACATGGTATAAAAGTCTAATTTAAAGAGTCAAAGATTATCATAAATTATTTTTGTCATGGTGTAACAATTACAACCTCTTATTTATTACTTTCATTTTGTTCGAAAATGTTAAATCTTCTGATATAAGTGCATATCTTGAAATAATGTAAGAAAACACTAAATTCTGTTTATATGTTTATGAATTTTCACATGCACTACCAAATACAGGCCGAAATGTGTCCTTAATTCCATATTAATTAACTGATACAACATAAAAGAATACTGACCAGTCAGATTTTGCATCTGTAAGTGATCATTGTATATTGCTTGGTGTTTGGAAACAAGATTTTCCCACTTCTTTTGTAATTCAATTGCTGTTCGTTTAGTTCATGAGGCACAAAACTTTCTTTCAACTTCCATCCACATCTCTTTTTTTTGGCTTTGATGTAATAGCTGATATCGTTGATTGCAAAAGATTAGAAGACATACAGAACAAAGAAAAGTTTCTTCCTTAATGCATGTCATAAATTTCATAAACGTTGACAGTCATTCTGTATTTCATGTGCATCTGACTTTCTAACAAACTTGAAGACAAAATTGTGAAGAACTGTCTCAAAACAAATTTATTTCAATTCTAAGTTTATGAAACAAACTTATTTGGCTATTTTACCAACTTTAGTCATAAGAAATAAAGTTTTACAGAAATTTAGAAGATTAGTGATAGTCAAAAGAAACTAATTGTTCACTGATGTTGTTTATCTTGATGAGGTTTGGTTTCTCAGTTTTCTGTAAAATAACTTCGATTCTTATTACATGAACATTATAACACATAAAGTGTTGTGCATAATCTATAGTCTTTGAAACACAGTAACTTCATTTATTACAGGAAACTTCAGTCTTCAAATAATTTATTTATTACATTCATGTGTTAAATCTAATTATTATATCTATTTAATAACATATCATATCATTATATTTATTAATTTATTTACTTACTTATTTATTTATTGTCGATGCAATATAGCCTAGTTAGAGTTAAAAGCACCGTAAAACACCAATCAAACAAAACAATATTATTTATTTATTTATTCATAGTAAGTGTTCTTAAATATCTTGTAATTTGACGTCACTACAGGTTCCATTATCTTTTCATCAATAGTTTCCATATGGGTCAATGTAATCGACTTAAAGTGCATTGGAAAAGTTAATATTATGAACTGTCAATATATATTTCCACTAACCGGTACTTTATCTGTGAAGATACATTAATACAAACAACTACTAATTGTTTTTCTCATATGGCATCAGATGATTCATTACTTTTGAGCGAATATAAAAATATTATTGACATGGTGCATTACTAGCTAGAAACATACCTTTGTACTTAAGGTCGTGCTAACTGGATGAAAACAGTCGCAGAGAATTTGTTGTGGATAGCTACAGAAACAGGATAACTTAAATAATAATTATACATGTATTTAAATTTATTAAAATTTATTATTGGATACTTTGGTGAGTTTTTATTGGCATTGAATGAATTTTCATGAATTTCACACAACAATCAATGTGCAACAGTAAGACCGCGTTAACATTCTACCATTAAGAAAGAGTTGTTTATCTTAAGTGGCTGCATATTGGAAACTGATCAAGTGTTTCAATTAACTCCCAATTATAAATTGTTTGTGTCATACTGGTGTTGATCGTAGATCAAACAGGTCGTACCTGTAATTTATATGTACATGGTCCAACGATGGTATGCTATGTGTATTGTGTGTGTACTTCATTCTCATATTATCTTAGGATGATTTTATAGTAAAATTAAAAGTGCAAATAATTAAGACCACACTAATACATCTTTTAAGCGTTTGTGAAATTTGTGCTAGTGAAACTAAGTGATAGCTCAGTAATTAAATTGATAAAATGTATTTGGATCATTATATGACAAAATTTGGAGTCAACGATTTGTAAAACAAAATGACCAAATCTGATAGTTTTACATACAGTTGATTTACAATAGCAATGTTTGAAGACATCAAAGACGTTGAGCTACATCATGTATTCAGTATGAAAATTATCGTATTTACCTGATGCACTTTCATGGTGTTCTTTATAGACTTTGTTGCGGGTGGAATTTCAGTTTCTAATTTCTTGATAGATTGCTCTATAGCTTCAAAGAACTTGACTTTACTGTTTGTTTCCATCATACATGAAAGAAAGTCCTTGGCACAGATCATATCTTTTCCCTTCACAATAACTTGAGTGTCCACATTTCTCTTAACTGCTGCCCCTATCCCATCAGCTGCCCCCTTCCCTTGACCAGCCTCTAGGAAATTCGAAGTTGATCAGAAAATCTTGTAATAATTCATTTTCCGAGTCCACATATAAAAGTTATGCTTACTGCGGTATTGAGTTATTGGCCCATTGCTGATAAAATGAATCCCTGCTACTTGTCTGGTACTTAAGATGTACATAATGACTGGCTCTAGGTGGGCCCATATTGCAGATGGTCCATGATTGAGAGAATCTGAAACTGCGCAAAATGGTATCTTTTCTTCCTGGCCTGCATTAACAATTTCTGTATGTAGACTGATTTGTTGTTTTGACACACCAAAATGCATGCTTTGGATCTCTGAAGAATATGTATATGCATAATTTTCAGAAAAGTCACAATGAATGATTATATCTTCTTGTAATAAATTCTCTCTAAGACATTTTAGAAATTTGTACTGTTGCCTTATATTAAATAAATGCCTACAAACTCTGTCCAGTGCTGTATTTATCTCCTCACTTAGAACTTTTTCGCTACTTTTTTTCAATTTCTTTAACCGTTCTTGTGACAGTTTTTGTGAGTTCGTTGTTTGACCCATCTTCATTTATAACTTCTTTTTCAAGTCTTCCAAACTTTCCATATCAGCTGCATATTTTATTATATATGCATAATTATCAGAAAAGTCACAATGAATGATTATATCTTCATGTAATAAATTCTCTCTAAGAGCAATTTGTACTGTTGCCTTATATTAAATAAATGCCTACAAACTCTGTCCAGTGCTGTATTTATCTCCTCACTTAGAACTTTTTCGCTACTTTTTTTCAATTTCTTTAACCGTTCTTGTGACAGTTTTTGTGAGTTCGTTGTTTGACCCATCTTCATTTATAACTTCTTTTTCAAGTCTTCCAAACTTTCCATGTCAGCTGCATATTTTATTATATATGCATAATTATCAGAAAAGTCACAATGAATGATTATATCTTCATGTAATAAATTCTCTCTAAGACATTTTAGCAATTTGTACTGTTGCCTTATATTAAATAAATGCCTACAAACTCTGTCCAGTGCTGTATTTATCTCCTCACTTAGAACTTTTTCGCTACTTTTTTCAATTTCTTTAACCATTCTTGTGACGGTTTTTGTGAGTTCGTTGTTTGACGCATCGTCATTTATAACTTCTTTTTCAAGTCTTCCAAACTTTCCATGTCAGCTGCTGCCCATCATCTCTATTGAAGTCGCACTACAGCTTCTTTGACATACACTCCCGACATTCTCTATACATACAATCATATTCAGTATTAGAACAGACAATTTGACATGTCAGTTTATCAAGGTCTTTCATGTCATACATCTTGGCATTGAAAGCGGAGTTCAGTTCCAGTCTCAGATAGTCATGTAGCTTACAAATACACGTTTCTCTGTCCATTTCCATAGTTTTGACGACCCAGAATGAACGAAGTTAGCAAAACAAACTGTACGACATGGAATTAATTTCAGATAAGTACTTCGGGTGTAGCGTTTTCAACTCCCCAGTTAAGACACCAATTTGTTTTTTAACGCCATGTCGTGTGATTGTTGACTGTTTGTCAGGCTTCATACGGGAATTATTATCCCTCTCATAAAATTCCAGTATCTTCAAGGCGTTTCGTATTCAATGGTCATGGTTGTTTTCCAGTAATGTGAGGCCATGAAATACCAAGTTCCGCCTTCGCAAAAGTTCCCAAGACCGTATTTTCGAAGGATCTTGTTGCCCGTTACAATATTGGCGATCATTTGTTTTTCTTTGTAATTCTTCGTACCCCCATATCTTTTTCTGATATTGTCAAGAATGGTCTTATAAAGCAACTTTGACTTAGCGCAATTATCAACATTCTGCCCTTTGCAATTTTTTTGGAGTTGTTTGTACTTTGAGTAAGTTCAAATATTGTTGTCGCATAAGGCCTTTATATACACCAGATTCAAAATATCTAATATAAAAAACTTCCCTATTACCAATAGAACATCTAAAGGCTGCGTATGTGAAAAAACCTGAACAACATTTTTCATTGGAGGACAATCTTGCCAAGGACTATTCTGTTCTAAAAATCTTTGTTTATGAGAGGAAATAATATTATTCTCTAACATGCCACACATATTGTTTTGAATCCTTATAGCTGTTTCTCATAGAGACAAATTTGCCAACAGATTTTGTGACCAGGAGTTAGATTCATTAAGAGAATTCATGTTTATATCACTTATGTCACGTTTGCGTTTCAGAGACTTTGTAAGTTTAGTACCAGAAAAATAATTTGAGGCTAGCTCAGACCTTGTGGTTGAAACAAATTCATATTTGCATTCATGTGGTACAGTGTATATGGATTTTTGTGGTGTGATTTGAGATACAATATCATTAACAGGAGTACTTTTTTCTACTTTGTTCCCCTCAAAAGCTGACCAGGTTTCTCCATACTCAGTCCTTTTGTGGATAGAGCTAATTTCCATCTGCTTAAATATAGAAGGTTCTAAAATACTTAAGTACAATTTAAGTAAAGTTGATGGTCCTGAGCTGTGTAGTTTGAATATTTGATAATAAAGTCCTCATCAAACATATGAAATAACAGCTTTGATCTCTGAAATGAACATGTAACAAATGCAATTAAATTAATTATAACACTAAAGAGTCCTTGCTTACAAATACATGTATAGACTGAACTTCTCATGACAATAAATGTACAAAAATATATTTCTCAAAATTCTAGACAATGCCTAAAGTAAAAGTAAGGTCTTCTCCAAACTACCACAATTCAGAAGTACATGTAATTAAATTCCAGTTAGTCAAATTGGCACTAAGGTGGAAAGTTGGGTAGACAACCCAAGTAATGAACAGCTAGAACAAAATACATAAAACTTGCAGGAAGTAAACATACCAGTCTCTTTGGGCATAAATGCAAATTTGTCTTCTTTTCATCAAAGCCTTCTGGCAAAGCAGCAATCCAGTCATCAATTGTAGAAATATCTTCATTCTAATAAGAATAAACAAGAAGTTCTTTGAAAAATGGATTTTATTGAAGAATCTAGTTAATACTCAATTGGCATAAAAATAATTCATATAAAAATATCTCAACAGACATATTTCACAGAATTTTATGAAGTGGTACAAAATGCGTATTTATATATTTCAATATTTAAGCTCATAAATAATACAGTGGTGACATGCTAATCCAGCTGTATGCAAAGAAGTCATAAAAATAATAATAAAGAATAACCAAACCAATAAAACAATGCACTTACATCGTAAACATGTTGTAAAATATGACTTCTTAATAAGGAAACTTCATGCTGCTCCACTCCATCACACCTTGCCCAATGACAGTGTGTGCTGGATTCTGCATGTTTCTGTAGATGATCCTTTAACTCACTATATCCATTCATGACATAAGTACACGCCTCCCAAAGGCAACTGAATACCTAAGACACAAATAGTACATATGAAAACAATTAATACAATCCAATTTGAAGCAAGAAATTGATACCACAAGTTAGTTGTTTAATATTAAAGTTGTATATTCTACAATCTTATTGATAGCTATCTAGAAATAGCATACCAGTCCAGGGTTTGTTTCAACATCACTGGATAAAAGTAGTCTCAATCATGCTGTGTGGACGTTCTGTTGTGTAAACAGTTTAAACATGACATGATACAATCCCTCTCTTTCACACAAATGTCCAATAATCATCAGTTGAAACTATCTTCTCCAAGTTGAAGGTGGAAAAATGAAATCATTAATTTAGGTACAAAGGAAACAAGCTAAATAAAAGTTTGCATACTTCAATTTTTATTGTAATAAAAAAACATTTATTGAATTTGACCAATACAGTTACGGCCGGACAAATAAAACTGAAATAAATATGTATGACTAAACCAACTTCTATCAAAGATGACATATATATGTTCCCTTGTTAAAACAGATTATAAAAACAAATTGTTACTTGCCTTCACAAAAGTGGTAGGACATAGTATCATCAGTTCTCTTGTCTTGAGTTGTTGCTGTCATGGGGTGGCCAATACCCTTTGTGGTCTCCTAGCAAATACATAAATAAAGTATGGTTAATTTTACACAATTGTTTAAAGATGCTAATTAGTAAGAAGCAAAAACATTTATTCATCACTAAAGCATACTAACCATTTCAGAATTCAACAAGGGCTTAGGAACTGAAGCCACTGCACATCTTACATGCCTGGGATATACATGATCCATAAGAAAGTCCACTCTGGAACAAGTAACCTTGCACTCAGTACACTGAAGGTTCTTCTAGAAATATATGATGATGTTTGTGTAAATATTGTATTATTCATAAAGTTGTACATGTTAAAAAACAGTTTATCTAATTTAAATGGAACCAATTTGAGCAAGTAAAATTTATATCAGGTCTTATATAATATTACCTGAAACAGATCCTTGACTTTTTTACAACAAATCTTTTTGTTTTCAACTGCTCCAGGAAATACTTTGGAAAAGTTGTATGCTGTACTGATGTCTGTTTCCATAATACATAAAACAACTTCAATGCAAGAAATGTGTTGTACTGTAGTATTTCACATTTTGGACCAATAACATGTAAACTGAATTCAAAGAATACAAGCAAATGCTACAGACACAATTCCATCAACAAGTATTGCAATGGTAAATACTTAATGTATGCAGCAACAAGGTATTGCATTAATCAATGATAGATTACTTTTTTTAATAGCAATAGATCAGTTAAAGCAGTAAACATATCTTACAAACAGTTTTGCTTAAATTACTGAAGCCTTCACCACAACAGATGCATCACTGGACAGGTCTCAACGTATCATCTTCTCAGAGTGAGTGGTTACTCTGGAATATATTAATTACACACAAATATTTAAAAGATTAGAACATTAATATGATGTTTAGTCCAATGCAATAATGACCATTTGATTTCCTATTCACATAAAGTAATTATATTGGAGGATAATGAAAAACATATTACAGAATATGTATTGAAAGTAAATAAAATATTCTACACAATAAGTTAATAGTAGAGTACCTACATAAACACTTACTATCAAAAAAGTAAAGGATAACATAAAACATGTGAAATCAAAATAAATACATAAGGTTCAAAACATGGAACAAACTATAACAAGATAAAACATTGCATAAAGCATGGAGAAAATCAGTACTAAAAGAAGATTTTTCATCACAACATTATACAAATGCCAACAAGAAATTGAATGAATTAAAATGCCAGTGACTTTAAACTACTGCATGGAGTATGTAAACATATGCATGCAAATTCCTGATCATAGAAAAACAACAATGATTTATTCAGTTGTTTTTTTCAATATTTGTATTTAGTATACTATAAAATCTATACACTTTACAAAAAAACATGAAAGGCATACTCACATATAATAAAAAAAATCACCTTGTTTGGTCTTCTGCTAGAATTTTTCTTGCACATCTGTTTCTTGGTGTGTACTTTAGATAAAACCTTTTTCTTTAATATCTAAAAAAGTAATATTCAAACAAATCCACTGACAAAAAAATTCAAAGGTAACACATTTTCTTATTTATTGAATAATACTCATCATTGATATATATCATATTCTTAAAGATTGAAATTTATTACTAGATACAATGTAATAGTACACACAACATAGCAATGCAGCAAGTCAGTTTTATAGTAATATCATGGCACATAACCTTCACAAAAAGTAAATATTAATTACCTTCATATGGCTGGTCAGGCTTTTTTTGGCCTGCGTGTGAAGCTAACGCCAGCAGGGGGGCTCTAGTAAACAAACCAACAAACAGTACTTGAAACAAAGTCTCCAATCTGGGAAGTACAATTTTGTTATTTTTGAAGTTACTGATTTCATGTTGGTAAAAACAGCCAATACAACATCCATTACTGTTAAATAATTGACCACTTGTCAAAAAGTAAACTTTTTAATTAGAAACAATTAAATTGAAGCATTCCACATAATTCAATTAATTGAATACCATTTTTAGAACAGATGCATAGGAATGTTTCACTCCTTCAATCAGTACAGCTGACTCCACAGGGAGTGCTGGCCAATCTTCACAGACATCATCTTGAGCAACCTCTGTATCTTCAATGTAAAATGTCAGAAGTCATCACATATTGCCTCAAAGTATTGCTTTGCTCCATCCATGTGTAGATGCAAACCATCTTTTGACAAGAAATTCAAAACTGAAAATGAGGAGAATTTTAACTAAGTAAATTATTGGTGCCATGCTCTGTGCATATTGATCAATAACAAAACTTACCTTGTTCAGTAAATAAATGATTAACAAATTCAAAGAACACATTAACAAATTGACTATTCATTATCAAATAATTTTCAATAGAGTTGAATTGGATAAAACAATATTTATTAAATATCAAACAGTCTAAACTAAAGATATAAATCACAGAAGCAAGTACAAAAGTAAGGATCTGTATAGCTGGTCATCTTGCTGGTTAATTATTATTGAACATGAAAATGTGGGTAATATTAGACTTGAAGCTGAAATTGTCATAATTTTTACCTGGAATCCAATCATTAGTTTAGCTGACACTATCTGGATAAACTTTGTGTGAAGTAGATTGACTCACAAACAGGGCAATACAAACATTTGCACTTCCACTTTAGGAGACATAATTCAATACCACAGAAATGAGTCAAATGAAAGACAAGGAGTAAGTGACACATTGGCTTCTTCAGCTTCTCAAGATAAAAATACATTTCATACCACTGAATGGCTTCAACAGCTAAAAAAACTCACATATGGAATACATTGAGAAAAATCCCAAAGTAGTAAGTTGGCCATAATGATCCATCTCTGGAACTCTCTCAGCTGTTTTGGCTCGAATCTGGCCTTGTCTACTGTCACAATCTCTCAGCAAAATTTCACACAGTATTATGTCCGTACTAGGGCTGGCCTCATGTATTACATCGCACATCTCCGCAATATTCCTGTACATAATTTGTATCAGCAATTATTTCACTAAACATTAGTCAATACAACACTAATTAGAGTAGATGCTGAACAAAGTCTTGTGCCTGGCCATAAACTATCATGCATCCAATCTTGATGCTACCTATTAAATCTCAAGTGTGCGATTGCTTTGTATCTTTTCTGTATATTTTTAACAATGGATATGATTGCAGAATCATTCCATCAAAGTAACTGATTTAACAGTAATTATTTAGTTTTAACCTGTAGAGAACATCATTTGATCCTAGGTGCAAATACACAACATCAAAGTACTTCAGGGTGATCTCAGCTTCCAAGGATTGCTGAAAGTTCTTCTTGTCCAGAACAAATTTTACACCTGAAAGAGAATTATAAGATAAATGATTAAATTTGTCTCTAAAATATGAAATATTAATGTAACTTCATTATGAAAGGTCTAGTTTTATCAATGCATATTGCTTTGTACAGAGTGAGTTGCCAAGTTGGTATGAAGCCTACTGAACAGGAACCAGCCCAAGTAAATGTACTTCATGTATTTGGTACTGGCGCTTTGTTATATTAAGAGCACAGCATGCAGTGCCAAGACATGTATGTCAAGTACAATGACTGAAAAATATGCAATTTTTACCAAAATTCTAAGTTCAAAAAGGGCATAACTCCAAAAATATAGCTTTCAGAATAATGCCCCTTACCTTGCAGGTATTCTATGGGTTGTGTTGATATCTTTAAAAGTGTTTGAGTAATGGGCAACATTAAAGTTTTTGCATGACAACAACAACAACGCCGCAGCGTTCATAACAGCTTGACTTTTTCTTTGAAACAAAAAATCCATATGCTAGCTAGATAACATTCTTGCAGACTAAGTCTACATAATAAATAGGTATTAGAACCTGTAGCAGTGACTGGCAAATGTTTTGTTGATCAGTAACAATAACCATAAAGTTACAGTGGTCTCCTTGCAGTTTGATGAGCATGTATGTAATAAATGATAATTCATATAAGGGGCATATTGGTCCCAGCTTAAAATTTATTTATTTATTTTTGTTTATTTCAAACAGCATTTTCAATCAATATTTTCAAGTCAAGATCGAAAATTATGTAGTGTTGTTGGGTTAACACTTTAGTGACATGGTTCAGTGTCTGCCTACAGTGCTCGGGATCCTGGGTTCAATTCCCAGTCAGGACCATGGATTTTTCTTGCTCCAAATTTACTATAATGGTGTCAGAAGTGGTTGATGAACTAATGTAACTGGAGTATCAAACAAGAAAACTAAAGCTAGTCAGCTCTAATAAGTAAAAGGGGGAGGAGTGTAGTGATTGTAGGAATACAAGTTACTTTCAACAGTCTTGCTCTTTAGCAATGCGGTTGAATGTCCGCCTACAGTTCTAGGGGTCCTTGGGGGTCTGCCTAATTGAAGACCCACACGAAATTAAAGACCAACAGAAGACCTACACAAATACAGTACATATGCATCATAACTGATGTCATTTTCAGGTTCAGCATCATCAAAATATGTATAATTGATAAAAAACAATATCTAAAAGTCAAGTGTCTACGTTTCGCACCAACGCCTGTTCATCCTATCATACATTCATTAATTTTATTTTTATTAAAGCATGGTAAAAACAATGAGTCAGAAAAAGTAAATGCAATAAGTAACTGAAAGAGGCAAACACTTTACTCGACTATCGTCACCAGGGATATAACTCATTCTTCTTAAATTGGAATCTCCTGCAACCAAAGCCATGGTATTCTCTGCGATGCCCAAAAAGGTCATGATGCCTTAGTTTTAAGGCAATTAAAATTAAAATAGGTCGCAAAATTAAAAGAAAATTTACTCGGTTTAAAGCAAACGACGCGCTAAGGTTGAAAGCAACCTTCAAGATAATTCAGTCAGACGACGGAGTCGCGAAAATGAATGAAAGTCGTTAAAAACACGTGCCTCGCGAAAAAAAGATACAGCGCTAACGATAAAAAATAAGTAGTACGATTCGTCAGGCTTTCGTAAAAAATTATAAACTATTTCGATATCTATAATATCACAATGTCAGCAAAAGATACTCCCAAGAAACTTGGATAAGTTAGGTGGCTCTGAAAATTCATTTCAGAAAGGGAGATAAACAGGTTACAACTTCCGATTAACCATTCCGGCAATATTTCCGGCAACTTCCGTAAAATTACCGTATTTGGTGTAGGACCAAATTACATCAAACGGCCTCTGGCATACATTGTTTCAGCTACAAACCGGACATCATCTACAAGAATGCAATACAAGCGCGGAATTTGTGGGACGGAGCCGGCGTGCACCCCCTCCAAAATATCGCAAGCATAAATTTGTAAAATATCCATTGTGTTGATTGTCTCTACAGATATGCTACACATCTAGACTTTACGCCACCCGTCCAAAAATCCTGAAATCCATGAAATATGTTTACAAACAGACATTAAATTGTACTATTTCCAAAATTAAAAACGTTCGTATAATTTGTATTTTTGTAACATACATTGTTTATTTCATGATTATATTTTTATGTTAATCTTTGTACCTCCAAGAACGTGGCCTGTACAACGAATTTGTCAGGCGCAGTATGACTGAATATGGATACATACATTTCACATTTGATTTCAGACAAGATGTCAGCATACTCTAGTATTTAGTATTTTATTATAGATTTTTTTTAAAAAAAAATGCCAAGTACGCGTTGTTATGGAAGGATGGATGGATAGATGGATTTATTCGTGTTGCTCACATTTACAACGAATATTACAATAAAACAAAAAAAAAACAATAATTATCCTAATAAAACAAATTAAAAAGCGATAAAGTGAAATTTGCCGAAGAAAAATAAAAAAATAAATAAAAATAAGGTAACTCAAAGATGAACTTTAAGACTAGTTAAATTCATAATCCTTGGTAGTAACTTTAAGAAATATAGAATAAAAAATAAAGGCCTCACAGGATAGCCAATTAATTCCGAAAACTTATTTCCAATGGAGTTCTTTAATTGATTTATTTAATTATTATTTGATCAGGTCCTGGTTTTAAATCGACATCTCACAATGAATGGCCTATGAGTCTTCTTTTTGAAAATAATGAGAACAGATAATAACACAGTTCTTGAATGTTTCATATGATAAAACATCACAGTCTTCCAATCTGTAGCAATTTCTCTGGAGTTTATAAAACTATAGACATATATAACATCTTCAAATTTGATGGACCAATACTATTGTTTCTTATTGGTACATGAAAACTAGTAATTTACATGATTGGTTCAGATCAAGTGGTGATAATGAAGAGCTAAAATGGAATAAGGTTATGATGACTCGGGCCATGATTTGTAGCCATGAAATATGACTAGAAGAACTAAACTTCATATGATTCTTAGATTGGTAATATAAATATAACATGAATAATCAAAATAATTGACCAAAGATGTGAACATTCAAACATACAAGAATGAAAATGACTACCTTTAAGGTTCTAGGTTTTACAGGAATGAATCAAATATGTGAACATATTAAAACAAACAAGAATGATTAATTTACTTTCTGATGTGACAGACCACCTTTAAGTTTCTAAGTTTTACAAAAAGGTCTACAATGATTACACAGATGCTATAATTACACTGTAATGTACACAATATAGACACAGCCATGAACAGTTATAACAACAATAGAGACAACTAAAGGTCACTAACCAGGTGTGACCAGGTAAATGGCTAGGTATATTTATACAATGTGAATGTGTTATAATCAATGAGAGCAAAGGAAAGAGTGGATAAAATAATGTGAAATATTATTCTGTAGCATATTATCAAAATAAAAAAATCTGAATAAAATAATAAATATACCATCGCATAAGAAATCAAATTCACAATCCGCCAATCCAAAAATCTTAAACAATACTCAAATTAAAAAAATGTTAAATCCAAATTTCTATGAGAGAAAAAAGTTTGTTCGTAACGTTATAATATGACTTTTAAATAATGATAATACATTAATGAAGATTTAACGGGCCCTTTCCGATATCCATATGCTCTTTCCGTTGTGTAAGACCCCGTTCACACAGAGCAACGATCTCACCACGTTCATGTCGCTCATCCCACAGGGGGCTAGCACGTTGAATGGATGGTGTATAATGGTGTATTAGGCTTAAAATGGCCACACGGACCAAAAACACCTATATTACATATAAACATATACAAGGTTTACAACTTCCGAAATGACAGTTTCTGTACCAAGTTTGTTTAACACTGAGTAACTTTTCAAGAAATCGCTCAAATTTCTAATAACTGGTGTCCACAGATAGCTAATACATTATACTACTCGTAACCAATTAACATTTGGTCCAATTCAAAACGATGAAGCAGGTATTTAATCTTTTTCCTCCGAAAATAGTCAATTTCGTTTGGTCGAACGCGACCTCGCATCACGTTAATGAAGACCTGCCACAATGATACCACGATTGGTCACGATTCGGTACCAAGTTTAGAGCCTGGTAGAAGCGGAGCCCTGTGTACAGGGTATAACCATGCCGTCATAAAATGCTTAATTTGCATAGTTAATTTTCCGGTTATTTGCTCATTATTCTTTTTTATTTCCATTTGAACAGGGCACTCATCGTAGTCCCTGATTTTGACAATCTCTATATCAAAAATTATAGCTATTGAATGGAAAGGATTAAAGTAACTTTCAGCGAAATAACCATGGGTCGAATAACTAGGGAACGAAATTACTCGATTATTAGGCTGATTAACTGGTTCCCGTTAACTCTGGTTGTCCCGCTTCTTGGAACGAGGACCAGTTCAGGCCCGAGAGAACCAGTAACCTAACGGTTCCCGTTCACAAGCGCTTTCTACGTCCTTCCGCAGAGCTTAATCCCTAACCTTATTTACACCTAGCCTTATACAGGACCGGAAATCTACAATCCCGCTCTTTTGTGCCTGAAAAAGCGTGCGATTAGAATGTTGACCTGCATTTTCTGTGACTTGAAAATTTTAAATGCGTTTAAACAGGTCGTAATTTGGATGATTGAGACACATTCTAAATGTGAATGGACTCAAGATAACGGACGAATGGTGCGGTGATAATTTATTTAACGAAACTGGACGTTTTATTTGGTGTTGTAGGAGATTCTGTTTTTGTGATGTGACCAGCTGAGGTTGGGAGTTGAATCAACAAACTGACGGATAATTTCAGGTAGGTTGTTGTTATTGTTCTTACTTGAATCATTATTATCATCATCGCAACAATATTGTATCTGCATGATCATTTTCTTTCCATTTATTTGGTGCATCAAGGTTTTATCTTGTCTGAGTGACATAATGTTCAATATGATAATTGCATTATACAAAATAACAAAGATTCGAATTGTCTATGCAAACAAAACTATCCCTTTAATTTGGTCACTTTTACTTGAGATTAATCATAAATATCATAAATTGTCAAGAAAGTTAGGCTGTTTCAATTTTTGTCACGAAATATGAAGAAGGCAACTAGTAACTTTCATAATTACTTGCTGATTTAATAAACACTGTTTTGGATTATTTGAAATGATTTTTATTATTTTTTCTACAAATCCTTTTATCTGTATGAAATTAAAGATATTTATCTTCAGTAAGTCAATATAAAAAACATGTTCCTGTTTATATACCTGTTTATATACATTAAATATGTTTATATATATTAAAAAGCAGTGACTTGTTAATTGGTTACATCTCTTACAATGTGACCATGATATCAAGGTGGTATATATATATATATTGTATAATTTAGTGTACTACTATTATAATACATTTATCATATCAAGATAAAATATTAAACATTATGTCTAATATGGTTTCAACATAAAAATGCATTTCTGAAGTAGATGTACAAACTTAAATGACTATAAAATTTTCTTTTTTCATAAACACTTCAAATTTTTCCAGTAGTAAGGTTCACTCAAATTATATATTATATTTTTATTGTTTATTTTATTCGCAGATGTATTATAAGTGCATTTATTTACTTGATAGATCTATATTGAAACATGTTAATGAATTGACAGTTAGTCGAAAAATATAAAACATAACAAATTGAATCCCTGATAATTATAATATACATTATGATGTTATCAAATATTAGATACATGTATTATTACATTTCTCATAAATTTTTATAACTCTCAAACCATCTTTATTAGAATATTAAATGAAATTCTGTTTATACTTTGGTGATATGATTTGAGATACAACCCTGTTGCACCAAACAATTTTGAGATTCAACATTTTGGCAAATATTGTTTTGACAAATTCAGTTTTATAATAAAAGTTCAATATTGTTATATATATTAATTTTTCTACAAAAAATATTCAGATACAACCTTGTTGCTCAGAGATGACAATAAACCAGTGGCTTTTTCAGCCTGAAATTTCACTAGACATGACCCCATTGCTACTAAACTAAGTTATAAAACAAGAAAATAGTAGTAAAAATGCATAAAAACTGTTTTATAGTATAATACAAGTATACATCAAAATCAAACACTATGACTTTGATTAAATGGTGAAAATGATTAAAATCAATGAGAATGACTTGACAGGGGTAATCTGTCTGCTATTTAGGAATAAAATTGCCTGTTATGCTTACCACAGCGAAAAAAACATGATCAAAACATGTTTGAACATATTTATAGCATGTCTAAACATGATCTTGGAACATGTTTAATCATGTTTCAACCATGATATGATCATATTTAATCGTGTCCAAACATGTGCATTTAATGGCACCATGGTCAAAACATGATCAATAATGATCATCAACGATGATTGATGTTCATGTTTTTGCCGCTGAAATTAATATGTTTGAACATCTTTAAAACATGTTTAACTTTGTGCTCAGTCACAAGAAAATATACATTTGAAACATTTTCAAACATGTTTGATCATGTGTTTTTTCTCTAAGAATATATTTTAACATTTCCAAACATATCTGTTCAATGGATGTATGGTTGAACATGATCAAATATGAAAATAACATGGCTTAAAGTTGAAAATTCTTAAATCTGGAAATCACTCATTTTGATGATAACACAATGAGAACACTAAAAATTAATCAATTCAAATCACTAAAAATCTGGAATATTCCAAAAAACTTTCTCCCATGTGAAATAACAGCAAACATGCTGCCAATAAAATGTTTTGTTTACTTATTTAGCAGTTTCTTGGCAATTTTCCTTTTCACTGCTTGTGCATTAAGGACTATCTCCTTGTCTGGAACCTCAAAATACTTTTTCACTAGCCTTTGCATCAAACTAAACTTAGAAATGTCAAATCTTGGTTTTGCTGGTGTATCTTTGCCTTTTTTCCTGTGGCACTATGCATGTCGATCTCTTCATCTGTGAGTTATTGTGCCAATCCTACGTCCACTGCATCAAAGGCATTATTTTGATCCTTCATGTAGATTTCAAGGTTGCTTTCCTCTTCAGTTACAGTTAAAGCTTGTAAGTCTATCTTTTTCCTAAAGTGTTCGAATTCCGATTTTTTACATAGTTGTCTAGAATGGTCTCCAACTGTGACATTGTTACACATCTAAAAATACATAACGTATCATTATGCAAGTTACTAATTCTAAATAATAATGATCTTAAATGGATCTAAATGAAACTCAAGTTTTGCAATTGAACTTGGCTCTAGCAAGCGTATTTTTATGTTCAGTTGTATGATAAGATTTGTTGTTACTCAACCCCCACTGACAATATGCCTCTCAAAAGTTACTAGATTTTAATGACCTTAATTCGTAAGTGATATAAATTACTAATCAAGGGCTTAAACTGTATCTTTAATCAAACAACAATCCATTATAAGCAGGACAGTTTCAAATCATTTCATGAATGAAACTTAATTTCAAGATCTATTTGGCATCATACTTGTTTTTTTTTATTATCTAATTCTTCTGCCATTACTAAACAGTCACCAGAAAAAAATACTGATAGCTTTTATATCAGATGAATTTTGAATTAAAATTATACAGCATTTTCGTGGCAGAGATGATCAGGTAGATCTATGCATGTTTGATATCAGATGACGTCATTTTGCGCGTACTAAGATCTATTTTTAGAACAAACCATGTCTTATGACATTCTTAGCATATATACAATATACTATTCTGTATAGTGAGATATTTTTTTAATTTGATTTGTTTTCAGTACTTTATCAATGGTTTGTTTCCCATCACATGCCAACTGCATGTAGTTCAAGGTCCAACATATTGTTCCAGATCGCAAAATCGTGTGACAAAATTTATACACACTAGAAAGAAAGCTTTAATTAATAATGCTATTGAATACTTCAACGCTTCTAATTATAATTGTTATTCAATAAAAGAAAATAGTTACAAGACGATAAATAAAGCGTAATTTCACTTACTTTTGGTGGAAAATAATTGTTTGCATGAGACCGCGCTTTCTAACTAGAAGCAGTATAAGTAGCAACAACTAACTTCCTGCTTATATCGCCGTCTTTGTGTTAAATAGCCCATTTCGTTTTAATTTGATGCAACCAAAGTGGCACAAATTTTTTTGTCAATTAAAAACATCAGATCGCTGGACAGATGCATATATCGATTTACTTACTGATTATTTACTAGTATCGATGTGGTGCCATGGAGGACGGTGTTGACAGTTAGGACGGACTATAAATTTGTACACGAATTCATCGCTAGTATTAAAGGCATCTTCACAATCTAATATTATAATGAAGACATTTAGATAAGAATCATGCTTAAGTGTTCTTCTAGTATCGGTTAGTTGCAAATGAACGTAAATCAGCTAAGATACTTATGGAATCAGAAAGAGAATCCTGTTCGGAAATGTTAAGTGTATATGATTTGGATAGGTGTTTTTTTGGATGTAAAGCGTTAACATGATCAAACATACTTTATATGAAACATAGTCATGCACAGTCAAACATGATCATATACTGGGAACAAAAATTATCATAAATACTTGCATTTGACCATTTATTTTTATATAAAATGTGTATAAATACAGAACAAATTGGAGCTTAATATTTCAAAGACAGTTGTTAAGGTAGATTCTGAATGATCATTTATGATGGTCAAACATGTCCATTTGGACATGATCAATGCACATGATCAAGTTGATGAAAAACATGGTATAACTTACTCAGACATGTTTAATCATCAAACATGATTGGCATTTCACCATGGTAGTCTTAATTTACATAAACTCTTTAGATTCAGCCTTTTGTGTGTGTGTGTGTGTGTGTGTAATTTTGGCTGTTAGAATCATGCACTCAAGACAATACACAATACTAGGAATTCTCACAGAAGTGGGGATCTGATGTTCCTCATGAGAATGATGATAATGATTAAGACTGTTTTGAAATTGTGCATCAAACTGATACAAACATGATAGAGAATAGAATGAGTTTGATGCTTCAGATAACACTGACATGGTTAACAGTTTTCCGAATTTTTCAGAACTTATGGTTTTCCCATGTCTGGACCCTACTCGTTTTTATTATTTCTTCAGCACCAAGGTTAAGATTTCTATTTTTCTTCAAATTTTCAACTTTCATCCCAGCCGTTTTTATGGTTTTGGGAAACAGGTATCAGGTCCCTTTGATTGGAGAAATTGTGTCATGAAACACCGTATTGGGGAATTATCAAATTCAATATTTACACACTTATACACAATATTTTACATAATTAATTCCATGGAAAAATAATTTTAAGTGTATGATGATTGAACATCGTCATTATTTTAATTATGGGGAAGTTTTTCTCTATCGATGGGAAAAATATGCACTTCTTAGTTCAACTGAGCATATAATATTTAGTGCTCAATGAGCTATAGTCTACTCTGGCGTCTGGCGTCTACACCTGGGTTATGTTAACACTCTAGTGGTCACACTTTTAAGTGAATCTTCATCAGACCTGGACCGAATGTTCATCTCAATAATATCTTGAACATGTTCGAACATAGATTATCTGGGGTCAAAAACTAGGTTACCAGGTTAAATCAAATGAAAACTTTGTTAACACTCCAGAGGTGACAGTTTTATTGGATCTTCATGAACCTTTGTCAGAATATTTGTATTATCAATTTTGTAATATTGTGTAAATATGAATCATCTGGGGTCAAAAACTAGGTCACCAGGTCAAATCAAATGAAAACTTTGTTGACACTCCAGAGGTCACAATTTGGATTGAATCTTCATCATGCATTGTCAGAAAGTTTGTCTTAATAATATCTTGGGCATGTAAGGACATGGGTTGTCTTGGGTCAAAAACTAGGTCACCAGGTCAAAGAGTTGTAAAACCTTGTTGACCCTCTAGAGGTCACAGTTATGATTGAATCTTGACTAAACCTTGCTTCACTATACCTTGTGAAAATGCTTGTCATAATGACAACTAAGACAAGTTCGAACAAGGGTCATCTGGAGTCAAAAACTACATCACTGGATCAAATCACTGGAAAACCTTTCTAACACTCTAGAGGTCACAGGTTTGATTGGATCTTTATTAAACTGTGTCAAAATGTTTGTTTCAATGATGTTTTGGACAGGTTTGAACTCTAACGCTCTAACACTTAGCTCTCTAGATGTTGCAGTTATGATTGGATCTTCCCCTAGCTTTGTTAGAATGTTTGTATTAATAATATTGTGAACAGGTTTGAACATGGGTCAACTCTGGTTAAAAACTAGGTTACCAGGTCAAATCTCAGGAAAACCATAGATGTTGGAATCTTTACTCAGATGAGCAATAAGCCATCATGACCCTCTTGTTTACTTGGGATGGGGTCTAATACCAGTCCCAAAAATAATTAAGGTCTGCACCCATGTGTTGAAGAATTTGAAGGTTTTGGAAATCACTTTCTAATATGTGGAAAAGGTCCTTTACAGGGTTGGTAACAGCATTTCATAAGTACTGTAAAACCTTGTTATGTCGAGGAGTCATCAGAGCAGACTTAATGCTGGTGATTAATGTGTTGCTCATAATAAATTATATACAACTAATAACCAAAAAATTGACTGGACTTTAATAACACCTTCAGATGAGACGGGCGCTCATGATATTGACATTGGTAATAATGAATTTTTACTGTATTACCAGTACTTCAAATTGTCACACAAAAAAAATCAAATTAAAAGTCAAATTTCCATTTGTATATTTGGGATAAATAGCTACTAAAGTTCGAAAAGTTGTGGTGCAGTGATAATAATAATTAGACTGGAGATCCTGGTTCAAATCCCAGTCACAGCAGGTCATACACTTCTATGAAAATTCAACAAAAATGTTAATTTTCCTCCATATGTGAAGTTGCTGGCTCCTTGTGGAAGGGTACATTAGTACTGGTTAGTATACAGTCTAGAAAAACTGGTTAGGTGAACCGGTCGCCATATATAATTAAAAAAATTGTTGAAAAATGGCATTAAACCCCATTGACAATTAGTCACATAAAAAACTAAATAACAATGATTTAATAATTATTTCAACAAACAGTTTCCTAGGAGATGGAACAATGAATAAACCTGAAGTGTTGTTAAGTTTTAAATGGAATTGTGGTAATTTCTGAGTAAAGATGGATCAAAAAAAGGCAGAAATAAATGAATTTATTTTTCTTAATTTTGTGCTTTAACTTAGCACCAAGTTGTGTATTTAAGGGTGCAGATGCAGCGAGTACCTCCATACCTGTTAATTCTGATTCCTCACTACAAATGCTTATATGTCTCAGTCTGAGTTTTCACTTCAACTTTCATGTACATTGATTGGTTCAACCAGTTCTACCAAATTGACAGCTGTTATTAAGTTTTGCTCAACAATAAACAGCATTCTAACTTTAGATGCTTTTTTTGGAACTTTTGAACTTTCCTTCTGAATCAAATCCACTTTCTTCTTAATGCAGTGCAGTATAACTGACTCAAGGACTTTCTAGCATATAATAAGATGCCCATCAACCAAATCTTCCTCTGTTTCCAATAGTATTATATAATTCAGTTTATACTTGGCTTTAGTATTATACTCATGAACAATTCTGTAAAATTATTCAAATTACTTTCTGGGATTCCCTTGGTAATAATTATTGCTTCATTAGTGTCACAAGTTAATTTCATGAACTTGTTCATCTTAAAAAAAGATTTTTTATGAACATCTATTATTTCAATTCATCTAGCCAGGAAACAATTCATCGCTTGTGTTGAAATACATAATATCCTTTTTAATAATGAGATTGGTTTTAATGGTTTTTATACACCCAAAGGGTCGTATTATGTTATGACGGTGCTTGTACTTCCATCTGTCCATCTGTCTGAACGTCCGCTTTTCTTGTGTGGATAACTCCTTGTACATTACTTGACCTATTTTCTCCAAACTTTCACAGATGATAGTCATTGATGTCTAGTTGTGCGTAAAGTGGAGATAATTCACATTATTGGCCCTTGTTATATTTTTACAGCAAAATTTTTCCAGCAAATTCTTGTGCAGGCAACTCCTTTCATTATTTGACATATTTTCTTCAAATACTCATAGATGATAGCTATTTCTTCTAACTTATCTTCAAACACTCACCTATAATTAGGCAATTAGTGTTTCTTAGGTTTTCATCAACATGTTTGAAATGCAAATTCTTTTCACATATGGAGCATGTAATTTTAGTTACTTCAGCCAGTTTCTATTGTATCTTTTTTAAAAGAAAAGATTTCCCTGTGCCAGCTTGGTCTAAAAATCAACAGATTATGAGCTTTTCTTGTTCAGCATTCATTTCCAGTTTTGAAAAATTTGTTCTGGTTTTATTTATACAAGTATAAATAGACTATTGATTAATGGTCAAATGCAGGAGCCAGACTATAATCAAGGGAAACCACTTCTGCAGTCAATTATAAATATTGATAACCAGGGTTTTTCCCCCTTCTATGGCAGAAGCCTATATAGGTGTCATTCCCTCTGGAAAAATCTTTAGAATCTTACAGTTTTTCCCCAAAACCTTGCAAAAATACCATGTTATTTTTTCCCCAAATTTAAGGAAAAGGCCCCTTCCCCTACAGGTGAATAAAAACCCAGATAACAACAATCAGAAGACTTGTTACTTGAATGTCTCATGGTTGACAATATGGTTGACTGGAAATTTTCTAAAAACTTCTTTTATTCAAAATACAGTCCCTTGTGAGTAAGTTTATGCTGACAATGGTACATCTATCAGTAGTTTTTAAATCAGTTTCAAAAACGTTTTATGTGCTTTGTACCCTGGGGACACACACATTTTTGTATTAGGAAATGAAACTTTGGATTTGAATGTAGAAGTAAAGCTGTCATTTTTGTGACTTTTAAGAAATTAACCAGTTTTTTTGGCTGTATATATTTTACCTATAATACGTTTTAGATATATGACCCTGCAGAGGGACCAGCAAATTTTCTTTAATTTTTTTTTTTGCAGTATCATGAGCAATTTACATAACTTTTTGTTGTAGACATTCATCATATGCCTTCTCATTTTATAATTTATGTACACTACAGAATAAAATCAGCCAGGCCCTGTGCATCTGAAAGGATCCACAAATAACATGTGTCTATGTCTTATTAGAATACTATTTATAATGCTGAGTGGTTATTATTTGTTCTATTAGAATTATCTGTGATGGTCATCTAATAGTACATGTATCACTGACCATATATATATATTTATATATCATTGACATCAACAAAGCACTAGGCCTAAAGACATCCACGTATTTGGATACTGGCAATGTTCAGAGCCCAAATGGTGGAGTATGATTTTTTTGGCTATGATGTGCAATAAATGATGATTACGATCATCGGTGTATACTTAGCCACCTGTTTGCTGTGGAACTTTTCGGATGCTTTTATTTTATGAAATAATTTTGAAGCATTGACCTTCCAATTTTTTTTAATAATATCTAATATTTTAATAATAATTTTAATCCGATGTTTTTATTTTATAAAATCACTTTGAAGCATTGGCTTTCTAACATTTTTAATATAACATCATATTTTAATAATAATTATAATTAGATGTTTTTATTTCATAAAATCATTTTGCAGCATTGACTTTCCAACATTTTTAATTATAATATATAATATTTTAATAATAATTATAATTAGATGTTTTTATTTCATATAATCACTTTGAAGCATTGACCTTCCAACATTTTTAATAATATATAATATTTTAATAACAATTATAATTAGATGCTTTTATTTTATGAAATCATTTTGAAGCATTGACCTTCCAATTTTTTTAAATAATATCTAATATTTTAATAATAATTGTAATCCGATGTTTTTATTTTATAAAATCACTTTGAAGCATTGGCTTTCTAACATTTTTAATATAACATCATATTTTAATAATAATTATAATTAGATGTTTTTATTTCATAAAATCATTTTGCAGCATTGACTTTCCAACATTTTTAATTATAATATATAATATTTTAATAATAATTATAATTAGATGTTTTTATTTCATAAAATCATTTTGCAGCATTGACTTTCCAACATTTTTAATGATAACATATAATATTTTAATAATAATTATAATTAGATGCTTTTATTTTATGAAATCATTTTGAAGCATTGACCTTCCAATTTTTTAAATAATATCTAATATTTTAATAATAATTGTAATTGGATGTTTTTATTTCATAAAATCACTTTGAAACATTGACTTTCCAATATTTTTAATAATAACATATTTTATTTTAATAATAATTATAATTAGATGTTTTTATTTCATAAAATCATTTTGCAGCATTGACTTTCCAACATTTTTAATAATAACATATAACATTTTAATAATAATTATAATCAGATGTTTTTATTTTTTACTGCTACTGGATTATCTTGGTTGAATTAATTCATTTAATCATTGATTTCTGTTTGTTTAGTTTACGGAAAATTTTTAGTTCCTAGCAGTCCATAGAATTCTGACTGTTGAATAATTGTTCTTTTTAGGCATAAATTATTTCAAATTATTTCATGTAAAATTATGATGTGTGTGCAGGGCTCTCGATCTCCCGATTTTGGGACCAAAATTCGGCCCCATTTCCCCACCTCTGAACCTCTATTTTGGTAAAAATTCCACAAACTGAGAATAAAAAGTGAAAAACATATGTAGTCTTGTTATTTTTTCCGTTAAACAAATGGCCAGATAAACCTGGACTTTGTCTAGCGAGAAAAAACTGAAAAACATACATAGTCGTGTTATTTTTTCTGTTAAACAAATGGCCAGATAAACCTGGAGTCCGCCTAGCGAGAAAAGAATAAAAAGTGAAAAACATATGTAGTCTTGTTATTTTTTCCGTTAAACAAATGGCTAGATAAACCTGGAGTCCACCTAGCGAGAAAAAGAAATAAAAGCTGTGGAAAACATATGTGGTCTTGTTATTTTTTCTGTTAAACAACCCGCGAACTGAAAATGACGCAAAATTCCCCTTCCCAGCACCCCGGCCACAGTCCCTCAAAAGAGAAAGAGAGCCCTGGTGTGTATCTTGGGGTACTGTTGCACATGTGTAGTCGTCTATGTCTGTCATTTTTAAGAATTGTAATGTTTGTGTTTTTGTCTACCGATGTCAAGTACTTAAATAATATTCATGTATATGACAATTTACATATTATCAATGTAATCTAGTTTGTTGGTCTCTAATTTGGCCTCTCCACTACCGAAGTTTAGTATCAGCACCCTGTATATGTAAAAACACTATACAGTTAAGCACTTGGGTTGCCTTCCAATGCTCGCTGAAACTATCAGACAGAATCCAGATCTTTCCAGGGTTGCAAACAGTGCATGGCACTCCATGCCATCAGTCATACCATTGTGTTTCCCTTTTTCAATTTTGGCTTGTTCCATGGTTCCTGCTAAATATCCCTGTATAAAGACCACACCCACCAAGTGACTTTCTAAATCCCATCTCGTGACCAGGGTTTAAAAGATTATCCCATACTATTTGTACAGTCAATACATTAAAACAATAGTTCTGTACTATACTCTGTAATATTCAGACCTAATGATAAGCCTCCACAGGTATGGATTTTTATCTTTGTATGGGGATATGCATAATTTTTATTCTAAGTTGTCTGTTTTTTCAATTTTTGGTTCCAAATGTTGGGGATTTTTTATGAAAATTGTGAAGTTTTTTCTTGTTGGTTCAGATTTATCAAAAAAAAAAATTATTTGTATTTTTATTGCCATGAACACCTATATATAGGTGTCACCTGTGTATAAGATGCAGATAAAAAGTCAGATGAAATATTGAGAAAAAAATTATGTATGAAGGTAACATACTTTTTGGGCAAGGAAAATGATCAAAGCTGATGAAAATAAAAAAAAATCTTATTAATTTGTGTCTTCACAAATGCTACTTAAGTGTGAGATTTACTTGTGGAATAAGGCTACTTAATTGTTGAAACAAGGGATCCGAAAATGAATCAATTGATTAAAGGAATTTTGAATTTGAATTTGTTTTGTGTGTGTCAATTTGAAGTACTGAAATGCTTTGAAATGTTTGTAGTCCTGAAAAGTCATGAAAAGGATCGTCTATTTTCCAGATATGTGGAAAGTCGCCTTCGTCAAAACCTTCAAATTAAAATTTTGTTTCTTTGTTATGTTTGGCTTGGTACTAATGTAATATGCATGGCTGATACAGTATCATCTTCAGTACCATCAAGATTGTTAGATACACAGTAAAACTTCAATATTATGAGCATTGTTATCAGGTACACCCAATTTATCTCGAGTTTTAAAAGTCCTGTCTATTTTTGTTCTTAGTCATGTATGACTTTCCATGCTTATTACGAGCATCTCAGTATCTGGAGCACAGGGTTTTAGAACCGAAGTCATACCACCTGCGATGATGGCAAATGTCATCTTCTTCACACCAGTGTCTGATGAGTACGGAATGCATCTAAGATCAGTATAGACTTTGGTCGTTCTGCCTGGTCTTTTCTACTTTCGTTCCTACCATATTGTCTTCTATTTTTCTCAGCTCAATCTTGAATTTGTCATTGTCAGTCATGACATCATTCTTGTAGCCAGCTTGTTTGATTTCTTTTCTTAAACCTTCATATCAAACTCTTTTCAGTTGCTCATCATCACTTTTTTCATCTGATCTTTCTAAAGGGCCCCCAGCTGGGTGGGGGTTAGAATTCCCCAGCTGTCGCACTACAGAGGGGCAAGACCCCCCCACTGTGCCTGCCCGTTTGCCGTGGGCTGCAACCGTGTCGCTCAATTTGGGCTAAACGGGAGGTCAGGAAAGCCCGTCCTGATCATTCGGCTGGTCATGACGTGCCCAAGGTCATTTTCCATTTCATAGTTTATAGACTTCTCTTTTTTTAAAAAAATGACCTAGAAGGCGGTGGCTCATGGGCTAATAGGTTTTTTTACTTGTATCTAAATAAGACCACCTGAAATTTTCCCTTTCTTTAAACTTTACATATGACATTGAATTTGATCAGAAAAGAAGTGTTGAGAATGATTAATATAAATAGTATGAAATAAAGTGTATGAAATAATGTTGTGATTGGTCTTTTACCTGGTTCAATTGTCCACATTGGCAATTTATGTATAGCAGAGAACCAAGTCCATGATGGGTTTCAGACTGTGTTTGCAGGATCAAATGACTGATGACACTCTGTATATTCATCTGACTTGCCGTATGTCCTAATTCCACGATCCCCCTGGCCTGGTCCTGTTGTATGGTCTCATTCCCAGAAGTATTAGTTTGTGGCACCACACTAAAATAACATTGAGGCAATATCTTGTGTAACTATAGGTGAACTATTTCATGATGTCCATCCTATATATGAATTGGTTCCGCTTTTGTGACTTTGTAGGGTGACTGGTTCCTGGTCTTAGTTATTTGATAAGAAACCTGTTTCTTTGTTTGGTACTACAAAATTGATTGGATTAGATACACTCCAGTGGTTTTTCTGTCATGTGACTTTTTTCCCTCTCTTTTGTCATTGTCGAGTTGCAAAATGGCACCCATCTTGTTTTGATGACACTGTGTTGAATATATTGGAAACATTGATGGTGGTGTACATACAAAATTAGTGACACTAGTGATTTAATTAAAATTTAATAATTTTAGAGTGATCACATAATTATAGAGCTCTGGACATTTTTTTCTTGAGATAGAGGACAAAAAATGAGGACAACTTGTTAAGAAGAGGGGAGGAGGAATCATTCAGATTAGGACACTTATTTAATAATTAAATTTTGTTGTGATATTGTGGTAATTCTTGTACATCTGAACAACATGTATATTACAAGAGCGTGAGTACATTTTAATTGATTAATAAACAAATTGCAGCTACTGTATTTGTAATCTGGGTAGATAAATTTTTTACCAACTCATATCATTGTAATTATTTGCACATTTCCCCTGTCTAATATCATGTTGTTTTTGGCTTTGTTGCAGTTTTAATTGATCGATTCTTTTATTGAATTTCTGTAGTGGTTATTTTACAGGTAACAAGACTATATGGCCGGAACCACAGTTAGTTTAAATGCATTATATACCATTTTAAAGCTAAGATTTTAAACTATTTCGTTACGCAAATGATTTAATTACCTATTGGATAATTAGACAATGAAATGCGTTCAACTCGAGTGTTTAAAATTCTATCATTTTTTTATCTTAGGAAAAGAATCAACAACGATTTTATTTTCAGTAACGTCGATGTTGATCGACTTTATTTCAACAAATAAACAAATAATCTGTAATGATATCCATATTGTGGAAATATATATGCCTACTTTTGTGTAGAGTTTTACGCTGAATTGATGCACTTTTTGTTTTCGTAATGGCAGCCAGAATCGCATCATTTTAAAGCTGAGACTTTGAACTAAATAGTTATGGAAATGATTTAATTATTTACTGAGGGTTTGCCTACAAAATTCATTCAAATTCGATGATCCATAACTCCGTCATGGTAACCGTGGCTTATCTGTGGTTGGCACGACAACTGAGTGGCAAGTTTTTATATCAGTATCTACTTTTGTTTCTACCATATTATCTACTGTTTTTCTCAACTCAATCTTGAATTTGTCATAGTCATTACATCATTTTTGTAGGCAGCTTGTTGTTTGATTTCTTTTCTTAAACCTTCATATAAGACTCTTTTCAGCTGCTCATCATCACTTTTTTTCATCTGATCTTCTTTCCGTAGGGCCCCCAGCTGGGTGGGGGTTAGAATTCCCCAGCTGTCGCACTACAGAGGGGTAAGACCCCCCCACTGTGCCTGCCTGTTTGCCGTGGGCTGCAACCCGTGTCGCTCAATTTGGGCTAAACGGGAGGTCAGGAAAGCCCGTCCTGATCAATCGGCTGGTCATGACATGCCCTAGGTCATTTACATTTTATTAGTTCATAGGCCTCTCTTTTTAGAAAAAATGACCTAGAAGGCGGTGGCTCATGGGCTAGTAGGTTTTTTACTCGTATCTGACCCACCTGAAATTTTCCCTTTTTATAAACTATAGCCATCAATATTTAAACTGAAAATGAAATTTATGCATAAAATGTGATACTATGGCCATGTTAGAAATCATTTTAGCATGAATGTGGGTATTGAAAAATGTAATTACAAGTAAAACATATACACATTACAAGAAGGCAGCAAACATTCTTTTAGCAATGTTTTAGATTTTTATTAGAAACTTAGGTGCCATCGTTCATTTTTGCTTGATAAACATACCAGTCAAGAGGGGACATAACACCAAGGTTTGAATTTAGCGATATTTTCTACTAGCTAAAATTAGTTTATTCCTTTTTTGTTTACTGGCTAAAATGAAAAGAGACCAGCTGTAATTTAGAACGAAATTTTATTAACCTATAATTAACAAATTATTAATTTCTTGGGCCATGTGGAGTTTTATTTGACCTCTTCTTCCTCTGACAACTTGGTCACCATGCTCTCGCTTAAATATGCGAGTGACTTTTATTGCCATTTTTTATTCCAAAATTCTACAAGCTATTAGCGAGTATGTGCAAACCCTGATTACCTAATTTATATAGTGCTTGGATTTAATCTTAACATGAACTATTTCATGATTGTAAAGTGCTCTTTCTATTTGACTTTATTGACACTTATTGATTGATTTTATGCCAAGATAAGTTAAATAATAGGGGAGTTATTGATAGTCAGTCCAAGAATAAGTGGTCATTATAATAAGGTGGTCTTAATATTGAGATGGAAGCTATGTTAGGTTTTACTGTATTTGTACTCCTACAAGATTGTCTTTTCCAGTCAGGTTCTTGTTCAAATATATCACTGTTTTGTACAGATCAAAGTAGTTCAACCTTTAAGTGAAGCCTTTAAGTGTATAGAATTTATATTATGGATTAGAATAGTAGTATATTTCTACATGCAACATATAGCATACAAAGCTAGACAATTCAACAGTAATAAATACAGTGTAAACTCTCCAAAGCAACACCTTTTGGGAGAAACAAAATTATGCTGTTGTTGAGAGGTTAAATTAATAAATTAGTCATACAGTGGAAAAAAAACATGCTGTTGTTGAAATCATAGGAGGTTGTTACTCAAGAGAGGGCCACTCTGGAGAGGTTGCACTGTATAACATATAGAACACTTCACCATACATGAAAAAATCATAAACCTACCATTCAATTCAATAGTTGAATGACCACAATACCTACCGTCTGAATTTTAAAGCCTTGAAAGTTATTTTTTATTCCGTTGGTTCTGTTGGTTTCTATTAGAATTTTTGACATTTATTGATTGATTTTGTGCCAAGATATCAACTTGTTGATTTTATTCTAAAATATTTACACCACTAATTGCATTCATTATAATTTCTGTGAGAAGCATTTGATAAATTAATTTGAGGAGGATACACCACATAAGCACTTTCTGATTGTTCTGTAGTTTCAATTCATTTTAGCCTTGACTTCGGCCGGATTTGGACTTGTAATGTTTTAAATGGGCTATTTCTTGGTTAACTAGATTTTACCTTTTCATACAGCACAATCTCTGCTTACTGTAACGTTTTGATACTTAAACAGTTGTTGTCTTGAAACATGCACAATCCACCCATATTAACCAACGTCAAATTGACATGTACAATTACGATGTTGAGGCTTCCAATTTGTACTAAATTATTTTTGTATTCTGTAAATATTTAATGCTGTTCACAACACACAAGCAGAGACTGAATTTACATCAAAGAGATAATGTAAAATATTCCTCCAGAGCATGTGTATAACTTTATTAACTTTTATTACCTAAGAATACAGTTTCGTACATTTTAACTCTACAAGTTTTGTTGAGAGGTTGTTGCTCAGGAGAGGTTAGATTAATAGTTAAAATTATTATGGGACGAAATCATGCTGTTGTTGAAGGGAGGTTGTTGCTCAAGCAAGAGCCAATCTGGAGAGGTTGCACTGTATTGCAAAAGATTTTTTCTTGCATTTTATAACTTTTTATGTGTAGTGTCTGTTATAAACCTTATCTAAGTTGTAATTTTTAATGATGTTGATTCAAAGCACAACAAATTTTAAGCTACACATTAGTGAATGCAGGATTTATACCCTTAAAATGAGAAACAATGAAATTATTGCAACATAAACTTTTAATGGTTATAGTCATGAAGAATTTTGAATTTCAATATTTACTATAGAACAATAATTCTTGTAAAAACCTTGGCTAGCCTGAAACATGAATGCTTTTGTACTTACCTTGATAAACTGTTATTTTGTATCAATTATTAAAATATAACAATAAGTATATGTTTGATTTATTGTGTTTAACCAAACCACTGCTGATAGTATTTTGCTTATAAAATATTTAATTTTTGTCTGATTTATTAATTCAAGTAGCAGAACTGAAAGTACAGGTGTCTGTATAAAACTGTTCCAATTTATGCATCATTTCTTATTGCAATTAAGAGCATTTAGTTTTTTAAATAATATTTTTTCAAGTGAGGTTGCTTAATGCTAAAAAATGGCCATTTTGTGGGCATATTATTATGTTCTAGAAATATGAGAATGAATATCCTAAATCTTAATGCTGTTGTGGTGGTCGATGTATGGTATAGCTGCTAACTGTAGAATGTGAATTAAGATGCTTATAAATATCCAGATGTTGCTGATGATTGTTGTTCTTTAGATGTTGTGGATTGAACACAAAGTTCCCTGTATCTTCAATATGATTTATTTATCAACAACAGCAACAGTTTTAGAGTTCCTAATTTTTAAAATTAACACCAACATGAAAATAAGAACACAATGTGTCAGTCAGAAATATTTTACTTTTATATAATTATACATAGAAAAGACATAATACTTTTCATATACGTTAAAAAATTGATGATTTAAAAATGAAATTGCCTGCTTCAATTATCTTGTTTTATCCAAAATGTCCAGTCTTTTTAAAGAAATGCCATCTGCCAATAAAGGCCACATTTTGTCTTTCCCAAGGGTGACCTTTGATCACAAGTTTGACTGTAATTAAACAAGTTAAATACAATATTATTTTTATGTATTCATTTTATATTTATTCATCTATAGCATATAGTGCTATAGCCAGACCCATATTTAAACCAAAGCAATCTAGGGGGTCTGGTGGCATGCTTTCTCGAAATTTTGTTTTTAAATTTTCCCCACATTACCTGCCTGGATTTTAACCAAGTAATGCACCTCATTGTGCCTCATTGTAGCTACAATGGTGTCATAACTATGATACAAATAACGTTTACCAGTTTTGTGAATCTTATACGAAGTAACGCTTCAAATCATTCTGGAAATACTGTAAACTGCTGATCCTGCAACATTAAGTGAAGACTTAAGGTCAAAAGAATTATGACCTTTAATGATGTCACAAGTAACAATAAGATGCTCCTTAATACTTTGATCTCATCCTTTGGCCTTGATCATTACATTTATTACTCCAAATAGCTTAACTTTTAAAAAAAGCTTTTGTGCTGTAAGTGGATATGTGCATATATGTTTTGTTCTAACTCAGTGCATTAAATATTTTATGGAAAAATCATTGGTACAGTAAGTAGATAAGTGCATGTATTTACTTACTGCACCAAACAAAATAAACAAATATTACAATTTGACATTTTCTTTAAAAATAGAGTTTAATTAAACTATCACTCCAATACTTATTAAGATAAGTATGGCATCATTTTGAATCACCCCAAAGATATTATTTTTGTATTATTGTACTTTTACTTCACTACTCAGGTTATCTTATAGAAGAAAATGACAGAAAATGGTGGGGCAAATTACTGTTTCTTTTTCAAAAAATCAAAGTCCACAAATAACTGCGAAACTGTTCCATCTGCATTTTTGAAAATTTTGCAGAAGGAAAAAACTGTCTGCTTTAGCAATTCAAAGTGTTCTGGATCTTATATTCAGAGAAACTTTTCATAATTAAATAAGAAACAAGTGAATGGCTGTTTTTTTTCTGAATGTTTTATTTTTATAAAAAATGTTACTTAGAAAAGTTTCATGGCCAAATTTGAAAAAGAACGTCAAACTAAAATGTTAGACTGTATCAGCAGATTTTATTTTTAAATTAAAATACATTTTTCATATTTTACTAGAATTTTACTAGCAAAGTATTTTCAACAAGATGTTTTTGATGAAATATGCTACTTAGGACAGTATTCTAGCCAAATTTTACTACATTCTCAAATTATTTTATTGTGAAACTGTTTCAGCTTCTTAAATTTTTAAACTAGCATTATTTACTGGCAGGTTTTCTTAATTATAATAGTCCGCCACAACCTGTAAATGGTCAAAGATCTGTTAACTCCATTCTGTAGGGCGAGTGACATTTTGGAATGTTTCAGTTGTTTCCGCAATATATAAATACCAGTTATTTGTCCATTTTAATTGAGATTAAGGTTATGTTTAGACAAATACTTAGTCATTGTATTACTTACCCCTATTTTAAAGAGTAGAACAATTCTCGACCTTTCGTCACGCCTCACATACCGATTTCTGTCTATAATAGTATGAATAATTATATAATGAAAATTTGTAAGAATGAATTTTAATAAATAATTATTTTGAGGTTATGTCATAACAAGATTATCTCATCGTCTGACAGGTTTCATTATAGGATTAGTCAAGGATACTGAAAGATGAAAAGAAAAAGAAACAAAATTAACTGTATGGTTTTTATATGCCCAAAAATGTGATATAAATTTTGAGAACTGATATGAATATTATTGGATAAATTTACCATTCGAACAAAATTAATCAAATCATTTATTGATTGGTATTCACCTTTCTAATATTAAAGATATCCAAATTATCAATGATTTGGACAGTATTGTTTTTAATTAAGTTTATTTATCAGACCATATCTATGGGGCTGTACCATACTGGTCATTTACAGTTAATGACTGTCACACTATATATAATCAATATACTCTGCACTTAGAGTACAAATTTGACATTTATATGTAAATATTATACAGCACTTCCAAAAAAATAATGTTAATTGTTAATCACTTACATTACGTTACAATAAACACACAAATTTTGGAACATGATAGATCAGTGGCAATGAGGACTAAGTTTGGATTGTCTTTTATATTAGGAATATTTAAACATAATAACAAAAGTGATTATCTGACTTGTCTATGAATGAAGGTAATTCTAAACAGCGGATATGGGCCATATATGCAGATATTACTTTTATTTTCACTTTTTATTTTTGCATTTTATATACAATTATGGTCATTTCTATTTGTTATTATTGTATATAACATATCTGATCATTTTTTGACATATAGAATTACTTGTAAATATTTGTATTACTAACATCTAGTACTAAATGATCTCAGGTTATGTATATGTTTGAGGATATTTCTTGTCACTGCCACATCTCTATTTATCGACGAAGCATCAAGGTGTATTGATCATTTCCCTTTATATTTTTATAAATTATACTTTTTAAACTTTTCTTTAAAATTTGCCTTTTAAACTTTTCTTTACAATTTGTTTTTTAATCATTTTTATTGTCTTTAAAATTTGCTTTTTAAACGTTTTTTATTTTTTATTTAAATTTCGTTTTAAATGTATATATTTAGAAAAGCAAGGTAGACCTCTGGCATGGCTTAAAAACCTGTAAGTAACCTTGTCTTTCCTTTTTAAAATTTCGTTTTAAATGTATATATTTGGAAAAGCAAGGTAGACCTCTGGCATGGCTTGAAAACCTGTAAGTTACCTTGTCTTTTCTTTTTAAAATTTCGTTTTAAATGTATATATTTGGAAAAGCAAGGTAGACCTCTGGCATGGCTTGAAAACCTGTAAGTCACCTTGTCTTTTCTTTTTAACTTTCGTTTTAAATGTATATATTTGGAAAAGCAAGGTAGACCTCTGGCATGGCTTAAAAACCTGTAAGTTACCTTGTCTTTTCTTTTTTAAATTTCGTTTTAAATGTATATATTTAGAAAAGCAAGGTAGACCTCTGGCATGGCTTAAAAACCTGTAAGTAACCTTGCCTTTTCTTTCTAAAATTTCCTTTTAAACATTTTTTTTTTAAAAAGTAAAGTTAAAGAATGTATTTTATGATATATTTGATTTATTTTACCAACATTCCTTTTGAAATTTTTGCAATATGTATGAAATATGATCAATACACCTTTTTGACGCTTCGTATCTTAATCGGAATGTAAAAGTAACCAGAGATATGCCCGTGCTTCATGCAATAACACAATTATTTTGATGATATCTGGCTAAAGAATCAAATCAATTTTATTGAATTGCAATTTGAAATTTCTTTCCTTAATGATACATCATCATTCTTTCTAAGTGTAGAAAGAAATTCTATTAAAAACGATCAATAAATCTTCTTGATGCTTTGTAATTCAGTACAGATACAGGAGCAACTAGAAATAAGTATGTATGTATGTTAGTTCTATAAATATAATTAAGTTACTAACTGACAAAGATCACAAGTTTTATTATGAAAATGAAATTCTTTATTATAAATATTAATTTAAACCAAATTATTATTATGATTAAATCAAAGCTTCATGTCACTTCTTTTCTTCTTTAATGAGACCCAAAAGAGGAGAGAGAAAGCAAAATAGATCATATCCACAGGTATGATCGAAAATGACTTCTCTTACAAATTCTACTTTGTCTCTTCTAATAGTTTGAATTGTTTCCCATCATTTTAATTAATTTAAATAAATTTTTGGTGACGAGAAACAGCCACATGTGTTTATAAATAGGAAATTCAAGTCAATTCTGAAGGAGTTACTCAGTAACTCTGGTAAAGTGGTACAACTAGTATTTTCACGCTGCTAGTATGTGTAAAATCTCTCATAAATCTGGTAAAATGAACATGAAATTAGGTAAAATGTATTTAATTACAAAACTAAATATGTTAAATACTATAAAATACAATAATAACAAATAGAAATGACAGTAATTGCATTTAAATATGTTGTTTCAATAATTTAAAATTTTGTACAAATCTAAAACTGCTAAATGATTTCACATTAGTTTTATCATTAACAAATAATGCCAGGAAGATAGAATTGCCGGTGTAAGAGCCGCATTTAGTTGAATCATGTATAAATAAATTACTCCCACATAAAGTTTACTCCCACAACTCATTGAATGCCATTGATGTGTAATATTGTTGATAAGAAGACTAGTGAAATATTCAAGCGAATCTAATTATTGAGTTGAAAGATCTAATGTACCATTTACAGGTATATGTGTATAAATAATTCTATAAACAGACAACAGTGTCTCAAAGTGTGATGCAGGAAATTTCAAAGTAACATAATTTTTTGCATTAATTCTAGCTGCCAAATATTTGTAGTTGGAACATAAAGCTTGTACATTATTTAAGTTGATATAAAGTCCATGAAATTTCATTTGTAATAAACTCTGAAGGTCTTGCAAAGTAGTCTCTATTACATCATCAGGAATATTAACAAGGGAGATAACTTGCCACTAATCAGACTGATTATTCCTACAATCTAACCTGTATTTGGGGTCACCTCCGAATAAAGACTACCCTGTGACCATTCTTCTTTCAATAAAAGCCGCATTTTGTCTTTCTCACGGGTTTATGCATACCTTTGACAACCCAAATACTTTGCAGATTGACAAGAAATTAATTTTGACCGCTGCAATGTATGGCTATCAAAGTCCATGGGTTTGTCTCCTTGTTTCATATCTGAATTTAGGACCAACGAATATGAGCTATCAATGATGTAGGATCAGTAGGTCCCTTTTTCTATTTTATTCTGAATAAACTCACTACAAAAAGAACTGCCTTTGATGCGATTTCTGAATAAAACCTATTTAATGCCCCACCTCTAATTAACACAAATGCCTGTTTTTGAAAAAAAGCAGGCAAATCTTGACTCACCATGGAGGCTGTACAAATCCTTTAACATCTTCAATGTATTTAAATGTCATTCCAACGATAAATTACGATTGAAAAAAAAATTGTAAATTTTCACCTCCATAGGGGGCTTTTATTAGAGTGTATTAGGTACAGTCAAACCTGTGAACAAATTACACCCTTGAATCCCAAATACAGACATAGTTAATTCCCAGTAAGAGAAAAAATCTGTATGGAGTTATGCTCCTTTTTTTGTCCATACTAAAAATTGCCCCAGCTGGGTGGGGGTTAGAATTCCCCAGCTGTCGCACTACAGAGGGGTAAGACCCCCCCACTGTGCCTGCCCGTTTGCCGTGGGCTGCAACCCGTGTCGCTCAATTTGGGCTAAACGGGAGGTCAGGAAAGCCCGTCCTGATCAATCGGCTGGTCATGACATGCCCTAGGTCATTTACATTGTATTAGTTCATAGGCTTCTCTTTTTAGAAAAAATGACCTAGAAGGCGGTGGCTCATGGGCTAATAAGTTTTTTTACTTGTATCTGAAGAAGACCACCAGAAATTTTTCTTTAAACTTCACATGCTATACGGTCTGATCTTTCCGGTATGAAATTGGCGTATGTAGATGTATTTTACAGGAAACATTGCAAGAACAATCCTATTACTGTGCAACCTCTCCAGAGCGGCCCTCTCTTGAGCAACAACCTCCCACTGTACAAATTATAAATTTCTGAGATATTGAAATAGAGGCTGAATTTTTTGACATACCCAAAATAGATGCAAAAGTGTTTCTTCTTGAACATTACAAAAAGTATACATTTTATCATTGACAATTTGCATTTTAAATAAAAGTGAGTTAGTTGTTAGGATTCTATGAATGATTCTTGTCTGGAACCACTGAATATACGAATCTTTTGTACAATCAAACATATAGCTATATATTTTTATTTGCTGTGTATATTTTGATGGTCTCTTTGACTTGTACTTAAATCTGTGACTGAGTACTTTTATCACTGCTTTTTATAATCTCTCTGCATAAATATGACCCATGAGAATTCTGTGTTCATGTTGTTATGGAAATCTTTAACAAAATTATTTAAGGCTAATTGTGTTGCCTTATGAATATGAGGGTCTTGTACAAATTGAACTTTGCATTTTTTCCACTTATTTATATGTTGAACAGCTAAAGTTGCATGTATGACGTTGATAATGAATGTGTAAATGGTGGTTTATTTTATTATTTAATATTTTATTGAAAGATTTTTTGTATGTTAATAATAACTGAGATTTCTTTTTGAATATAATTGTGATGTTTTCTGCAAATTGATTATACAAATAGGGTGCCATTGAAAGTAAGTTAATTAATTATCTTAATGTCCATTCCTTATTTTTTTATTTGATCACTAGTAAGGATAAGGAGTTTATTACAGCAAACAATATCCTTTGGTTCCTGTAGTTAATTTTAACTATGTTCATGCTGTACGTACCCTGCTCGTACAACGTATAGAGTTTGTTACAACATCATTTACTTGGTACATTTTTCATAAACTGCTGATGTTCTTTTCAATTTTTTAATTAGTGTAGTAATTTATTCTATGTAGATAATTTAATAGTGATTTGTTACTTTATTTTCTGTCACACTTTTTTAGTTTGGGGATCAAGCTGTTTTGATATAACGTTAACCATTGTTTTTATCCAAGCTTTTTTATGTAATCTGATCCAAATTATGTTGAATTATCTCCCCTTGAAATCAGGATTGCTTTTTCTTAGTGCTTGTATCTTATCTTTGTAAGCCTTATTTTCTGCCTTCTTTTTCTCCTTTAGTTCTTGTAATTTCACTTGATATTTTGGGTCACTCCTAAGTTTCTCACGGTATTTTCTTACTCTATCTCTGGAAGATTCTTTTGGTTTAGGGTCATTGAGGCATTTGGTGATAAACATCTAGACCTTAATGCTCTTCTAATGTTAGGCAATGTCACATTTAACTTTTCTATGATAAGTGTTAGATACAGTTGTTCATATATTATCTGTAAGTAAAGAATAAAACTCATAAGTTTTTAGAATTACATATTTTACTGAGTGTAACACTTTCCACTGTCTTTATAAAAACTGCTGATTATTAATGTGAACTTGTTTAGCTCTTCTAACATTAATTCCAGAGTGATGTTATACATAAGTATATTAAAGATATCAATGAAAATAAAATAGTTTGACATCACAAAATTGAATTCTAGTGTTACACTCCTGTTTTCACTTATGATCACATGTGACAAACATTTGACTGCTGGAAACAAGACTCTCTTCACTGATGACAACCATGATGTGTGCTCTCTTGAAAAATCGGCAGAAATAATCAATATGTGTGTTAAATATATTTGAGAAATTGGTGATAAATATGAAATAACCAAGTGAGTTGTATGACATACACACAAATGAAGACTATAGTTACAACAGCCAAACGAGTCAGTTAACTAGTTTCTCGCATATAATTGTAGATAACGTTTGTATTTCATGCAAAATTCTGCAGGTCAATCCTTGGTATGCCTTATTTTCAAGAAAAATTTGCCAATAAGTCATGGTAAACTAATTCTGACCCTAAAGATTGAACAAATATGTTAACTGTTGACCATGGGTATCTCATTTTGTACTGGTAAAAGATTAATATTAATAACTTTTTATTTGGTGGTTTTGTAATACAGTGCAACCTCTCCAGAGCGGCCCTCCCTTGAGTGACAACCTCCCTTCAACAACAGCATGCTTTTTCCCCGCTGTACAACTTGACTATTTATTTAACCTCTTTAGAGCGGTAACCTCTCAACAACAACAACAACATAATTTTGCGCTCCTAAAGGGTGTTGCTTAGGAGAGGTTGCACTGTAATACATTCCTGAAAAATGACTTTTTAAAAAAATTCACACAAAAAGTGTTACAGACCTGTTTTTTGGTATGAAACATTTTATCAATATTGAGGAAAGAGTTCACTAACTTATAGCATTTATTGCTGCAGTTATTCACATACATTTTAAACCATTTCATTTTTGAAGTATGAACTTAACTAACTATTGCTATCAATCATATTTAAACCCCCTTCCTTGTATGTTTTAACAACTTCTGATTGTTTAATTTTTGCAGTGCCCTCCCATATAAAGTTATAAAATAAATTATGTGTTTTCAAAAATACAGAGTTTGGTGTTGGCAAACTTGTAAAGTAATAAAGTAATGTGTAAATAAAGGAAGGAGTAATGATTAAACTATAGTAATTTTTCCTACTGGAATTAATATTCTTTTGCTCCAGTGAATTATACTATTTTTTACTTTTTGATGCTTTTCATCAAAATTCAAATCAATCATTTTCTCCAAATCAACACTAAATATTAAACCTACCAATTTAAATTGTGTATCACCCCATGTAAGTTTCCATTTTGTCTTAATTGATCTAGTGCTATAATCCAGAGAGCCTATCCAAATAACCTTTGTTTTGTCAAAATTTGTCTTTAATCCTGGAATTTCTGTAAATTTATTCAATAATTTTAAGGCAGCATTTAATGAATTTTCAGACCCATCTAGGAGAAGTGATGTATCGTCTGCAAATTGAGAAATCTTATAATCCTCACCATCTACAATTATACCTTGAACATCTTAACACTGTCTTATTTTCATTGCTAATATTTCAGCACATAAAGTAAGAATATGTGAAGATATTGGATCACCTTGTCTACAACCTCTTTTGACTTTGAAAAAATTGAATAAAAAACATTTAAAATGACAAAGTTTCAGTATTATACAAAAACAAAGAAATCCATTTCCTTAACATTGGGCCAAAGTTAAATAATTTGAACTCATAAGTTTTTAGAATTACATATTTTACTGAGTGTAACACTTTCCACTGTCTTTATAAAAACTGCTGATTATTAATGTGAACTTGTTTAGCTCTTCTAACATTAATTCCAGAGTGATGTTATACATAAGTATATTAAAGATATCAATGAAAATAAAATAGTTTGACATCACAAAATTGAATTCTAGTGTTACACTCCTGTTTTCACTTATGATCACATGTGACAAACATTTGACTGCTGGAAACAAGACTCTCTTCACTGATGACAACCATGATGTGTGCTCTCTTGAAAAATCGGCTGAAATAATCAATATGTGTGTTAAATATATTTGAGAAATTGGTGATAAATATGAAATAACCAAGTGAGTTGTATGACATACACACAAATGAAGACTATAGTTACAACAGCCAAACGAGTCAGTTAACTAGTTTCTCGCATATAATTGTAGATAACGTTTGTATTTCATGCAAAATTCTGCAGGTCAATCCTTGGTATGCCTTATTTTCAAGAAAAATTTGCCAATAAGTCATGGTAAACTAATTCTGACCCTAAAGATTGAACAAATATGTTAACTGTTGACCATGGGTATCTCATTTTGTACTGGTAAAAGATTAATATTAATAACTTTTTATTTGGTGGTTTTGTAATACAGTGCAACCTCTCCAGAGCGGCCCTCCCTTGAGTGACAACCTCCCTTCAACAACAGCATGCTTTTTCCCCGCTGTACAACTTGACTATTTATTTAACCTCTTTAGAGCGGTAACCTCTCAACAACAACAACAACATAATTTTGCGCTCCTAAAGGGTGTTGCTTAGGAGAGGTTGCACTGTAATACATTCCTGAAAAATGACTTTTTAAAAAAATTCACACAAAAAGTGTTACAGACCTGTTTTTTGGTATGAAACATTTTATCAATATTGAGGAAAGAGTTCACTAACTTATAGCATTTATTGCTGCAGTTATTCACATACATTTTAAACCATTTCATTTTTGAAGTATGAACTTAACTAACTATTGCTATCAATCATATTTAAACCCCCTTCCTTGTATGTTTTAACAACTTCTGATTGTTTAATTTTTGCAGTGCCCTCCCATATAAAGTTATAAAATAAATTATGTGTTTTCAAAAATACAGAGTTTGGTGTTGGCAAACTTGTAAAGTAATAAAGTAATGTGTAAATAAAGGAAGGAGTAATGATTAAACTATAGTAATTTTTCCTACTGGAATTAATATTCTTTTGCTCCAGTGAATTATACTATTTTTTACTTTTTGATGCTTTTCATCAAAATTCAAATCAATCATTTTCTCCAAATCAACACTAAATATTAAACCTACCAATTTAAATTGTGTATCACCCCATGTAAGTTTCCATTTTGTCTTAATTGATCTAGTGCTATAATCCAGAGAGCCTATCCAAATAACCTTTGTTTTGTCAAAATTTGTCTTTAATCCTGGAATTTCTGTAAATTTATTCAATAATTTTAAGGCAGCATTTAATGAATTTTCAGACCCATCTAGGAGAAGTGATGTATCGTCTGCAAATTGAGAAATCTTATAATCCTCACCATCTACAATTATACCTTGAACATCTTAACACTGTCTTATTTTCATTGCTAATATTTCAGCACATAAAGTAAGAATATGTGAAGATATTGGATCACCTTGTCTACAACCTCTTTTGACTTTGAAAAAATTGAATAAAAAACATTTAAAATGACAAAGTTTCAGTATTATACAAAAACAAAGAAATCCATTTCCTTAACATTGGGCCAAAGTTAAATAATTTGAAACATTTTTCTATATAAGTAAAAGATAAAGTGTTAAAAGCTTTTTCAAAATCAATCATCATAATTAAACCTTGCATATTATACTCTTCTGTAAATTTCATAGTATTATATAGTAATCTAGTATTTTCACCAATATATCTATTCTTAACAAATCCAGTTTGATCTTTTGAAATCAAAATATCTAATACAGTCTTAAGTCTATTGGCTATTGTGCCTGAAGCTAATTTATAAACAACATTAATAAAATTATTGGTCTCCAGTTTTTCAAAAATTGTTTTTGCTTGTTTTCTTATGGAATGCATGTTATTGTTCCTGGTTTTTGGTTTCTGGAAAAGGAATTAACAGAATAAGCAAAATTTTTAGCTTTCACAACAAAATGTTGGATTCTATTCAAAATGTTTTTTAAAAAAAGTGCTGTAAATACATCACGTCCTGGGCTTTTATCATTTTTCATATTTTTCAATGTAAAAGATACTTCATCATAAGGAAGGAGACCTTCAAGTTTCAATGCTTCATTTTGAGGCATCTTAATAACATCACAATTTCTTAATTCTTTATCTATGTTAGACTCATCAGTCAAAGTAACATTTTCATACAAATTTTCATAATAACAACATATTAAATTATAACATGTATAAATATATGTTATAGAAAGTTGGATGCTTTAGGAGTACACTGAGAGTTAAATACTGTGACTGCTTAATGAATATATTGGATGAGATGAACATTTTTATCTGCTGTGTATATTTTGATGGTCTCTTTGACTTGTACTTAAATCTGTGACTGAGTACTTTTATCACTGCTTTTTATAATATCTCTGCATAAATATGACCCATGAGAATTCTGTGTTCATGTTGTTATGGAAATCTTTAACAAAATTATTTAAGGCTAATTGTGTTGCCTTATGAATATGAGGGTCTTGTACAAATTGAACTTTGCATTTTTTCCACTTATTTATATGTTGAACAGCTAAAGTTGCATGTATGACGTTGATAATGAATGTGTAAATGGTGGTTTATTTTATTATTTAATATTTTATTGAAAGATTTTTTGTATGTTAATAATAACTGAGATTTCTTTTTGAATATAATTGTGATGTTTTCTGCAAATTGATTATACAAATAGGGTGCCATTGAAAGTAAGTTAATTAATTATCTTAATGTCCATTCCTTATTTTTTTATTTGATCACTAGTAAGGATAAGGAGTTTATTACAGCAAACAATATCCTTTGGTTCCTGTAGTTAATTTTAACTATGTTCATGCTGTACGTACCCTGCTCGTACAACGTATAGAGTTTGTTACAACATCATTTACTTGGTACATTTTTCATAAACTGCTGATGTTCTTTTCAATTTTTTAATTAGTGTAGTAATTTATTCTATGTAGATAATTTAATAGTGGTTTGTTACTTTATTTTCTGTCACACTTTTTTAGTTTGGGGATCAAGCTGTTTTGATATAACGTTAACCATTGTTTTTATCCAAGCTTTTTTATGTAATCTGATCCAAATTATGTTGAATTATCTCCCCTTGAAATCAGGATTGCTTTTTCTTAGTGCTTGTATCTTATCTTTGTAAGCCTTATTTTCTGCCTTCTTTTTCTCCTTTAGTTCTTGTAATTTCACTTGATATTTTGGGTCACTCCTAAGTTTCTCACGGTATTTTCTTACTCTATCTCTGGAAGATTCTTTTGGTTTAGGGTCATTGAGGCATTTGGTGATAAACATCTAGACCTTAATGCTCTTCTAATGTTAGGCAATGTCACATTTAACTTTTCTATGATAAGTGTTAGATACAGTTGTTCATATATTATCTGTAAGTAAAGAATAAAACTCATAAGTTTTTAGAATTACATATTTTACTGAGTGTAACACTTTCCACTGTCTTTATAAAAACTGCTGATTATTAATGTGAACTTGTTTAGCTCTTCTAACATTAATTCCAGAGTGATGTTATACATAAGTATATTAAAGATATCAATGAAAATAAAATAGTTTGACATCACAAAATTGAATTCTAGTGTTACACTCCTGTTTTCACTTATGATCACATGTGACAAACATTTGACTGCTGGAAACAAGACTTCACTGATGACAACCATGATGTGTGCTCTCTTGAAAAATCGGCAGAAATAATCAATATGTGTGTTAAATATATTTGAGAAATTGGTGATAAATATGAAATAACCAAGTGAGTTGTATGACATACACACAAATGAAGACTATAGTTACAACAGCCAAACGAGTCAGTTAACTAGTTTCTCGCATATAATTGTAGATAACGTTTGTATTTCATGCAAAATTCTGCAGGTCAATCCTTGGTATGCCTTATTTTCAAGAAAAATTTGCCAATAAGTCATGGTAAACTAATTCTGACCCTAAAGATTGAACAAATATGTTAACTGTTGACCATGGGTATCTCATTTTGTACTGGTAAAAGATTAATATTAATAACTTTTTATTTGGTGGTTTTGTAATACAGTGCAACCTCTCCAGAGCGGCCCTCCCTTGAGTGACAACCTCCCTTCAACAACAGCATGCTTTTTCCCCGCTGTACAACTTGACTATTTATTTAACCTCTTTAGAGCGGTAACCTCTCAACAACAACAACAACATAATTTTGCGCTCCTAAAGGGTGTTGCTTAGGAGAGGTTGCACTGTAATACATTCCTGAAAAATGACTTTTTAAAAAAATTCACACAAAAAGTGTTACAGACCTGTTTTTTGGTATGAAACATTTTATCAATATTGAGGAAAGAGTTCACTAACTTATAGCATTTATTGCTGCAGTTATTCACATACATTTTAAACCATTTCATTTTTGAAGTATGAACTTAACTAACTATTGCTATCAATCATATTTAAACCCCCTTCCTTGTATGTTTTAACAACTTCTGATTGTTTAATTTTTGCAGTGCCCTCCCATATAAAGTTATAAAATAAATTATGTGTTTTCAAAAATACAGAGTTTGGTGTTGGCAAACTTGTAAAGTAATAAAGTAATGTGTAAATAAAGGAAGGAGTAATGATTAAACTATAGTAATTTTTCCTACTGGAATTAATATTCTTTTGCTCCAGTGAATTATACTATTTTTTACTTTTTGATGCTTTTCATCGAAATTCAAATCAATCATTTTCTCCAAATCAACACTAAATATTAAACCTACCAATTTAAATTGTGTATCACCCCATGTAAGTTTCCATTTTGTCTTAATTGATCTAGTGCTATAATCCAGAGAGCCTATCCAAATAACCTTTGTTTTGTCAAAATTTGTCTTTAATCCTGGAATTTCTGTAAATTTATTCAATAATTTTAAGGCAGCATTTAATGAATTTTCAGACCCATCTAGGAGAAGTGATGTATCGTCTGCAAATTGAGAAATCTTATAATCCTCACCATCTACAATTATACCTTGAACATCTTAACACTGTCTTATTTTCATTGCTAATATTTCAGCACATAAAGTAAGAATATGTGAAGATATTGGATCACCTTGTCTACAACCTCTTTTGACTTTGAAAAAATTGAATAAAAAACATTTAAAATGACAAAGTTTCAGTATTATACAAAAACAAAGAAATCCATTTCCTTAACATTGGGCCAAAGTTAAATAATTTGAAACATTTTTCTATATAAGTAAAAGATAAAGTGTTAAAAGCTTTTTCAAAATCAATCATCATAATTAAACCTTGCATATTATACTCTTCTGTAAATTTCATAGTATTATATAGTAATCTAGTATTTTCACCAATATATCTATTCTTAACAAATCCAGTTTGATCTTTTGAAATCAAAATATCTAATACAGTCTTAAGTCTATTGGCTATTGTGCCTGAAGCTAATTTATAAACAACATTAATAAAATTATTGGTCTCCAGTTTTTCAAAAATTGTTTTTGCTTGTTTTCTTATGGAATGCATGTTATTGTTCCTGGTTTTTGGTTTCTGGAAAAGGAATTAACAGAATAAGCAAAATTTATAGCTTTCACAACAAAATGTTGGATTCTATTCAAAATGTTTTTAAAAAAAAGTGCTGTAAATACATCACGTCCTGGGCTTTTATCATTTTTCATATTTTTCAATGTAAAAGATACTTCATCATAAGGAAGGAGACCTTCAAGTTTCAATGCTTCATTTTGAGGCATCTTAATAACATCACAATTTCTTAATTCTTTATCTATGTTAGACTCATCAGTCAAAGTAACATTTTCATACAAATTTTCATAATAACAACATATTAAATTATAACATGTATAAATATATGTTATAGAAAGTTGGATGCTTTAGGAGTACACTGAGAGTTAAATACTGTGACTGCTTAATGAATATATTGGATGAGATGAACTTTTTTATCTGCTGTGTATATTTTGATGGTCTCTTTGACTTGTACTTAAATCTGTGACTGAGTACTTTTATCACTGCTTTTTATAATATCTCTGCATAAATATGACCCATGAGAATTCTGTGTTCGTGTTGTTATGGAAATCTTTAACAAAATTATTTAAGGCTAATTGTGTTGCCTTATGAATATGAGGGTCTTGTACAAATTGAACTTTGCATTTTTTCCACTTATTTATATGTTGAACAGCTAAAGTTGCATGTATGACGTTGATAATGAATGTGTAAATGGTGGTTTATTTTATTATTTAATATTTTATTGAAAGATTTTTTGTATGTTAATAATAACTGAGATTTCTTTTTGAATATAATTGTGATGTTTTCTGCAAATTGATTATACAAATAGGGTGCCATTGAAAGTAAGTTAATTAATTATCTTAATGTCCATTCCTTATTTTTTTATTTGATCACTAGTAAGGATAAGGAGTTTATTACAGCAAACAATATCCTTTGGTTCCTGTAGTTAATTTTAACTATGTTCATGCTGTACGTACCCTGCTCGTACAACGTATAGAGTTTGTTACAACATCATTTACTTGGTACATTTTTCATAAACTGCTGATGTTCTTTTCAATTTTTTAATTAGTGTAGTAATTTATTCTATGTAGATAATTTAATAGTGATTTGTTACTTTATTTTCTGTCACACTTTTTTAGTTTGGGGATCAAGCTGTTTTGATATAACGTTAACCATTGTTTTTATCCAAGCTTTTTTATGTAATCTGATCCAAATTATGTTGAATTATCTCCCCTTGAAATCAGGATTGCTTTTTCTTAGTGCTTGTATCTTATCTTTGTAAGCCTTATTTTCTGCCTTCTTTTTCTCCTTTAGTTCTTGTAATTTCACTTGATATTTTGGGTCACTCCTAAGTTTCTCACGGTATTTTCTTACTCTATCTCTGGAAGATTCTTTTGGTTTAGGGTCATTGAGGCATTTGGTGATAAACATCTAGACCTTAATGCTCTTCTAATGTTAGGCAATGTCACATTTAACTTTTCTATGATAAGTGTTAGATACAGTTGTTCATATATTATCTGTAAGTAAAGAATAAAACTCATAAGTTTTTAGAATTACATATTTTACTGAGTGTAACACTTTCCACTGTCTTTATAAAAACTGCTGATTATTAATGTGAACTTGTTTAGCTCTTCTAACATTAATTCCAGAGTGATGTTATACATAAGTATATTAAAGATATCAATGAAAATAAAATAGTTTGACATCACAAAATTGAATTCTAGTGTTACACTCCTGTTTTCACTTATGATCACATGTGACAAACATTTGACTGCTGGAAACAAGACTCTCTTCACTGATGACAACCATGATGTGTGCTCTCTTGAAAAATCGGCAGAAATAATCAATATGTGTGTTAAATATATTTGAGAAATTGGTGATAAATATGAAATAACCAAGTGAGTTGTATGACAAACACACAAATGAAGACTATAGTTACAACAGCCAAACGAGTCAGTTAACTAGTTTCTCGCATATAATTGTAGATAACGTTTGTATTTCATGCAAAATTCTGCAGGTCAATCCTTGGTATGCCTTATTTTCAAGAAAAATTTGCCAATAAGTCATGGTAAACTAATTCTGACCCTAAAGATTGAACAAATATGTTAACTGTTGACCATGGGTATCTCATTTTGTACTGGTAAAAGATTAAACACTTTTTATTTGGTGGTTTTGTAATACAGTGCAACCTCTCCAGAGCGGCCCTCCCTTGAGTGACAACCTCCCTTCAACAACAGCATGCTTTTTCCCCGCTGTACAACTTGACTATTTATTTAACCTCTTTAGAGCGGTAACCTCTCAACAACAACAACAACATAATTTTGCGCTCCTAAAGGGTGTTGCTTAGGAGAGGTTGCACTGTAATACATTCCTGAAATATGACTAAAAAAATTCACACGAAAAGTGTTACGCTCCTGTTTTTCGGCATGTTTTTATTGCACCATTTGCAAATCGTTCATTCAAAAGAAAAAATATTTTACAATAAAGTTAAGAATATAGAAATACAAATTTTTGATTTGAATTTTTTTATAAATATTGTGTTATTTTTTTAGTTAGAAGTAAATTTTGAAAAACTCTCATTGTTTTAAACTACCCAACTACAGACCTGTTTCAATTTTAAGCATTGTGTCTAAAATTTTTGAGAGAGTTTCTGTGAATAACATTAATTGGTGAATATGGATGTAAATGAGGAACTTGACTTCCCCATAATGCAGGAAGACGTTCTTGCAGCAATTAAAAAACTTAAGAAGCGGAAAGCTTATGGTGTTGACTGTATTCTTAACAAATATTTTATGGAATGTGGTGATATATTTACTCCATATTTATGTGACATTTTTAATGTAGTTGTAGAATCTGGTTTTTTTTCCTGATATTTGGACAATGAACACAATTATACCTCTATTTAAAAAGGCTACCAAAACAACGTTAGCAATTGCAGGGGATAACTCTTTAGTTGCTTGTCCAAACTTTTTACAACAATTTTGAATGAAAGAATAATGTCTTATTGTGACAAGTATAATTATATATCTGATACCCAGTTTGGTTTTCAAAAGGGTTGGTCTACTGTCGATGCGATATTTGCTTTAATGTCAATTGTCCAACTCTTCTTGAATAATAAAGTCGTCTCTATGTGGCCTTTATCGATCTTAAAAAATGTATTGACAGCATATATTGAAACGCATTATATAAGTTTTTTAAAACTAGCATTCACAGAAAAGTACTGTCTATTATCATAATTAGTATAGTCATATTAAATCCTGTGTAAAACACTGTAACAATTTCTCGGAATTTTTTGGATATTCTGTGGGTTTACGGCAAGGAGAGGTCTTGTCACCAGTTTTAGTGTCGCTATTTTTTGAAGATCTTGAAATGTATTTGCAAGGAAATATCAATTTAGGAATTTGTATTGATGATATTGCTTTGACGTTTCTGCATTTTGCCAATGACATGGTATTGTTAGGTAAGTCGCCTAAATATTTACAAGAAAGTTTGGATTTACTTTTCGCTTATTGTAATACTTGGGTTTTAGAAGTTAATCTTGACAAAACAAAGGTAATGGTTTTTAGAAAAAGCAGGAGAATATGTTTACATGAAAGATGGTTATATGGGGGCGGGGAGGTAGAAACGGCTGACACTTTCATGTATTTAGGAACTGTTCTTAAATACTCGGGAAGTTTTACTTTAAATAACGATCATTTGACTGGTAAAGCCCTTAAAGCACTTAATGTTTTATTATTTAATTGCACAAAGATCACATTAGAACCTTAGAGTGTTATGTCAATTGTTTCATGCATTTGTCGGTTCCATTCTTCATTATTCTGCAGAAATAGGGGGGTTTTCGAAATTGAAAGAAATTGAGCGTATTCATTTGAAGTTCCTGAAACATATTTTAAACATTAGAAAAAGTATATGTACAGGAGGTGTTTACGGTGAATTAGTACAATATCCACTCTAAATAAGTCATTTTTATAAAATTATTTAAGACTGTAGTCTTTAATGATTGCAACTTGGGATACAAAAATTGAGTATCTAATGTAAAGTCTTAACTTGATGACTATGTTTTTTCCTGTGTGTTAATGATCCAAGTAGTATTTGTCTAAAATCATTTCCTGCAATTTTTAAGCAATGCATAATCGATACTTTTATTCAAGAATGGATAGGAAATATTGATCAAAATTCCGCGCTTACCGAATACAGGCATTTTAAAAATACATTTTTGTACGTAAGATACCTGGATTTTTTGCCGAAGGATGTACGTTTTCAAGATTTACAAGATTTAGAATATCAGGTCATAGCGTTCAATCTGGCCCATATGGTCGTAATAATATTCCAAGAACTGAAAGATATTGTTTATTTTGTAGAACTAGAGACATCGAAGATATTTTTCATTTCATTTGTGTTTGCCCATGTTATTTTTTGTTTTAAAAGATGTTTTTTTAACCGTAACTGTTATGTTAGACCCTCTGTTCATAAATTTAATCACTTAATGAGTTCTGGTGAAAATTCTGTGGAATTAAATCTTGTCAGATTTATTAAATTGGCATTTAATGTTAGAAACTTTACTGAAATTTGACTTGCTAGCAAACAATATGTTACTCTCAAATGTTTAAATGTTTAAATTTTCCAAAATTTCCTTTAGTTATTAATTTTTTAATTGTTGTATACCTAGTCATGATCAGTATTTGATGACCTATGACCCTAGACGCAATATCTTCTACCAAATCATGAAAATGTGCCACACCCAGGTTTTGAACACAAAACCCCAATATTCCTAGATTTTATGCTGTACCAGTTGAATTGGTGCACTCAACACACTATGAGCAGAAGTTGGCTCTTACTTAATGATGAACATTGAATCAGTTATGTCATGTTGTTGAAAGATGTGTAGTATCCTTTATCAGTGTTTAAGTTAAATAAGTTCCCCCAGTTTTACAGGTTAATTGGTTTGGTTTTTGTATTAGAATGGATTAGGTCTGGAAAATAGTTTAATTCTGCTGGGTCGATGCATGGAATGTTATGAGGTAAAGACCATGTGATCATATAGAATCAACTGATCATGGTTATTAACATATGAGCTATGCTGTAATGATATTTATTGCCACATTCTTTGCTTATCGACAAATCTTCATTGAATTCATTCTGTGATAAAATGAAATCTTAGGAGTTAATTGCTCTGACTCAACTTTTGTGTTGGTAAGTGAAATCTCTTCTGGGTAATTGATATTCACGAAGTTTATCCCAAAATTTTCTGCATTCATGTTTTGCTTCGACAGTAAATTGAAATTTTTAATTTATGAACATGATGATATGCAATTCTGAACCTAATTTAGGCCGTGACCGTGGTCCAGTGGTTAGTGCTCACGTAACTTAGCAATTTGAGTTCAAATCCTGGTTCCATTAGGTCATGTTCTTCTATGAAAATTTGACAAAATGTTGATTGTCTTTTTACCTGCCCCTCTCTTGTGGGATGTCCAGCACAGGTCCTTTTTAACCGCCCCTCTCTTGTGGGATGTTCAGCACCACTCCTTATTACCTGCCCCATTCTTGTGGGATGTTCAGCACAAGTCCTCTTTACCCACCCCTCTTGTGGGATGTTCAGCTGAGTCCTTTTTACCCAACCCTCTCTTGTGGGGTGTTCAGCACAAGTCCTTTTCACCCGCCCCATTCATGTGGGGTGTTCAGCACAAGTCCTTTTTACCCGCTCCTCTCTTGTGGGGTGTTCAGCACAAGTCCTTTTCACTTGCCTCTTTCTTGTGGGGTGTTCAGCACAAGTCCTTTTTACCCACCCCATTCTTGTGGGGTGTTCAGCACAAGTCCTTTTCACTTGCCTCTTTCTTGTGGGATGTTCAGCACAAGTCCTTTTCACTTGCCTCTTTCTTGTGGGATGTTCAGCACAAATCCTTTTCACTTGCCTCTTTCTTGCGGGATGTTCAGCACAAGTCCTTTTCACTTGCCTCTTTCTTGTGGGATGTTCAGCACAAGTCCTTTTCACTTGCTTCTTTCTTGTGGGATGTTCAGCACAAGTCCTTTTTACCCACCCCTCTCTTGTGGGGTGTTCACCACAAGTCCTTTTCACTTGCCTTTTTCTTGCGGGATGTTCAGCACAAGTCCTTTTCACCTGCCCCATTCTTGTGGGGTGTTCAGCACAAGTACTTTTTACCCGCCCCATTCTTGTGGGATGTTCAGCACAAGTCCTTTTTACTCACCCCTCTCTTGTGGGGTGTTCAGCACAAGTCCTTTTCACCTGCCCCATTCTTGTGGGGTGTTCAGCACAAGTCCTTTTCACTTGCCTCTTTCTTGTGGGATGTTCAGCACAAGTCCTTTTTACTCACCCCTCACTTGTGGGGTGTTCAGCTCAAGTCCTTTTAACCCGCCCCTCACTTGTGGGATGTTCAGCACAAGTCCTTTTCACTTGCCCCTCTCTTGTGGGGTGTTCAGCACAAGTCCTTTTCACTTGCCTCTTTCTTGTACGATGTTGAGATGATTGCAGTACTTTCTCTTATTGTAATTAGCATATTTCAACTATGTGAAAAATCATGTGATAAGGTCATAGGTCAAATAACCAATATAGTTCTTTCCTTAGTGAAGGCTTTAACAAAATGTCAACCTCTTTAGAAAAACACTGACATAATATATAACATGTAAAATCCTGATAATGAGGCCATCTTCCTGACACGAAAAATCGATCATAATAATAATTAGGTGGTCTCATTATCAAGTTGAATGAGAGGTAGGTTATTTAAGGTAGCGTAAGTGGCTACAAACGTAAAAATAAGCGAAAATGACATTTTAAGTTATTAACAATAATTAAATATCATACTATCATACCATGCAACAAAAAAAAGATCCCTATATGCAAAAATAGTGTTTTATCGCGATAAAAACTGCACCCCCATATCGACTCCACTTTATCAGCGAGAACGATCTAGGATGCGGCGTTGTAAGGGGCTCCTTAAGGGCAAATTTGTGTCAATCGATATTAAATTTGGTATCGCTTGCCGTATGTTAACATAAATATTTAAAATTCGACAGATTATCAACATCTAGCGGATTAAAATGTGAAATAAGAAAAATGAGGCTAAGCAAGGTGTTAGAGTGTTCTCAAAAAGTGAAAAATGTAGTTAGAAATCTCTTTCTCGCGGAAGTTGGTTTACGAATGCTAAAGATACCGAACTGCATAAATCTATATCCCGTAAAAACTTGACCATAGTGATGTGACATATTGTGAAAATGGAAACTTTATGGTGGAAAATTACGTAATAAATATATAACTGCAACAATCATTTGATGTGCAAGAAAGGTGTGAATTCATTAACACCTTGGTCGATTGGGCTACTAACATCTAATGTACTTTTAATATAAAATATATGATGAAATAACTGATCCGGAATGGTGGTCTTATTGAAGTGTGATATCGATATCATACTCTAACGCCTTGTTAATTATACTATCAATATGGGTCAATTAAGACCTTATATATGTCGCATCACATATTTCTTTATGTTTTGGCGGGAGATATAATAAACAGCAATATGGTTTACAGACACTTCATGCACCTTGCAATAAAACGCACACGATAAGAAAACGAGCTGTCAAAGATTGTTACCCTGTTAATGTTATGACGTACCATTTTTACAAGTTTAATTAAATCTATATATTCCAGAGTCAGGTTTCAAACACAATTAAAGTTATAAAACTACAATATATTTGAATTGCCAGTAAATTAATACAGGGAGACTGAGTCAACGAAAATTATTATTTTCGCTATTTCATTGATGTAATCAATAAAATAAAGTTATTTCAGCGTGCACTTTTATTAAGCAACTCTGTACATTTTGGTAAAATATTGAAAGCTATCAAACAAACAATAGGATGAAAAACAGAAACGTCTTATGGACATCGGACGTGCATGTTTTTCGAGAATCTTATACTATTCTGTTGTATATCCAATTACCTTTATATATCAGTATGTTTTTAAATGATTACATTAACTGACATAAAACATAGACACTTTTCTACAAATCAATCACATCTCAAGTTCTTATTTTTACACTAAATGCATGGCTATCGTTCATTTAATTTATACAGCGGTTTCCCCAGCCATCTTAAACTCGATTTCCCAATCAGCCGTTTTCCCCCTTGAGAGCCTCTCGGTTGACGAGAAATCTGATGTACTGTGTATTGCATCGGTACGATATGATACTATTTTGACAAATAATTCGTAATTAAGCTCTTTAGAGTCATCTAAAATGGTGGGCGGTTTCACTAATTGATCTGCTAACGATGAACGAATTTGATTGGTTATCAAATTTTAATAGGCTGTATTAATTTATAGAATAATTGTTGATTACACAAGGTGATAATGATCTGACACTTTTATTGTTAATTTCTCGCTTAGAAAAAAACGCAGTGGGTGCTATTTTTGAACAAAGATTGCCGCCTTATTTGAGGATGGATTTCAAAGCGGTTTTCGGTATTTTGTAGCGGAAATGCTTATCTAGGGAACCGTGTCACAGAATTTTGATATTTATTTTCGTTTTTTATCTATGACGTATTACGTAATTGTCAGCGGGGTTCAAGCTACGGAATTTCTTTAAAGTCAAATATCTATTGAATGGAGGGCGTTATCAAAAATCTGTGACACGGTTCCCTGCATGATACCATGATTGTTATTTTAAGTCTAATTGTTGTAATATATCCTTATATACAGAGTAGTGATCTTCATTCAAAAATATGAAAATTACGTGCGATATTGGTTTATAGAAGACAGACCAAGTAAAATATTTGTTTCAAATCACTTGCAATAGACTCTGTATAGTGGGTTTATTAATGTATACAATTATGGTTGACTTTTTAAAACTATAAATTAGTAAAACTTGATATCACCATATAGCCACTCACGATACCTTAAAGCAGGTCTGAAATTAAGGTAAGACTTGGGTAATGGGCAATATCAAGAACCTAAAATTCTGTTGTTATTTTGTATCATATTGTGCATCTAAATCCAAAATATTTAAAAAATTTACTGCATTGTTTAATAGTTATAAGCAGTTTTTGTAAATACCCATTTTCAACTATTAAGTGGCAAAATAGTCTGACGCCTTATTTTACACAATACTTTTTTTTTTCTTAAAACAAGAACACATCAATATGTTTCAACAAGTACATGATAAAAACTCAAAATGGTGCTTTCAGGATTTGCATGTTTTCATCAGAATTTTTTCATATTCAAAATTTATGCATTCAAATTCATGCAACTGTGTAAATTTGGTACCAAAATTTTTCTTCAAAGTGTATGTATTAATATATGTAAAAATGAAACACTTTTACCGTCTATTTTTTTTCAGACAAATCGAAAAACAAGTCTACCCCTTTAATTTTTTCATGCAAAAAATGCTTAAAATGTCTTAATTGTGACTAGACAGGCAATTTTTCGTCCAAATGACATACCTGGTCAAAATTAAGTTATCATTTTCTTACATGAAATGTGTGCAGATTCAGAAAACAATGCTTTTTTTAACTCCTTAAAGTATTTTATGGGATTTTTGGAGGTTGTAATGAATGCTATAGCAACAGACAAGTAGTTTTTTGAGGCCATTTCGGACTATGTTTGCCCATTACAAAATAAAACATAAAACTTAGAAATATTTAATATTTTTTAATTGCAGAAATGTCATAACAACAAGCAAACACAACTTTATCAATCGAAATTTACATATTTAATGTTAATCAACAATTTGGTTGCCATGGCAACAAAAATATGTGAAAACACCAAAATTGTGAGTCTTTTTGCAGAAACTGCATCTAAATTCAATTTATTTTTTTCTTTTTGGAACTGACAAAAGCCAGTCTGTTTATTTCTAAATGACAACAACTAAAGAACAATTTAAGCAATACAAAAAACTGTTTGACATTACATAGTATACATGCGTAAACCAAAGTAGAATTGTGCACAAGTCATATCGTAAGCACAATGTTATATATAAGCATGATACAAGTATATATATATATATATATATTCATTGTAGATATAGTACGATGACATTATATACTGTACGAAAACATTTACTTTTTAATGTATTGTATAAAGTACACAGTAATGGTTTAAACATAAAAAAGGCATGTTATACATTTATTATACAATTCTTTGTTGCTCGTTTCAACAATGTTAGGGTTAATCTAAAACATAAAAAAGTCTATTCTCCTGGGGTCAGTACCTAGGTCACCAGTTCAAATCATTGGAAAACCTTGTTAATCTAGGGGTTGCAGTTTTTATTGGATCTTCACCAAACCTTGTCAAAATGCTTGTCTTAATGTTATCTTGGACAAGTTTGAACACGGGTCATCTGGGGTCAAAAAGTAGGTCACCAGGTCAAATTATAGAGGAACCTTGTTAACACTCTAGGGGTCACAGTTTTGATTGGATCATCCTCAAACTTTGTCAGAGTGTTTGTATTAATGATATCATGAACAGGTCTGAACATGGGTCAACTCAGGTTAAAAACTAGGTTTTTCAGGAAAACCATAGAAGTTGCAATCTTTACTCAGGTGAGCGAAAAAAGGGCCATCTTGGCCTTCTTGTTTGTATAGTCACAACAAAAATATGATTTATAGGTTGCATATGCAATATTAACATGTTGACTCATTTGAATTCTATATGTCCGATTTTATATCCGACCAGAAAAAATTTAAATATCCTCTTTGGTATTGATAAACCACATTGATAAAGAACTGGTGAAAGTTTAACCCATCTTAAGTATTTACAGTGTAGCAAAAAGTGTTTGGTTGTGTCAATGTGCCCACATGAATTACAATAAGGGTTGTCTGATATTTTCCATTTAAATAGGTTTTCCTTAGTTGCAATGATTCTATGTATTAGTTTAAAGCGGAATTGTTTGACTCTGTTGTCTGTCAGAATTTTGTTCAAAAAGTTGTATACATTGTGCCAGTTTGTTTCAAGATTCAAATTACGGTCCCAGTAGTTATGAACATACGTTTTTCAAAGTGATGTTTTACAAATTCAATTTAAATTTCTTTATTCAACATGTTTATAAAAGAGGCAATTGAAACTTTCTTCAGTCAGTGTAGTTTTTACTTGTGATTTTTGGAATTTTCTGGGTTTATTATTGTCAACCATGCTCTCGGAGTAGATTTCTTGATGGAATAAATCTCACCCAGTTACATTTTTTGTTTAATTAAATTTAATTAATATAGATCTTTTGTTTAAAGTGTACTCATTGGATAGAATGTCATTAATATATATATATATATATGATGTTGGATTCTATTCAGTTATGAAATATAAGACATTTACCATTTATTTTTATGTATTTGTTCCCCCAAAGAACTTGCTTGCATATTTCATAGAATTTTTTCAGCTTAGTGTAAGGTACACTATTTTGGGATAGAAATGAATTCCATATTTCGATTAGTTCTTTGTAAAATATCAGGAAAGGATTTTTTGGTTTTTGTAAAGACTTATAATAATCGATATTCATGTTAAACAGTAATAAATTATTACCAAATTGGTTAAGAAATAAGAGTGGTATTATTTTCCAAGATGCTTTTATGGCGTTTTTCAAAAACTTCACCCATTTTATTTTTAACATTTTAGTGAAAATATGTATTATCATCTCTGTTTTTATTTCGTCCTAGCCACATGCCTTCAGTTTTGTTTACATTAAGTTTTAAGGCTGAATGGTTTCCAAAATTATAAATGATATTAAGTGCCTTTTTAGCATGATTTTCATGTTTAAGGAACAATGTAGTATCATCGCTAACTGACATATTTTAATTTGATTAATTAATTGGCAGTTGAGTTTCTAATTTCGGTCGCGAGAATTTCTGCAATTCTAATGAACAATTATGCAGATAGTGGACATCCTTAACGGATTCCATGTGATAAGGAAAATGGGTTGGACATCCAACTGTTGTTAACAACAATTGAAGATATTTATATATAATACCTCTGTCCATCGAAAAATGTTTCTTAAAAGCCAAATTTCTTCATGACTTTAAAAATAAAGGACTATTAGACAGTGTCAAACACTTATTAAAATCGAGAAATAATAATATGCCTTCTGTATCAAGTAAATTGGTATAATCTATTATATCTTGGATCATTCGGATGTTGAAGCCAATAAATCTGTTTTTTGTAAAGCCTTGTTGGTCATGACTTATTATTTTAGATAGTAGGTATTAATAAGTATGACATTTCACAAATGCACATCATTTTATCTCTTTTTTACCCATTTTATGCATGCTATAACATGTTTATTTCAATTTAACAACTGTTACTTTCTTATTTATCATGTTGTTCATAAAATGACAAAAGTGTATAGTATATAAAATTCAAATTTTGTTCTGCTACTCTATAAATCCATTTCATGAGTTTGATTCTAATGCATAATTTAATATATTAAGAATAATGGGAGTACATTGAGATATCTGCTGCTGTTCAAAGAAGGAAGGCACATTTTAGCCTGTAATTTTATCTTATTAACCAATTCTAATGTGACTGTTTTTTTTATTACTGAATTAAAGAAGGAAAAGAATGATGCAAAATAAGTGACTGCAAAAACATCACTACAATGAGCTCCAGCTTGATAATTCTCTACATTGAGTAGAAATTAGAACCTTGCTGAAATTATACCTTGCTGTCACAAATTAACAGACTCAACTCAAGGTTTGAGCACTATGATGAGTCATTAAAAATTTCATGAAATGCAACTCAAATTATCACTCATCTTGAGTCATAAAATGAGTACACTAATAAGTTACAACAGTCTTAAAATTTTTTGTGAAACCGGGGCCAGGACTTTTGTGTAGTTTCGTATAAAAAATCACTTGTTTTGTTTCCGATTGTTTTATTAGACCTTCACATACGTTTGCTTCATAATGGGATAGTATGTGTTTTAATTGAAGATTATTTAAGTATAATTCAGTATCAATTTCTTCTGATGAACCCGTGTGAAGCCATTCGTAGTTCTGAACAATTTCCTTTAGTATCTAGTCGTCTCTCATGATCGTTTGGTCGTTTATTTTCAAAGAACGAATTAATTTTCTATATTGTCGAGATTTTTCAAGGTTCATAAAATATGAACCAAGAATTTGAATTCTAGACCTTATTTGAGCACCTCTTGATTTGAAATCGTATATTTGTCTAATTTCAGCTTCTAAATCATTAATTATATTTGATTATTGTTAGTAGTTGGTAAAGAGTAAATGTGTTTTAACTTCTTTTCTAAATTATGTAATTTATTGTGCCTATCTCATGATTTTTGTTTTGTGAATTATGTAGTTATGGACTTTGTTTCAATTTTGCCAATTTCCCATTTTATCGGAGCGTTTTCTATATCTAAGTTAGTACATGAGTCGATAACTTCACAAATTAAATCGAAATAGTATTCATTGTCTAAATGGGTGTTATTGAGTTTCCAATAGCCCAGTCCTCTATTTTTGGATATTTCAATTTCAAAGATAAAGCCATATGATTGGTAGAATTATTTCATTATTATTATTATTATTTTATGTCAGGTTAAAACACAAAATTACACAAGTTACACAACTTAAGTATAAAGCATGAATACAACGGTTATGACTAGGAAATAGTTAAAAATTGATACAAAAACCTCTAAAATCTAACAAATGGATAAAACTTACCATTATAATTTCATGAACTAAAACAGTATTTTATCACATTTGACATTGGTTTCAAAGTGTTACGGATTAAACTATATACCATAGAAACAATTCGCAACTTACACTGACATAAAAAAGACGATTACACTGCATTTTAGTTTAATGATGAGTTACTTGAAATAGTGTGTAAAAACTTTGGATAGCCCTTGAAAGTCTGGAGCTTATTTCCGATGGGGTCCATTGATTATACTTAATATTATTACTACTATACTCACAACAAAAAGCAAAGCTGAAACGAAAAACTAATAACATTGGTAAGAATGATTTAGGGATTGTAAGTTACGAACAAAACTTGTTTCCATAATAAATATACCATAATGACTGGCTAAAGCGTTATACAACTTTTCTACTTAGATATTATTTAGATCTAAATAAATAATTTGTTCAGAATACAACTATGATGTGTCTAGACTTAGAAGGTGGTTTTTGACAGCAGTTTTTAACTTGAATTTTTCGTCTATCTTTTTGATTGAATCAGGTAATGAATTCCAATTGTTAATTGCACTATAATAAAATGTGACATTGTCTTTTCCATAGCATTTGGACACTCTAAAATTGTATATAGTGGACCTTGTAGAATATGAATGGGTATCCTTAACATGCACAAAATTCTCTCTCATATATCCTGGACATTTGTCATCATTTATAATTTTAAACAAATGATTCAATCTTAAATGCTTGTTTCTATTTTCTACATTTAAAAGTGACATATCTGCGAGGTTAGACTGGTTAACTCCTTCTCTTGGTCCCATGCCAAATATAAATCTACCAATTTTGTTCTGGCATATTTGTTATTTGTCTTTGATTAATTATATAATTAATTAATTAATACACACTGGTCTGATATCTGAAGAATTTCTCAATTGAGTTTTTCCTTTTCCATGTATATTGACATGTATCAGGGTTTATGTTTCTCCAAACATCCTTAAGATTATTTGTTTTCATTAATTCAAGAAGATTTTTCCTTGGTTTAATGTTTTGATTTTGTGATAACGATTTCCAATCTCTTTTGTCAAGAGTCTCATTAAAATCACCACCTAATATGATAATCCCACTAGGCTTGTCGGATAAGTTTTTATCTATATTTGTGAAAAACGAATCTCTAGATCGTTTGTCATTAGGTGCATAAATATTTAAAAGTGAGCATACAGTACCATGTATTTCTATATTTGATAGTAAGTATCGATTGTTTATATCACTCATTGTGTCGATTACTTTACATTTCAGTGATTTATTTAACGTAACAGTACATCCCTGACTGGTGGATTCCCCAAATGAATGAAACAAGTGCCATTCTAAACATTCTGTCATTATGAGTTTTGTTGTAAAATGAGTTTCCTGTAGACCTTGACAGTTTAGTGAAATTTAATGTATTATTTCTTTTGTATCAGACTTGTGTTATGGTAAGTTTAACCATTTGGATAATCAGCATTCTTAAAAGCATTATAACAGTCATGGTTTTGGTCATGAAATAATGATTCAGATGTAGGCAAGTATAGTTAAGCATAAATACATCCATGGGTAGATGTAGCGTGTACATAACTTTTCAGGTATAAATGTATGAGTGATAGTGAGTGGCATGTATGTCTGACAGCGGGAATTGGTCTCATCAGACAAAAATATGCGTTAAATATGCATAAACATGTATGTATGATTTGAAAAAAAATAAAAAGAGCAAAAAACAATAGAAGTGGAAAGAGAATTATGATTAAACATATATATGTGTATATGAACGTGTTCTGAGCGGAAATAAAACATGAGGTAAACATAAATACATGCGAAATATGTAAAGTACTAACAGTGTTTTACTATTCACAATCTTGTATGTGAAAATAAAATTGTGGTTAAACAAGAATATGTGCGGAGCATATATTTCAATAGAGTTATGTGTATTGGGATAATGAAAAAAAATGTCACAAGTTCTATAGTCTGTTTCTCAGTGGTAATAATTCTACACCATGTAAGTATATGAAAAACAAACATGAATGAAAACATCACATTGAATAGTAAGTAAATAACGTTTTACAAGCGATATTCTTGTAACTACTAAATAAATATTGAACAGACTAATTCTAGTAATAGTAAAACTATGTATCTGATTATACTAGTTTTGGCTTAAGTTAATTATTTACACAACATCTTAATGCCTGCAACTCTAGTGTACAAATCATAATCACATATTCGTGAATCAAAGGTCCATTGTTTGAAGCTGTTAATCGAATGACTGTGTTTAAAGCACATAAAAATCATTTCCTAGGTGGTTTAGTATTGGCAGTGTCTATTCTAGAAATTCAGAATAAGGGGTGAATTTCCCCTTGCATAAAAAATAGGGGGGGGGATTATCAAACACATGGGGGACCAATATCAAACACCAATGTTTAAGTATTTCACTTGTTTAATGTTTTAACTCTTACATTTTAACATGTTCAACTGTTATTATAATACTACTGTCAGACTTTTTATCCACTACAAGTCTTAATCAGCACCGGTTTTAATAAAGTAATCTGTAATTCTTTTCTTAGACATAATTCGTCTAATTATTTCAACTAATTAAATTCTTTGAATGAAAATATTCTATCAATTCATGAAATACATATGTGCTATAATAGTTGCTTAGGCAACAGTGATAAAAAATCAACAAATTTGCTTGATTTTTACTAGAACCATTGAGATAGTCTACTTTATATTAGAGTGACTGAGTACAAAATAGACTAGAATATGTAATTTTCAATTCTCAGTTTGAATGAAATGCCAAAAAATTGAATTTGGTTAATTAACGTGTTCCCTAACAAAATAAGTTGCTCTAGTAATATCATACTTCCTTTGCCTTTTAACTTTTTTGTAGAAATCACTCAACCTAAAGAACATAACAAAACAACATGTCTGCATTATGTATTATCAAGTTTTATATGCTCCTTATGAAGACATGGTGCAGTAAAAATTCTATTTGTTTATTCTATTTATTTATTACGGTACGCTTCTTTAACTGATATATTTTTTGTTAAACAACCGTACATGTGCATTTAATATAAACATATATGCCTATGAATGACTTGTCATGGAAATGATGAAATCAGTTTATTAAAATCATAAAAAATGATTTTTTGCACGTTTAACTGTCTTAAATGTTGTAGTGAAATGAACTTAGTTGAGTTTAATTGCAAATAATGTGAAATTGTACTTCCTAGAGCAGCGAATTAGCGGTCGTTATTTTCCTTCATAGTGAATTTAAATGAATTAACAAAGAACTTATCTTAATGATTTCTTGTAAAATATTCATATCCTTATGTAAATACATACACTTGCAGATATGACTTGAATTTTCTGAACATGAAGCGAATGTTGACGTTTCTCTTCACCACCAATGTGTTTCAATTAATAATTTCTAAATGCCCACCCAACGAAACTTGATTCTTGGAAGATACCAAATAAGTGAATTAAATATTAGAATTGACAATATTTACAGTTGGTCTACATGAAGAAATCAAGTATTCAAAGTCAATGTTGGACTGAACATAAGTTGAGAAATAACAGACTGACGATGTGATTCGTATATCAAGTTCATCGAAGCATTGTAAACAATTGACTAAAACTAAAAGGCGCTTATTTTTAAGTGCATACAGCTTCATTATTTTGACTTGTGTTTATGAACATAATTAGTGGATCATTTTGTGGAAGCAAATTTGATTTTCAAACCTTTTTAGTATTTGTCGGGCCATTAACGTCCAAGAAAACCTAATACAACATTTGATTAGAAAGTGTACATTTATTACATCATGGTTTCACCTTAATATTATATACAATTGTACAATTATTCCTTCTTTGCAAGGCTATGTACATACATTTTGTCTTTTTAAATGTTATAATAAACGATTTCGTAAGACCTGATTTAGTGTAGATGGAATATCATTATAATTCATACACAATCATGTAAATAGTCATTTCGTTTTGCTGTCTTGTGAGGAGATAACCATTATTTAAGGAAATCTCGCAAAATCTCAATTTAGCCTCCAATGCACTTTAATTTTTCATTTTTAAATGTTCTTTTTCTACGTAAATTGCTCTAAATGATAGATCATATCTATTTGTTTATCCACATACATTGGTGAATATTTGATTATGTTCCGTTCTGTGTTGAAGAAGAAATGAAAAATAAAAATTCACTATTGACTTCTTTTGCAAGCTATTGATGTACATACACACCGGAAGGTCAGTTTCAAGCATTTGGCATGCCATAGAACGTAAAATGCCAACAAAATCATCACATTTCTTAGTACCCACAAATTTGAAAATGTCAACACCGTTACGGACAAAGGTCAATAAAAATTGTCTAATTCTCACTATAGCGAATAAATTATATGAAAATATGCTGGGATTCAACAAACATAATAGTAATCCAATAAGTTATGTATAACCACAATTATTTGTTGTTTACAGCTTTGAGAAATTAGCGTAACGGTGTGCCATTGCATTTTTCAGGAATAAAAACGCACAACAGTTTCTCTGGACTCTCTAACATTATTGTGGTGCAAATTATTTTTTTGTAGCTATATAAAGTGTATATACGAGAACAGAATAAAAGAACATGCAACTTATTTCTCTGCATTGATCAATAATTATAGACAATAAAATAGGACGTAACAAGGACACTATGGTGTTGACAACAAACAGTGTTCAGCGAATCTTTTAGCAAAACATCGAAAAAAAATGATACAAATTATCTTGACCGATACAAGGAAGAAACTGTTGGAAAACTGACAAATGGCCGTATATTTTTTGGTGTAAATTGATTGACTGAATGGGGTTTAACGCCGTTTTCAACAAATTTTCAGTTATATACGTCAAAATTTCGCTGGAAGTGACGACTTTCTCACATTAGTCAGCGGTGAGAATGAATTATACGGGATGCAATGACATTTGTCAAATCGTCACAAAGAAATATTGCTGGATTGGGGACGCGACCCCTGCGGGGACATCTCACTGCAAACAAAGTGACAAATGTTGAAACAAATTTATTTAATGAACTTTCATTTTAACACGGAACAAACACAAACTTCAGGAACAGAAACTGCAGTAGTATATAGTACGCCCTGTATAAAGATCATTTTATGCAAATTCATAACATTTTTACATATTATAATTTTACCCATAAGATACATCAATCTCCGATTATAACTTTAATGTAATAATGTAGGGTGAATGCACAAAACATGGTAATAGCGCTCACAATCTTGGAACTGACACCGTACATACAACTGACCATCAGGTAAAGTTAAAAGATACGGCCCAACGTCAACTATCTGTTGAAGAATATGCATAAGGGTAGTAAATTCCGGCTTAATATCGCATATGTGACATTTATAACTTTGAAGATTTGTTTCGTAAGCACTCTCTGTATCACTGTCACCAGAATAACTCATGATACATTTATCTGAAAAAGAAATCAAGAAATTGAAATTGGTACGAAATTTCTTATACAGGCTCATTGAATTCCTATCAGTGGATGGTGAGAAACAGCGCATAAAATTAACCATAACCGACAGACAGACGGCGACTCTATGCCTTATATGAGGGAGTGTTAAACATACTTCAATATCTAGGCTAACATAAGAATAGCCGATCTATAATTTGGGCTGAGCTAATTATTAAATTTGTTTAACATAAGCATTACAATGGTTCTTGGAGTAATTTGATATTTTAGTGTCGACACCGTTACGTCATTGACAACACCGTTACTAAAAGTGTATACGGTGTAGACTGTAACGGTGTGGACGATTTGTTATTAAACCATATGTAAATGGCTTGTTTTTATTGCGAAAACCCATGACTGTTACCGAACATTATCAAAATAATGGTTTCCAATATTTTTTATAATATAACATTAATACAATAGCCATCTGAAGAGAAAACGCATGAACGGTGTGGACAAATAATAAACATAACTTCAATATTTTACTTACTTTTGAGAGATTCTAATACTTTGATATAAAAATTTTTTCCCTCAGCTAGTAAAGGTCAAAAGGATGTTTATGGCGCGGCAAAATTCAAAATCTCCGAGATTAATCGAGTGCCGTGGTTATAACAGGGGACCGTAACGGTGTTGACAATAAAAATGACGGACATATTTGTATACTCATGTATGTAACTGACTACTGATATTTTCAACAGAATCAGTGTTGTTTTACAATATAGATGCTTGTAATTTCATTTTCTACAATCAATTTCAAACCTTAATGACATATTTTGTGCGCAAAATAATGTGTGCAAAATATGTTGCTGTCTCCGGACACAACACCATTACGCTATTTAGTGGGGGGTCAGACACTATGATGCGTGTTAAATGAACAAATGTTTTGATAATGCTTTAGGAAAATATGAGACAATGTAGATAAATGAAAGAGATTTAATCAATATAAGAAAAAATGAATAAATTAGACAATATGTCACTTATAAACGTTATGGACACAGAAAGGAACGTAATCAAATATTCACCCACATGTACATGTATAGATGCATTTAAATAACAGCATTGAATTCAAAACAGCTAATATTACACAGACATAATATAAACTACCTAAAGTCTGTTGCATGTTGGATAATCTTAGGTCTTAATCTGCATCGATAAATATTACCACCCACTGTTGTAGAACTCAAGATTAAATACAGCAGATACTAACAGCAATTAATTACACTAGCTATATATTGGTGTCCCACTGATTCAGACACCATAAAACTGATAAGTGATCTAATAACAGCTTGGTATGTTCATAGTGCACCATAATACAGGTCCTTTCCGTTTCTGTTTTTTTTTTTTTTTACCCGGTCTCTCAGTACAATATAAATATCAATTATTTCTTAAGTATATCTACATTGTAATGCCAATATGTGTTTATAAGTATTACTTGTCACATTCCAAATTTGATTATGTAATGCCCCTTGATGTCTGTAACTAACGTTATTAATGTTAAATAAGCTACAGATAAATATATATCATCTTTTTTTAAAGGTTCTTTCCGTTCAAACTGCCATTGTGGGGTTCTTTTTTTTTAAAATTGTGTAGTTAAGGAATCTCTATTGAGGGGTTAAAAACATCAAATGGGAAATCAATGGGATAACTCCATGCTGTAGCTCTCATAAGTATGTCAGTCTGCCTGTCTTTTTGTCTGTCCGTCCATCTGTATTCACAATCTTTGTGCGCTTCTCATGAATGGCTCATTGGATTTTTAGATAACTACCAAGATATTATGCATTAGGTCATCTTGCGCTTATTGTAAAAAATATTCAGATTTATTTTCATGGTGTTATGTAATGATGCTGGCCATAATGACGATCGTCATTATAATGATAATGAGGCTGACATTATGATGATGACGACAGCGATGTTGATGATTACATTAATTATAATCGTAGTGATAAGCGTGATACTGTAGATTCTGCTTCAGATGATCTCCGTAATTATAGTTATGATGGTTGTTATATAAGGATTTCAATGATAAAAATAAATTGGTTGCCTTGATAGTGATGATAATTGTGGTAGTCGTGATGATGAAAATGATGATGATGATGGTAATGGTTGTCATGCTGTTCATCTTGAAGATGATGACCATCAAAATAATTGCAATAATTAATAGTTATGTTGTTGATGGTGGTGATGATGAGCAAAAATATGGCGATGATAATAATTAATTGATGATGATGATTGCGATGATGTTTGTGATTATTTTTTATCTAAAGCTCCATAATTTTCTATTAAAATGTATGTGACATATATGTTTCAGGCTTTTACAGTGAAATTGAGCAGACGAATATATCATATAAGACATATGTGTTACATATTTGATTTGTGACATGTACGGCTCAACAGTGGCCTGCTCTTCGTGGGCCATATCTTCAACCTTCACCCCAGCAGTAACGCAGCACCACCAACAAAATTGGCTCGCAAAATACAAAACATCACCAAAATTAGGGGGTACCAGATATATGAACTTAAATTCTATCTTCAGTTTTCTTCACCTCATTTTTTACGCAACCAAATACGTACAATTTTTTATGCAATGTCTCAAAGTCTTCCTTATGACAGTGCCAACATCCCGTTTACATAGTTTTTCACCACAGCTCGGGTTTAAGCCCCGATAACCAAACTCTTTCTCTCACACTACCTCAGAAATTGTACCTGGCACATTTTAGTTAGCGTGGCAAGCAGGCATTCAGTACAATGTCTAATGAATGTATATATTACTACTTTCATACAACTTTCATAAATAATTAGGCTAACAAAATTTTGATTTAGCATTACTTATATAAATGATGAAAATTCTAAAATGTAAAATATCAAATGCAAGTTTTATTAGACTAAGTATGATGAAAGTATTATCATTATTGTTTTTAACACCTTTATCAAAATAAAACTGGACCCAGGTAGGTTTTGATTACAAACTACATGGTACATTTCCATCTGTAAATATTTTTATAGATCATGATTAGATAAAACGGAATTACCCACCATCACCTTGGGGCTCGAACTGGTTCTAAAATCTCCAACAAACATCCATTTTCAATCATTTTCACTGTAAAAATATGTACACCTTCTAAAGCATGCTATTGCTCCATGGGGGTCTCAGTTACCTACATGAGGTATCAAATGATAGCCAAAACCTATATGTACACGACCATGTGTCATATAGGTATGCACTAATAACTTTTTGGCTCGAACTGGCACCAAAACCTCTCACAAGTGTCCAATTACTCATACATGCAGTTTCTATATATAAAACCCTGTATGCACACCTTAAGCATGCTATGCCCCCACGAGTGTCCCAGGTACCCGGAAACGGCCTCAAACGATGACCAATACCTATACCTACACAACTTTTGTGACATATAGGTATGCCCCATAACATTGGGATTTGAACCAGGTCCAAAATTCCGGACAAACATTAATTTTCTCATATTTTCCATATAAAAAATGCGTATGCAGACCTTCTTAAGCATGCTTGTGACCTCCACGGGTTCACATTACTCAAATATGGTCTTAAATGGTAGTCAGTACCAATACCTACATCGCCCGACATCAGGTATTAGTTAGGATCAAATCATTGGGGCCCGAACCAGATCAAAAACATAATCAAATCAGTCAAATATTTACATTCGAAACTCTTTTGACAACATTCTTAGACGTGCTGTGATCTCAGGTGTGTCCTAAGTTCTGGTCGTAATTGATAACCAGGTCTCATACCTACCAGACCATGTATCAAACTGGTATGCACTAGGTCTTTGGGGCTTATACCGGCTCCAAAATCCTCCAACAAACCTTCAAAATACTGATGTTTTATACATTCATGCATGACCTATACCAAACATGTATCATGTAGGCATGTACCAGGTCCTAGAGCTCAACCAGGGTAGAAAATGCCTGACCAACCTTCAAAATACTGAGGCTTTATATGTTCGAATCCTTATGGTCAACATTCTTAGATTTGCCATGACACTCAGGGGTATTGTCTTAATTAAACGATATCCGACTCCCATACCTGCACAACCTGGTATCATATGTGTATGTAAATGGTCGTTGGGACTTGAACTGGGCTGAAAACCTTTTACAAACCTTCAAAATGGTGTAATTTTAGTCTTAAAACGGCTTTTGTCAACAGTCTTAGGCATGTTATGACCTTCAAGATTCTCCCAGCCACTCAGTTATGGCCTCACGCGATAGCTAGTACCCATACCTGCACTACCGATATTATATGGGTACCTGGACCTAGGTGCTCGAACCATCCCTAAAACCCATGACAACCTTCAAAACAGTGATATTTCAGTATGAGCACATTTTTTTCAACAGTCTTGGGCTTGCTATGACAGCCAGAGTTATCCCCGCTACTCGGTTATGGTCTTAACTAATAGCCAAGACCCACATCTACACAACTGTATATCCTATGGCTTTTCGCCGGGTCCGTAGGGCATGAACTGACTGCAAAACCTCTGACAAACCTTCAAAATACTGATGTTTTGTTAATTCGAACCCTTCTGGTCTACATTCGTAGACATGCCACGTGTTCCGGGACTATCCTAGTTACTCGGGTATGGTATCATATTAAAGCCAGGACCCATATCTGTTCAACCATGTGTCAAAATGTGTATGTGCGGGGTCATTGGGGCTCGGACCGGTTCGAAAACCTCTGACATACACTCATATTTATTCCATTTTTCTATATAAAAACCGGATGTTGAGAATTTGTAAGACATACTGTGACCCACAAGGAGGCCCTAGCTCTTCAAAAAATGGTATTAAATGATAGCCAGTACCCATACCTACTGTATCATATGGGAGTGTGTCTGCGTATTGGGGTTCGAACTGGTTTGAAAACAGGCTAATATAGTGAAATATCCTTGCGAAAACCAGACAGGATATGACGTTCTAGGACATGCTGTGACCTCTCAGGGTGTGCTAGTTTATCAAAAATGATCTTAACATATGGTCAGGACCTGTCCCTACATGACCATAAATCATACAGGTATATACTTAGCACCTGGGGCTTGAACTGAACAGGCAATCTCTTAAAATTGGTATTTTTCTTGAAAATCATATACCGGGCCTCCCATATATGGACTCCTGTGACCTTGAATCGACTCATAAAGACTTGGTTGTGGTTGTTGTTGGATAGGAAATGCATAATGCATTTGAGTACATCCCCTTTTATGAATTGGTATTTCATGATATTATATCTTCCTTAGTCCTTTATTCAACCTATATCAAATAATTTATTGAATAATCTATATGATTTTAGGGTAAAAATCTGTATATTAGGTGTATACCGGTGATTGTGTCTCATCAAAAGTTATCTGTCTGTTTGATGATGTGCTTTCTTGATTATTTTTGCTTAAATCATTTGATTTATAATTATGCAATAATCTTGTACGATGACAGTGCTACCTCGTCACTGTCTTGCGTTTTATTTTGTCAAGATAGGATTAACAGCAGGGTTTATTATCATATCAGTAATTTATGGCTGAACACTATTTAATACGATTATGTTCAGTTTCTTCCTTCCTTGTAATTCTGCAGGTCCTGACTTGAAATATAGAGACACATTAATAATAATTCAACTACATATTATAAATGTTACTCAATCCCTGTAAATGCAAACAATAAGTGATCAAATAGTTTTATACCAATAAATTATATCGTTCATATCCGAGGATATGAACCATATTGTTCCCTCCCTTAATAGTGTTTATGTATTTGGCCAAATTAGGCCTACATTATTTCTGTCAAAATATGTACACCGATCTGGTAAACAAACATGCTTTATTGTGCGGACCATTTCTAAGTATTCCATGTATCATATAAACTCAATACTAGCTTAGAGAAACGATAAAATGTTTTTATACAGAAAAGTCATATTCGATCATACTGCGGATAGGAGGGGTCATTTCATAACCTGTTTGGTCGTTTTGTAACCGACTGTTGGTCATTTTGTAACCGGAGTTTGTAATATGTTTGGATGATGAAAGAAGCATATATTTATATGTTAATATTTAGTATTAATATGGTTGGAATCGTAAATGGAATTTCTGAATAAAAATTGCCATTGATGAAAATTTTGCATATTAGCTTTGTGAAAATTTAACAGACAATTTTAGCATTGTTTTTTTTAAACCCTTTTTAAAGTTTAGTTTAATAAAGTTTTATATTTCAAAAGTGAGTCTGTATATTCTAAATGTAAATTAATAAAGAAATATTTTTGCTGTTATTAACTCTAATCAAGCCTGGATGTAGGATGTGTTAAATTCCATTTAAATCAGTGTGAAAAAACTCAATAATTACCAGTTGACAAAATCATTGACCGTGATGTGGTATGTCTTTGAAATGAACACATTAAAATATTGTATTTATATTCTATTGTGGTATGTAGTGTAGTATGTATTGAAGAATGATCATTTACTGACATTGATTATGGTGCATTTCTCGCTATTTAGTGATGTTAATAAGTAACACATAATTTAGTAGTCATATAATTATTAATATTTTTTCGGATAGTGCAAATGGACTTCAAGAAGGACTAGAATTTTTATCAGACTATTGTAATAAATGGAAATTAGTGGTCAATATCAATAAAACTAAAATAATGATCTTTAAGAAAGGTAGAAAGAAATTGAGAAATAATAATTTATTCACTTTTAATAATAATAATAATATCGAAATTGTTAGCCAATTTACTTACCTAGGCATAGTTTTTACAACAAATGGTTCATTTGAGAAAACTTTTGAAGCTTTAAGTGGACAAACATTGAAATCTATTTATATAAATGAAAACGTATCTGTATAAATTTAATAAATTAAGTATAAGCCACTCATTAGATATTTTTGATACATTGATTTTACCTATTCTTAATTACGGATCAGAAGTGTGGGGGTTTTGTAATGCAGAAAAATTAGAAACCATTCATTTGCAATACTGTAGACAATTACTTTGAGTAAAAAACAAATCCAGAATAATTTTGTTTATGGTGAATTAGGGAGATTCTCCAAAACACGGGTTTTCATTACGTTTGGCTTTAATCAAGGAGTTGAACATAGTATACCATTCATTAAGATATTTTCACAAAGAATAAAAGATATTTATATTCAGCAATGGAATGCAGAAATAAATGATTCGTCTAGAGCTAGTACTTATTGTTTAATCGGAAATTTCGGCTTTAAACCCTACTTTAAAATAATTGATATTCCAAAATACAGACATGCTTTTTCAAAATTACTGATGTCAAGTCATCGTTTAGAAATTGAAAGTGGAAGATGGAATAAGCCTACTGAAATAGCTAGAAATGACAGGAAATATAAGTTTTGTAATTCTCTTGAAGATGAATTTACTTTGTTTTAGAATGTCATTTATACACAAATATTAGAAAAAAATACATTGATAAATATTACTGGAAAAGACCAAATTTCATTGAACTATTTTCATCGGATAACGAAACAATAATTAAACAACTTTCGGTATATATTTATAAATGTTTTAAATTACGTGATGATACCCTGTATCGATGATATAAAAAATGTTGGCTTAACACTTTTCTCTCAAAATCATACAAATAAGGTTAAATTGTATTTCTTTCTTGACTTAAAATCTTTTATTGTTATCATTAATCCTATTTACGCCTATTACCATTATTACTTGCTCAGAAAATTTATAAATATTTTTTGTTTTGTCCAATTGTAACTTACATGTGATGTATTGTATTGTATTTGTATTTCATCAACACGTTAACTGTTGGGCTTTATGCCTTATGTTTGAAAATAAATATCTATATGGTACAATATCTATATGTAATCTGAAAATGTAAATATAGAGAGGTACTTCAATTGAATTTGTTTCTAATGTCGAATTTAAACATTACATTCGTTATATAGTCATTTATTAACCAATATGGGATATGTGAAATAAAAACAACACATCAAATATTTTCAACAGTATTTATTGATATAAAAATATAATATTCATAATGGAATGAGCGTATTATATTAAGAGGACAAACGAAATGAACGTAAGACAGTACAATATCTACATAAGACAAACAATAAGATGACAAATGAATTGACAAATAAATACATGCATATACACACTACACACTAAATACATGGGATAAATTTTGAAGTATCTTTTCCGTTGATATGCCCCCCCATACTGTACTTATCCCACTCCTTAAATATTCTACCTTGAATGTATCTTGTGCATTTTGTTGGACAACTTATTGGCGCTTACTAGTTTCTGTTGGGTCTTCACCAGTGCAGAAGCTGAACCAAGACGTAAAATGGGGGAGGGTGCGCAGTCCTGGTATTTAGCCTCCTGTGCCAACCTGAAAATGTATAGAAGAAAATATGGAAATATTGTCTAAATCAGAGATCCGTAATGAAAATATAACAACTCCAGTATGGTGCACTGATAACACGATATCAAGTATATCATTAAAGGGCTCAACATGTTTTTCATTCCATTACAACAATACATACATTTTATAAATAAAAAGTTAATATGAAGAAGTATGAGAAAAATGTATATATATTACTGAAAATAGTCTTTGTTTGTTCACTTATATAGATTATTCACATTCTTCATCAAATTCTTTAATTTGAAATATCTCAAGTTACTATTAGGCAGAAAGCCTGTCAATGGCTTGGAACATTTTATCTGTCATTTTTTGCTGCTCATAAAAGTATATACCACATAATCATAGGATTGACATGCAGTGCAATGATACTGTTATGTCTGTAATTTGATAAGTCCAGTATGTTTTGTAAGGCATTATTACTAGCATGTATCATAGTAGAAATTGCATCTGTAGTTAATAATAATGTTACATTCAATGTTCAGTAATGAAAAGCTTTAATTGAACCAGGTCATAAGAAACAGCTAAAAACATTTTCCTGGTAATATAACAGAAAAAACGACCAGAATTTTCAATGCAGCATTTTCATAGGTGTTATTGTATCCATGCAAATGAATGAGTAACATAAAAGTATTTACTGAACACAGCAAAAAAAGCATTCAATGCACATTTGCACTTCAGAAGGAAAGACACAAGAATACAAGTTTAAAAACAGTCATAAAAGTGTATTATCACTGAGTCAGTATATAGATAATAAATGTCATTTATAAGTTTCAGTCACAGAACCCAAAGATTGTTCCAGCAATGCAGGATAACTATTCTGAAAGTACTGGGCCAGATGTCCGGTAGCCAGGCACCATTAATGGTATTTATTATTTATATAAGATATACTCAATTTTTCATTTGGTCAGACAGAAATTCTAAGTTTTCCCGTAGTCTAGTGTTATCTGTGTTGCAGAGGCACGTTATGAACTAACAAAGGTTATATAGTAAGAATATAATACTGTGAAATATGATGGTGATCCCTCTAATCACTGGTTAGCACATAAAGCGTGAGATTTGTGAAGTTTACATACAAGTTGCGATTTGTAATGGATTTTTTAATTACATAATGTTTCCGCTCATAATCAGGTAAGGGCAAAATCAAAATAGACAGTGTGTTTTAAAAGTATTTGGTTTTGGTCCGGACCATATAGTATGATAATAATAATATGAATTATTATAATTCAAGAAAGATGTTAAATGCACCATTAATTTGGTTTTATATCCATACACGTGAACTCTCCTGATTTAGGGGTGAGATTCCCGATTCCAACCTCAAAACCTGTGTATCCCAATTGGGAAAAACAAACTCCCAGTGTTTATCTTTTCAACTCACAGGCTCGGTTTTCCAATATATTGCTCCAATTTCTCTCATAAAGTAAGCATTTTGTGGTTGCATGAAACGCATCTACTTTCAACGATCAAAATTATTAATGTTCTTTGGGTATAAATTTATTACTAATTTATTAGACGAAACAGACATATATAGTATATACAATGTATATATAAGTAATTCAGTAATCTATGAGAGGGATGCTTTTCAAGTGCGATTTAGTTTCATTTCAAATCTCTCTATTCCTACCCCAATCTCCTGCTTTGAAAATGCCGAACTCCCACTTTGCCATCGAGAGAAGTTTACAAAACTGATATATGTATATTCACAATGTTAAGATTGATCTTTAGCACGAGTATAATTTGGATGAAAAAAAATAATGAAAAAATAATCAATCCTAAATGAATACGGCTTTGTGGAATTCATTGCCTCATCAAGATTGGCTTTAAAACACATAATGCACTGATTACAGCTGATGCAAACTATTACCGATGTAAACTACCAGTTACATGTAGAATCATACATCTGTGTACTTTATATGTACTTTTATCTGACGTTCTGTGTACTTAATACATACTTTTATCTGATGTTCTGTGTACTTAATACATACTTTTATCTGACGTTCTGTGTACTTAATACATACTTTTATCTGATGTTCTGTGTACTTAATACATACTTTTATCTGACGTTCTGTGTACTTAATACATACTTTTATCTGATGTTCTGTGTACTTAATATGTACTTTTATCTGATGTTCTGTGTACTTAATACATACTTTTATCTGATGTTCTGTGTACTTAATATGTACTTTTATCTGATGTTCTGTGTACTTAATATGTACTTTTATCTGATGTTCTGTGTACTTAAGATTGAAGGACTGATTTTATGTTTTAAGGATGTGGAGTGTTTGCCACCAGAAACTTTAACAAAGGGGATTTTCTTCTTGAATACCGTGCAGAACGTTTATCTAAGCCAGTAACTGAACATGAATACCTCTTTGGATTTAGACATAATAGGAAGTACCAATGGTAAGTTTTGATTAACAGTCTTATTACTGTAAATCCTATATTTATATTTTAAAAACGTTTTAAGTAAATACCCATAAAAACACTCTATCAAGGCTTTAATACTTACATTTTTATGTTACAATGTGTTGAAAAGTTTTGTATGACTTTAAAAGACTTATTAACAATGCAGTGTTTCAGCATGAATGATATTTAAAATGATTATAAGAATTATTCATAATGGTCATGAAGATATTTTTGGTAATTGTATAATTTTGCCTGTTCACAGATAACATTTAGTATGAGCATTTAAAGCAATGTTTGATAGTATGATAGATCGCTGATTCTAGATTATGGCACTTGAAGTACTTAAAATTTGCCTAAATTAGCATTCTCAGCTCATTACCTTTTATCCAATGAATTTGGGATTTGTAACTGTCCACAGAAAACCTGATTTTATGTGAATGTCATGACCTTTGTCTGATTCTTGTTTTATATTTTACAAAGGATTGATGGTTCTAGTAAACAATACCTTTTTTAAGTTTTGTTAATGATACCAAGTAGGGGTCTCGAGAGAACAATTCCAAGATGAAAAAGATTAGGATTCACAACTATCCCTGTCTGTGTCTGTTTGCAACAAGTGACATAAGCCCAAATGATGAAATAAGATATGACAATGGTGATGACACATCCAAGTTGTTTTGGAGAAAACAGGTGTTTATTATTTTAATAAAATTATAACTGTTAGGAGGTTTTTAAGTAAAGACAGTAGGGGTGTAACGGTTAAAAAACGGTTAACATTGCAATACGAATTCTGATGGCTTTATACATATATATATGATATTATACATATATATATGATATTGATCCATTTAAGGCGATGCATGTGTATCAATTCCTGCTTTGCTTTTCTGTGCAAAAAAAAACAATACGTATTACAATATATTGTCCAAAAAGTAAGGATTTTGGAATATTTTGGATTCCAGAAGTAAGGGATTATGTGAACTTGTACAGGGGTTCAACACTGGTGGTTCTTTAAAGGTTGTTAATGGAGATATGGACAGGTTAAAATTATTACATTTTATTGGTGGTTCAGACATTTTGCATCAAAATAAAATATGGTGAAAATTTCAAAATGTTTCATAATATTATGGTGTCTCAATAAGTTTGATATTTTCTGTTCTGTTCAGATTTCAGAAGTAAAATTGAAAGTCTGGATTATTCAAAATTTCTGAAAATATTGTTCAGAATTTAGATGTTTTAGAATTTGGATTTTTGTTTTACATAGTAATAAAGTGTGCAATTTTGTGACCAAGATAATTATTAGGATTTCAGAAGTTTAAGATTTCAGAGGTTTCAGAATTTCTGGAGTTCTACTGTATTATCTAATTATTTTCTTTATGTATTTATTGGAATTTTGTTATCACACATTATTTTTTGTTAATGAACTCTGTATATACATATTTTACCTCAGCTTAAAACTGTACTATTAAAAATAAATAAATTCTTCTAAACATTGATGATTTTTTTTACATAAAATTAAAAGTCTCTTTGTATAGATTTCCATTGATGTAAAATATTATATAGTGTTCTTTTTAATTTGATAATATTTTTATACTGCAGATGAAGATACTGATGATGATCCATTTTATTTAGAAAAGGATAGGTATGTGTCTGAAATTTTCATACTTTTCAGCTCGAATGTTAGTAGGTAATAAGTTAACCATTTTAAAACATAATGTTACTGATGGTACATGGATGATTTTCTGATTTAATGAACATTTAGACCACACAGTTTATATAAATGAATGACCCAAATTTGTTGAAAGTTGACAAAGACATCATTTTTGTTTTTGTCCTTAATATTTATCAAAAAGAATGTCCATGTTCAATTTTTGTCATATTCTACTATTTTTTTTAGCTAGTGATTAATATATTTTCATAGTCTATGAAAATTTGGGAAATTTCATGTACCTGTAATTGACTTGAGAATATTTATTTTTATGATATTAAGTCGAACATATTTTTTTTCCACAGTGCAAAAACAGAAGACAATCAGAGCCTTGAGACAGCAGACATAAGTGAACAACATGTACAGGTAAACTTTTCAAAAGTAATCATATCATGCTATATCATATAAGTTACTTCAGAGGTACAGAGGCTTCTCACTCTAGTACGAAAAGAAACCTAACTCTGTTATCAATATTATCAGAATTATGCTGCTTTTTAACTTACACTGAAATTCCAAAGCATAAAGCCTGCTCTTAACAGTAATCCCATTGTCAATGACGATGACATCTCATGCTCTTTCCAGAAATAAAAGTCTTCGGGCTTTTTACGCTATAGTTATCAGTTAGTCAACTCCGGTGTTATGATATGATAGTTTTGGCCAGTTATCATGTATATATTTGGAATCATAGATAAAAGGTTGCTGGTTTAATAATTTGTATAATGCTAGCTTAATATTATGACATTTCAGTTTGTTTCTAAAGTGTTTTATTTCATTTATTTTATTTCACTCGCAGGAGTTCAAAGAAGTTGGTGATGAATCTGAGTTGATTATAACATCCAGCAACAGTCAGTCCCAAACAAAGAATGTACCGAGAATTAAGAATTCTGTATATAACAGAGTATAACAGAGTATATAACAAGAAATTCTACTGCTTGTTGTGTAAAAAAACACAGACAAAACTGAAGAAACATACTGAAAGGATGCACAAAGATGAGAAAGAAGAGATTGAAATGATAAATGGAAATGTCAAGGAGAAACAATGTCTAAGATATGAAAAAATAAGGAACATTGAGTTCATTTACATTAACTGTTGCATTAATGCTACCGCCGAAGGTAAAAAGGAAATTGGATTTCTTGATTGAAGAAAAGGAAAGTATAATGCTTGTGCCAAATCCCTACTTGGTCCCATGCTTATCATCAAGTGGACATCTGAGAGGTACAGTCTGTTTACGAAAATTTGCTAGCTTGTGTGGGGCTGTTCAACCACTAGGATTAATAAGTATCAAACTGCGCAAACAACTGGCCACTCTTTCACAGATAATGAACCTTAAGGATAATGAAATGGATATTCTCGCACAGTTTTTAGGGCATGACGTAAGAGTTCATAGGGAATATTACAGACTCCCTGAGGCAACAGTACAAGTCGCTAAAGTTTCAAAACTTCTGCTCATGCTTGAAAAAGGAGAAATTCAGAGGTGCAAAAGCCTTGATGAAGTTGAACCAGGAGATGCTGTTGAAGGTGTGTATTTACCATAAAATTAAGGCACCTGTTTTTATTGAAACCCTTAAGTTTAGAATTTTTTAGTATACTGACTAATTTGATATGAAGTCGTTCAGATATTAAATTTTTCTTAACAGGAGATGAGATGCATTGTAAAAAGGATTTGCAGGATACTATTTTTACATCCAAAAAACTTATGTAATGTTTATTGAATCTTCTACAGACTGCAATTTGAGCCACAAAATCAGGTTAGCCAGTTATCATGGTTTTGTAAGTCACTGAAGTGTCTTCTTTTGGAGCACTTACATTTGAAAATGATGCTAAACAACTTTTATCATTGACATATTTTTAATGTTTATAAACATTAAATTTGCATTCAAAGCATTGCACTCCCGGAAATTTGGAATATGCATACACTATATAAAAAGTTATAAATTCATATTCTAGCAACAGTGCTTTGTATACTGTTTCACTCCAGTTGATGTTTTTATAAGATAAACCAAGTATGTACATCTAACTGCCTGCATTTGCTTTTCTTTTATAGTAAGTTGAATATAAAAGGCTTTTTACTTGTATTATTTGATTAAAAAGGATTTACAAAACTTAAAAAATAAAAAAAAAAACACGCATAAGATTTTGCTACAAAGTGGGGAACTTCACCTACTCAACAATATGGGGAACTTGCATAAATTGGAAATTGTATAAACCATAAAATTTAGTTCATGTTCTTGATTTGTAAATGGAGCTTATAAAATCTCGTTTCATAGCTCCAAATGACCACTTATCATTTTTGATTCAACTATTCATAGAATAGAGAGAGCTACTATATGGATTTTTTCATTCAAACTTGCTATATACATGGTAAATGAAGACCTAGCATAGGGGTATAATAAGGGGCCACAGGTTTAAGGTCAATGTTACTGTTCCTAAAGATAGAAAACATTTTTCTTCAAAGAACGTTAGTTTGAATGAACTTTTTTCTAATATTTTCAGTTTGGATTAACATTTCTTTATCTGAACTTTTTACACTATAGTTTGTATATAAAAAGCATTGGATTGCATTAGGGTCTATTTCGTATGTTTTAAGCTTAACTTTATGGATATCTTATAGATGGTTTTGTATATTTACAACTTTGCCTTGTCCTCTGACAAGTGTACTGAATAGTTGAGTGGGCTGTCCTTAGACAGCTCTTGTTTTAGTACCTGTGAATAGTTATTGTTATGTTTTATGGATGATAACAAGATTCTAACTGTTTTAATATCTTTATTGATGACTGATTTAACACATGTTGTAATGACCAAAGCTTGAGTGAGAATGCCTGGGTATCAGAGAGACACATGCATAATATAACTGTTGTACAGCAATTTAGAAATAAAGATTAAAGGGAGTTAACACAATTACAAGCATGAAATGTTACTTGAAGAGTTATCTTTTCTCGATACCATAACAGTTATGTAAGAGTATGTTCTATTAACTTATAGGTGAGCAGCATCTTAATTGATACAAATATTTATTTTTTTGTTTCAAATCTAGTTTCACTAATAAAACAGACCATTTTGTTCATGAAATTCAGAAATGTTAGTGTAAAATTTTAAACTATCCTTAGGCAATAGTAGGCATGTGGTGAGTGAGGAGGTCTGTCTGTTCTGGCACAATAAAATCATATGTTGATATAATGCTAAAAATATCCAGTTTTGGACCACAGCTGTTTTTAGAATAGTAGAAAAAAGTGTAAATTATGATTTTTTTTTGAGATTTTCAGCTTAGTGATGAGGGGGAAACAGATGAAGATTAGGTTCAAGCTTTCAACTCCTTAGACAATTCTTCCATTCTAGTCTCTGATAGAGCTGAGCCTAATTGCCTTGATACAAGAGATGAAGATGTGGCAGCTGAGCCACCTGCCCTTGATACAGATGATACAGGAACTGGCAATTCTAAAAGTATTGATCTTCATTATATAACAATTATTTAGCTCAGATGTTCTATGCATTGTGACTGCTGTCAGGGTTGGGTTCATTTAGGGACTGAAGTAATTAATAAAATTACCCAATTTATTTGATTTTTTCTCAAAATTTTAGTTTTCTCAATATATTTCATGTGTGAGTTTTCATTTTTGGGTTCCCCATTTAAAAGGGGACGCAACTTTCTGTTATCATTTAAAAATATGAAAATAATGTTGATCTCAAGATGCAGGGACAACATCTTTGTGATCATCACTGGAGTATTACAACATGTAAACATGAAATTAAAGTTTTGTACATTGAACTATTAAAAAACTTTGTTAATTGAAATATTATGGTTGAGTCAAACAAATATACTATTAGGCTAATATGGCTTGGCTTTGTTGTGCTCTTCTTGCTATGAGTACCTTTAAATATAATTAATGAGTCATTGGAATTGCACCTGTGATTTGACTGGTGTCAATTTTTACGCAGTCAAATAAAACAAAAAATGTCTTTAAAAAGACCAACAGTATTTGTCTTAAATATTTTATGATAATCTGTCAATCTTGTCTTTACTGTTCACCAGTGCCTTTACAGACAATCAAAATGCCCATTGATGAAACATTTGTTCAAATATGGGTACATTTTTGCTTGTTTATTTTTCTGGTTTCTTTACTTCATGCTTTGAAAGATTTTTCTCCTCGACATTTATATAGTATTGTTGCTATTTTATATATTCCAGACTATGGTGAGGATGATTTAAGTGTGTTTGTACAAATTCTTGAAGGACCCCTAACCAGTGCCAGTACAAACTGATAATGATATTAGCAGAGTTCTTACAGATGAAATCTTAAGTTATCAGGTATGTGTAGCTGAAGTTTGTTCATTTCCCACAGTGCTTATTACCCACATGCATTTTTATTTGTGAAGTTATTATGAACTTTTTTTTGCCTTTCAGGAGAGAAAAGATTGATGACGCTACTTAGTAGGTAATAGCTAACAGATACAAGAGGGATTATCCCAATTTCTTTCCACTCATAGAATTGCTCTTGACCATACCAGCCAGTTCAGTAGATGCTGGAAGATGTTAAAAGGTAATAATCAGCACAGTTTTGTTTTTCAGAATTGTTTTCTTAATGAAATCTGAATAGGAGATCATTTTATCAACACGTAAATTAAATTCATGGATTTATGGGTGAGCATTGAAGTCTGTAGCAGACTAGCTCAGTTTATAGAGAAACACATACAAAGGTATGTGTCAGCCTTCACATAATCCTTTCAACATGCTTCAAAATTGATCCTGTCAACATGCTTCAGAATTGATCCTGTCAACAAGCTTCAAAATTGATCCTGTCAACAAGCTTCAGAATTGATCCTGTCAACAAGCTTCAGAATTGATCCTGTCAACAAGCTTCAGAATTGATCCTGTCAACAAGCTTCAGAATTGATCCTGTCAACAAGCTTAAAGACTTTGGTACTTATACACAATGTGATATGGAAGTGTTTTTTATGACATAGGTGATGTCCTGTTTTCTAAGTTCCTATTTAAGCCTTTTTGATGGCTCTGTTAAACACTTGTTTCTATTCATTACAGTGCCATTAATTTTATGCGTTAAGAAATCTGAGAAAGAGCCATTACGTCAAATCACTATGGGAGAAGTGGTGGAGGAAATTAATCCTGTGGAGGAGCCTTAGGAGCTTGAACCTATAGAAATCATCATGGACAACACATGAGCACCATATAAAGGTGATGAAAATGATCTCTCTACCTTGTATGACATAGGAGAGATACAAACTAAAGAATACAGACTGTTTAAATCATTTCTACAATTAAAACAAAAGATGAAATAAAATCAGAGAACCTCAGAATTCTTGTTTGTTCTGAAATGTTTGAGACAAGTGCAGAAGTCCAGGGAAAAGTTGAAGTTTGAAGCTACTTGCCCCACAGACCACCTGTTCTAAAAAGTTAGTTTCAAAACCCTGTTGATTGTATTACAATATATGGAGGTGCAATTTTTGATGTTTATATGCACTTCAGCATAGTTGAAACAGTAAGATTGGTTAATGTTATTTATTTTTTCACTTTCAGGATGCACCATTTTCTGCTATTATGTCACAGATTGCTTCTAAGGAAGAAGTTGAAGATAGTTTAGTCATGTTGATACACAATGATAAAACTCAGATCTGATGATGCACCACATGGTATCAAGTTACATATTGTAGATATAGTAGGTATGAGTACTATAAATTATATTTTAGGTATAAAGATTATAAATTATATTTATTATGTATGTGGGCTTTATATTGCATATAAATTGTGTTATATATTACATTAAAATATGTTGTAAGATATTACTGAGGTATAAATTGTGTTATATATTACATTAAATAATGTTGTAAGATAGTACTGAGGTATAAATTGTGTTATATATTACATTAAATAATGTTGTAAGATAGTACTGAGGTATAAATTGTGTTATATATTACATTAAATAATGTTGTAAGATATTGCTGAGGTATAAATTGGTTATTATTTGTTGTATTGCTCCTTTAATGATGTCGTCTTGTTTTGTTTGCTTTCTGTAAGCTATAAATGTGATGACAAATTACATTGTAAAAAATTTGTCTGTCTCAAAAAATAATATCTTGGGACATCTTATGTCTATATTGTGCCAGTATTGAACTTAATGTCAGGTAAACTGTTAAAATTACATCAAGATTCAAAAGGTTTTTAGACATTGTGCAATCTAATTCTAGGCACTCCCAAATCTATTCATTTGGGCTCCTGAAAAAAAGTGTTTAGATAGTGATGTTTTTTTTTCCATTCAGAAATTGTAATAACCAGATAACATTTAAATGCCATTACGCAGCAAAACTTCACCTAGTGACTGTTTTAATATTAAGAACATCTCATTATAATGACCACTTATTTTGGTGACTGTTTTCAATGTTTAAACTTGATAATGAGGTCACTTAATGTAAGACCTGTATTTTCAGACATAAAGGTAGTTTCAATATTGAGGTATTACTGTATTGATATGAGGTGACAAATACTGTCAGTACAATGATGGCATGTAGTCTACGCTGAGCTGTTGACTGTATAGTATTTTTTGTATTGCAGAACATCATATATATCATGGATTAGAAGGTTCATTCTCTCGGGATTCATTCACTCAAAATGACCTAGATGTTACTGAACTTGTTGTACAAAGTCGTGGATCAAAACACAAGGAATTAATATAAACTCATAAGGTTTGTTGATACTTTATTGGACTTAGAATTTATTTTAAATTTTCTATGGCTAGAATAAAATAATCATGTTCAGGGTTACTTGGCCTGAAAATTGGGTAGGTAGATAAAAAATCTTCTTTTCTAGCATTTTTCTAAACATAGCTTTCTTGGGAATAGAATTAGTAATGATGTAACTGTGTTGCTCTGTACAGCAGATTTAAAGTGATTTAATTCTTTGTCATGATTGCAAATATCAATGTGTAAGTGATCAAGAAGGTCGCCATTTTGTTTCTGGTACAATTTGTCCCCAAATATTTTGGTTGAAATATGTACTGCAGTTTTACCATACAGAATCATGTTTTATCAGGCAAAAATGATCTCCTTGTTACTTAGTATACATTTCTGACGTATATACCAGGCCAAATCATTTTGGGTATAGGTTCTTGGTTGTAAAGTCAGGTGATCAGAATTAAGTGCAACCTTTTCAATGGTCAGTATTAGTTGTTAAGCTGTACTGGCTCAGTGCCTAATTCCAGACAGTTTTGGCTGTTTTTTAACAATAATTATGGAAATATCTGTAGCATCTGCATAAAATTTGAACTGGATAATTTTGGGTTCATCATACCCTATAAATTTTAGAAATCGTACACTGTTGCCTTTGTCCTATAATATTTCAATGAAATAGGTCCATACACAGTGTCCAAATAGACATCCAAAGTGCCTAAATATTCGGACTTTGTTTAAATCCAAAATACAAATTAATTCAGTGCTGAAGATGAAACTAAGAAATACATTACTTCTAGCATCATAACTAAAATCTTACCTGCAAATATGGATTTGTGTATTGTTTTGATGCTTCGAAATAAGTTATTAATACTGTATTGGTAAATCAAACAAACATATCAGACATCTTCAAAGAACAGTTCCACCAATTACTACACTAACAAGAGGGTAAGATAATAAAGGAAAGAAATCTCTGTTCTTGAATATAGAGTGCAGGCGGAGTATGTGAAGTGTTATTTATAATTATGACAACCATTTCACAAGTGCTTAATGTGTAAATATGCATGTCAGACAAGACATATAAATGAAATGTATAATACATTCTAATGAACAAAAATGCATCATTAACACATTAAGGACATGTTTATTCTGCGGGCCTCTGCGGGCCAAGATAGGTCCACAGTTATGGAATGACTTATCTCCTAGTCTTAGACAGTATGTATCTGTAGATACTTTTAAATGACGGTTGAAGTCATATTACTTCGAGGACTATTTTTCACTGTTCTAAGTTTTCGTTAAATCACCATGACTCTTTTACTTTTGCCTGTCTTTTGTATTTATTGTCGTAATCATGTGTTTTATATGTATTTATCTGTTTGATTGTACAACGCCATTGAATATGTTTTCAATATAGAATTAGGCGTTTAAGCAAATAAATAAGTTTCAATTTTTTTGAATTCTAAAATGACTTTTCTGGCACATTTCACAGCACTTTGTGTCAGAATTATGTTTTTAAATACTTCATAATGTTAAATTAAAATGTTAGGATTGTAAATAGATATAAATTACAAAAATTTAATTGCGATACGCATAGACTATAAAATACATTTGTAATTGTTGGGCCAAACTGAAATTTTCCACATTTGTTTGTCTTAATCCATTTTGCATTTTAGACCCAAAATCGATCAAATTTGAATGGGGCCCATATTTGCAATTTCTTCTCAAAGTTGGACTTAGATTGTTGGGCCAAACTGAGATTTTCCGCATTTGTTAGTCTGAATCCATTTTGCATTTTAGACCAAAAATCGATCAAATTTGAATGGGGCCCATTTTTGCAATTTTTACTCAAAGTTGGACTTCGAAATTTTATGGACAATTTCAATTTTGATGCCAATAAACTGGAAATGGCCTTATCTAAAAAGATTCTTTACTTGTTCCATTTTATCTTTTGTTTTTATACCATTCATATAAAATATTGAGACTGTCGAATAAATAATTTAGAAAACGGCGTCAACATTATATTAACAACAAAGGAAAAGCAATACGTTACACATGGGCATAAAATGATGTTTCACTGGAATTAAAAAATAGCTCAGAATGCCTGAATTAGCTACATACTTGAAATATTACAGGAGGTGGCAAAAACTTTCCACTAGTGTTAATAAAGATATGTGCCGTAACATGTTCAGCTGTGCCTACTTTTCATCTAAAAATGTGCCCCTCAACAGGGGCAATAAGTTTTGATGAGACTACTCTTTTTCCATCCATCTGGTTTCATCACAGTTGAATTTCTGATGACGTAATTGTGTTGATTTCAAAGCATAGGCCACTGGTATTATGATTGTGGCTGATGTTTCTTTAATAGTTCACTAAAATTGCATTACAACAGTTGAGTGTTTATTTGTACTGCCATTTTAGTATAAATAAGGGATGTGAACGAATATCAAAAATGACATTTGAATATTCCATCGAGATATTCAAATATTTGTTTTTGGTACGTTCTTGTATCTGTCTGAATCTGTTGCATCCGAAAATAGGTATAGTTTGTAGTTTTCATTCTGTGTTTGTATTCCTTTTTACAACTCTTATCTTTTCTGTGTGTAATTAACAAACTGTATAATTATAAAAAGTGTTTAATTGTTGTTGTTCTAACAACGCTATCAGTCATGTTCAGATGTAGGAACATATTATTGTCATCTTCCTATGTTATTCTAAGTTCTCTAGTCATTAAGTATACCCAAGTGGTACGTTATAAGAATTACATGATTTATGATATTTCTTGTTTTAGTGAATACAGTTTCGTGGTACTTTCTTATGACGTAAAATAGACAAGGTACAAAAAGCACTACTTGTATAATAATAAATGAAGATTACACACAAAAACAGAGGATGACACCAATTACACACATCAATTAACATTGCATCAAACGCCGATTGAAATTATTACCAGTATCAAACTGTCAACTTTTAAACACTGCATCCATTGTTAATTACCACAACAAATATAGGGGCCAAACATAGAGGTGCTAATTGATGATAGCTGACTGACACCTCTGCCTACAATGTATGCTCTAGTTAAGTGACATGTTTTATACAGCTTTTGGATTTTGAGATTTTTAATTTTGTTTTCCTTTGTCCAAATTTTTGTCTTAAAAATTTAAATTTTTAAATGAAGCATTTTCTTCTTCATCAGTCAGTTTTCTACGTCTGCCTTGCATTTTTAAGGCATTAGTTCCTGTGTGTTTCACGTGATCATGTAAGCATGGAACGAGGAAACCTGTACTCAACTGATGCCTTTCTGACCGACATGTGGTTCCTGTGGACAGCAGTTACAGCCCTGTCCAAGGCACTATTTGCATAATAACTTTTGTAGCAGTACGCTATCTAGGTTAACACAGGAGAAACAGGACTTAAATAAAATACATTGGCTTTATATTGGCTTTATTTTATTATTTTTTCACATTTGTAAAGATTGTCTGTACAAAAAATTAGCTGTCCACAAATGATTCATTTTAAAAAAGTCGTAAAACAAAAGAAAATGGGGAATTAGCTGAATAAAGTATCAACTGGAACATTGTGGTTAATACAGAATATATATTTATATATACTTGTTTTAATTTCATGCATATTTATTCATGCAAAAATGCACTCAAACAATGCCATACACATCTATACGTACAAGTGAACACAAACAATGCCACACACACTTGCATGTACAAATGTACACAAACAATTTCATACACATTTATACATACAAATGTACACAAACAATGTCATACACATTTATACATACAAACATACACAAACAATGTCATACACATTTATACGTACAAATGTACACAAACAATTCACACGCACTTACTTGTACAAACATGATAGTGTTAGTAGAGAATGGTTAAAAGTTGTGTAACAGGAGTCAGAATTTGTTTTACCCAGGTTCTATTTTTGTTTTGTGATCAGTTTATTTACATAATAATCATACTCAAAAGATAGCAATGCACTGGTTTAAGTTTATATATTTTAATCATTAATTAATGAAATTTATCTTTATGATATTACACAAATGTTTCTTACACTGTTTTAATTGTCTAATGGTGCTCATATATTGTAGTGAATTGAACAATTTGAACTGATTTTTTTTATTTATCCAAATCAAAATAAAATGAATAATTTCAAAGTAAAAGTGACTAAGAGACAAAAAAGGTATATGTTACCTATGAAGTCTAATCAGAAAGGCGAAAAGTAAAGACATTGCTTCTTATATACTAAATATTCCTGCCAAAAGTGGATTACATCTCATGAAACATGAGCAAATGGAAATATTTTTTTTAATGTGGCATGAAATTCCTGATTCACTTGATACAGTAATTATTGATTAGTTTTGTATACGAAACATTATGCAGACAGGGTATATATTTAAACAGTCATACTACTTGATGATTAATAATGAAAACAGTGTTTATAGAAATGAATAGTTGAAAGTGTATGCAATAATAACCATTAAATCATTCCTGCTACAATTGTAAGAAAAGCATCTTTTATTTTCTTATTGTTAAATATCTTGATAAAACATAATATTCATTAATGAATGTTCTTCTAATATTTTGTGGCTTGGTCCAGTTTTCACTTTCATAATAAGCTTTACATATACAAAAGCCTACAAGAGATAAAATGATATTCATAGAATAGTAAACACGACTGTTGATTTTATAACACTTTGATATGCCACACCTGATGAAGATATTTTGTACTGTGTCCCATAGATCATTGGTAGTTGGACAGTCAGTTAAAAGATGTGAGTTTCTGTTACATTACACAACTTGCAGTTCTTCAAGTTCGAGATTCGCCATTTATATCTAAGTTCATTGGATGTGATTATATTTTGAATTAGTCAGTATCTAAATTGTATAACACTGTTGTCGGGTGTTGAGTGTATGAATGAATAGATATCTTGCTGGTTAATATCTAACGTAAGTTTTTTTCCCAGTAAATGTGCGTATAAGGTTTAATGAATTTATTCGATATTAACTGATTGTATATAAATTTATTATCGACATTTTTTTATATTGAATCTACCTGTATATAAGTATATTTCTAGGCATGTGTTTACTGAAGTTAATTTTGATTCCGTAGTTTTTATCGTAGTTTTCCATGATTTTGGTAAGGCTTTTTTCAATTTAGTGTACTCTGAAATCCAGTTATATTTAATTTACTGAGGATGGTTTGCGGACAAATGTCACCATTTTCATTCAAAATATCATTTATGAATATAACGTTTGATTTAATCCAGGTAGGAAAAATTAGGCATTTGTTGTTTATTTTTACTTGTCTATCTTGCCTTATTATCTGTCTTTATATTTCTCTAAACAAGCTTGGTTCTTTATGTTAACTATTTTCAAGTTTTATCCATATGTTTATTATTTCTTCATAGAATAAAGGCAAGTTAAGATTAATTGATTTCTTGTTTACGATACTCATATAAAATATCAAAAAGTTTGGTCTGTATTGTTCAAAATAAAAATTAGGAAAACGTTTCCAGTTAGCGTTATTGGTTCTATCACACAGACTTTGGATCCATTTGAATTTTAAGGAATTAATGTATGACTTGATATCTATCATATCCAGACCACCTAGAAGTTTCTTGCCAATGAATGTTGTTTGTTTTATTTTGTCTCTTCCCATTCCATAGGAAAGTGTAAAATAATTGTCAGACATAAATTGTGTTTCCTGTAGAAACGTAATGTCTACCTTTTGTTTTGGAATATGTTGTAATGATCTATTTCTCTTATTTTTATTTCTTAAGCCCTGTGCATTTAATGAAAGGCAGTGAATTATGTTGGACGTCATTTATAATCAAATATAAAAATCAGAAAAATGTAGTTGCTATCAGTCTAAGTATAGCTAAAAATTTGTTTCAATATAAAGATCAGTACAAACGTGCATGTATAAACAACACAACTTGCTCGTTTGCACTGTCTTGTGAAAACAAACATACTAGTGTATTGTACATTTGTTAATATCAATATATGATCTATGTACAGTATTATATACTTATTACTACATGTACTACATGTCTAGAATGTCTAGAACATTGAGTGTTAAAATCATAATTATAGTATTATAATAAATAATGATGTAATAAAAAATATTTGAGTGATCACAATAGCCTACAAGTAAATTCGATACAATATTTGTAATGTATGCTCATTTGTGTGTTATTTTACTTTGTAACCCATTAATAGCAGAAATGTCCAATTGCTTTATAAAGGTCTTCATGTTTGATAAACTCCTTATAATGCACTTTTCTATCACCAAATAAACTCTGTTCCGGAATAAATATTTACATTGCCTGAACTGCGTTTATATTCTGATTGATTGTATTATACTTTAATAGTGATATAGTCTGATAATAATATAAATATAATTAATTATCAGCACAGATGAAAAAGGCTATGCCTTAGCATGGCCACTTACATCCAAAAAACACAACACAGAATATATTACATATGAACAAAGTCACTGATTTCAGTTTATAGATATTGTCGTCTGCTAGCGTTTGTATACTTCAGAATGTAACAAGGACCTCACCGTGCCTCAATTTGACAGGCACGTGCAGTGTGATGTCATCCTTCAAGTTACCATGTATTTTAGTGATGCGGATATTTGTAGCAATATTCGGCTGTTTATACTTACTATTTATGCTATATTACCATGACAGTATCTCATGTCAATACTGATTGTGTCACTGAAAATCATGATCTCGAAGACGCTTTTTTAAAGTATCCAAAAATTTAGAATCTGTCCAGAATTAGGCACTGAACTTGTAAATCAACTAATGGGGGGTCGGGGGGACTGTATGGTTCAAGTCTCCAAATTTGAAATGTGTAGTATTAAAATAGTTAATAAATATTAAAATAGTTAATAATATTAAAATAAATTACATGTTAAATACTGAATATAATGGAAATGCTTGCTGTGTAAATGAATTCATTATGTTGATTTTGTGTTACTGTTAATTTTTGATGTTTTTTGCTTTAAAAATGTGTTTTAATGATTTTTTTGTTCTAATTTTAAAATTTTTCATTAATTTCAATGATTATTGTCATGATAGCACAATATATTATCTATGGAGGTATTTTCTTTTATAACAGAAAAAGCCTCTTTTCTTGTTGATGGATGAATACACACACAAGATGAACATTGAAGTCAGTTACATTCAGATGTTTTATGACAGTGAACCTGTGTTCCCTGGCAACATCTCGGAATCACTTGACATGGAGGAAGGGGACATGTAAGATGTGAAAAAACGAAAGTGCTTGTTTTGTGATAATACAGGTATTCTTCTTCCATTATAAATAAATTCCCACAAACATCAACATTGTCAAAAATTAAAATGATTTATAGTTTTATTCGGCTGAATTGATTGAAATAATTACAGTGGGCAGTTCCCAAATTGTGATTAATCTATTGACAGAGTTAATGGCTGTAATGGAGACATGTATTTGTTATTACTTTTATACTTTTTTGTCCTCTGTGAAAATAATATTTTTTTAGATTAAATAAATTTTGTTCAAGATTCTTCAATTATTTTATTTTACAAATTTTGGAAAGCTTCATCAAACTATGATTTACACTTCACATAGATTGTAAATTACATGTTAAATACTGAATTGACATTAATGTTATTGAGACTTGCACCTGGTCGCTTGCTTTTTTTATTAATTATGTAAACCCCAGTGACAACATATAACATTCTTATATTACAGATCTCATGCTTAAACTTACATGATATTAATTTGGTTGCTATTTTAGTAATTACTGTGGTATCATTTAATGCTAGCTGGCTAGAATTTTCATGTAAACACTAAGAAAGACAAGTTTGCGTGGTCTTAAATTCACACATTTTCAATTTCCGTTAAAGGCACATCTGGTAGTTACCACTGTGCATCTTTGTGTGCATTTTCTTTGCTATTACCAGAGCAACAGATAAGCTTTCTCAGTGAATTTAGTATTACTCCATCATTCATTTTGAATTGGGTATTTGCTAAATATAATTGGGTTTCCTGAAACCTGTTTGTCTATGATTTTTATATCAATTGGGAATTCATGCTCTTACTTATCAAGTCTAAACTGTACATATTTGGTTGTTTTTGAACTGTATCGCTACAACGTTGTCCGAGACTATGAGGAACGACTGACAGGCGAAAATGACTATATGCATGTATATTCATGAAAATTGATTTCGATATGCATCATGAATATTTTAACTGGGTATTTTGCTTTTGTAATTGCTTTTTGATACGCATCTATAATAGTTTCAATTGCGTATTTTGTAAATTTAATTGAGTAAATACGCAAATACGCAGCTTATCTGTTGCTCTGTATTATTGTCCTTTTTCTTTCGACTCATGAAATTCAGAAGTTAATGGTTATGTATTAGTGCAGTCATTAATTTGTATATCATTTGTTGTGTGAAATTAGCAAAAAATCATTGTGTGAATGATAATGATACCACAGTATTTTTTGACAATGTTGGTTTTTTAACAATTTTTTATTATTTTTTTTTCTATTTTTAAATTCTTTTCGCAAATGCACTAGTGGTTCTCCTATACTGTTACCTTAACAATCAGAAGAAAGTTTTGTAAAAAAAGGAAAAAAATTGTACCTTATGATCAAAGGGAGGTAATAATTGTGCAAAATTACCTCCCTTTGACCGTAAGGTACAATTTTTTTTAATGTAGTGTGGAGTTTTCTTCTGGTTGCAATATAATAATTAGTATAGGAAAAATACTAGTGCATTTCCAAAAAAAAAAAAAAAAAAATTTTTAAAAATATTTGTTAGGTTGTAATTTTTGTTCTTGTTACTTTCCTTCATGTTATGTTGTGAGTCAGGTTAGGGTGTTACTAGTGCTCCTGTTAGTATGTTAGTGGTGCTAATGTTACTTTGCATGTTAGTGTTAGTCATGCTCATGTTAATTTGCATGTTAGTAGGGTTAGTTACATACATGTCATATACAATTTTATACAATTATTTATACATATATAAATTTTCACCTACCTCTGGTGGGGCTTGAACTCATAACCTCCAGATTGACAGTCAGACAGCTTATCCACTGCGCCACAAGCCCACACATTAATCTTGATTCAAAATTTCATATACAAATTTACTATGGGCTATCAAGAGGCATTGTAACAGCTATTTTCATTGGTTATGTCATGTCACATGATCCTCTGATCTGTAAAAGCTGTTGTGATTGGCTTATCATAAGTCAGCATGGCTGACAATTTTACAATATAGTTTGTTGGATTTATTTCTGGATTATTAGCTTGTAAGTAGATTTTATGATTTAATATTGATGTTTAATGACAGGAAATTGTTGTTTTTAATTAATTGCTGAATAGTTTTTCTGTAGTTTAATGTTTTTAGGTAATAATTTCATTTCTTTACTGGGTGTCACTGAAGGTCATGGGTTGTCCAAGGTCAGGCACTTGTTTCATTGTTATTTGTTTATTGAGATTGCAATGTTTTTGCCAAAAAATCTTACCCATTGTTTTTAAGTTTAGTTTTATGTGACTTATTGTCACTGGGGTTTTACACTGTTTTTCAACAATTTTTCAGTTATATAGAGCAACTGGTTCAGCTAACCAGTTTTCCTGGACTGTATACTAATCAGTACTAACTTACCCTTCCACAAGGAGCCGGCAACTTCTCCACATATGGAGGAAAATCGACATTTATGTCAAATTTTCCTAGAAGGGTATAACCTGCTGCGACAGGGATTCCAACCCGTATCTCCGGGTTACAAGTCCAGCGCATTAACCACTGGACCATGGCCGCAGTTATATCCATTGTTTTTAAATATTAAACGTTTTATTATATTGATTCTTTGGTTATTTTCAGCTGATCAATGTTAATGTCTGAAATAAGTACCTTTTTTTTGAGAATTGAGACTAATTTATCCCCAATGACTGTATTTTGGATTTTAGAAACTTGCCTGTTTGGAATACTCGTACTTGCATACTAAAATATATTGGTGTACAGTTTGAAATTGTTGATATTACGATATGAAAATGATTAAATTTGAAAGTTGGTTTTGTGTTTATTGTTGCAGTATTTTGATGTCAATTTTCTATATACGGTGGAACCCCTTAAGCTGGTTGAGCCCGGGACCAGGTAATTTGGCCAGTTTAGAAGGGATGCCAGTTTAGAGGGGATTTTTGAATTACATAGTTATGAATTCTGGATCAGAACATTTGGCCGATTTAGAAGGGAATCCGGTTTATAGAGGAACTGGTTTAGAGGGGTTCCACTGTATACTTTGTGAACATGTTACTAATATGTTGGTCATGGTGTGTAGTAAATTTCAGGTATTGTAAACTGGACAGGGATCACATTGTGGTTTGAAATGATTTCCTGACCACACCTTTGATTTACTTTGCAGAACGGACCAAGAGATTTGATTATTGAACACAATACAGTAAAACATGGTTATAGTGAACTTGGATATGGTAAAGAAGTACTTATTTTTTCCATACACACCTTTCTTAATTTCATTAATTATGGACATACCAGTAAATGTAGTAACTGTGGTAGTGTAATGAGACAGATTTCTGGTACAGAATTTTAAGTTATTAAAAGTAAACAAGAAAATATTTGTGTTTCCACAGTCACTATTACCATGTTTTAATGTGTACATTTATTTTTAAAATCCCATCAACAGCAACCAGTGGCGTTAATTTTATTGTCTAAAACACATAAAACAATCGTAATGCATTGTTTTCCAATTTCCAGACATGAATCCTATAATCTAGCTGATCTCTGTACTGAATACTTGTTTTTGTTATTCTTAGTTTTTTCATGAGAAAGAACAGAAAATACATGTTTTCAAGTTCAAACAGTCCATGTAAAACCATTTAATGAACAAATGCTGCATTGCCACCAAACCAGGTTTTTAACTGTTTTCCTATTTTTAGTACAAGTGACCTTGACCCACAGAATCCAAATAAAATCCCAAGCCAGACTAATATACAAGTATACAGTTACAAAGATCAGATTCTAGTTTATATTGGAATATACACATTAAAAATACAATACAACACACATAAAACAATTATATACACTATTAGACCATCCTTAAAATAAATTCAGTCATTTTATTTTTAGTTCAAACTTTTTAAAAAATTACAACATACTAAATGATTGGAAATAATTAAAAAAGACAAAATACTTTCAGTTTTGCACATGTGTTATAAAACAATAAATGTCCAGAAGTAATGAAAATATTGGCAAGGAAAAAATGACCAGAGACCATAAGGTATGGTGTCAGTAGAAAGAGCAACGTTTTTCCACATCATAAAGTCTTACACATTTCATTATAAATTTAGCATAAAAAACAGGTGTAAAATACACAATTCAAATTTCATTTGACTTAGTTTTACAACAGAATCAAGAGTTTCACCGAGATCAGGTAAGTATTCAATATTTGAACAGGTGTAAGAAATGAAAAAAAGACTTAATAGATCATGTTAAAAATTGTTTTTAAGTTAAAAACTGAATTCTCACATTAAAACCTGAACTTCAAGCATCAATTAACTTTAGTAAATTGGGGGCAAATGAACTAACCAGTGTTAACAATGAATCAATTACATAAAAACATCGATCAAACCAGCAAATATACAAAGGACCATAGCGCAATCAATTTGTGAAACACTTAGTAAGCATCCTTATATAACACAATGTTCCAATCAAAATTGTAAAACAACTAAAATGAAGAACCCATCAACAGAAATATTATACTGTTCATAATTAAAACTGTTCTTTATGGATCATGTAAAATCCATGAAAGTACTTGATAGTAATTATCAGTTCACTCCCCTGATAAAAAATGCAAATGGTGGACAAAATTGACAGCACAAGAAATTGCTCTTAAAATATTAAAACAGTAGCACTGAGGATAAAAACCAGCACAGTCCAGCATACCTGTATGCCTACCTCATGTTGTATAAAAATCAATCCTTCATTACAGCATATCACAACATGAATAATTTGTTTTGCAAATTTTATAAACTTGGAGAAAAATCTTTCAAAGTCACTTTGACAAAAAATTTTCGTGTTGGAGACAAAATGACAATGTACAGAAAACACTTCTAAATCACTGATATTAATTCAATAATTTAAGAATATTAATATTCAAAATGGTACACAATAATGATATGTAAATCACTACTTAGATTGATTAAAGAAAACCATTTCATGAACCAAAAGGAAACAAGAAAAATGAATGAAAAACAGCAGGAAGTGTTTATGCGACCATTTCAGTTACCATGGCAACAACCTTAACTTATTTAATCCAGTAAAATAAAAACAAAATTATAAACCCAATAAAAAGCAGTTAGACAAGTTTGGCTAACTATAAATAATTTGCTTTTGAGTTTATAAGGTGCTATCTTAGTTTAAATATATCAATGAAATAACACCCAGGTGTATATAGACAAATAGTATGCATATAGACTGTAACCACACTGTATCTTCTGAGTGTTGCTGTGTTGCGAGTGGTCTCAGCATACTGTAAGACTTGAAACAGAGTAGAGGTCCACAATGACAACTGGAAATAAAAAAAAAACACATGTATCTATGACACTGATGAGTACAAAATTTTTGTAAGTACAAATACACTCTGTGTTATAATCATACAAGGAGAAGTTATATATAGACTATTACAAAATCGTATGGTCTGAATCACAGTTTTGTTTTTATGTGACTTATTGTCACTGGGGTTTAAGCCATTTTTTTCAACAGTTTTTCAGTTATATACGGTGACTGGTCCACCTAACCAGTTTTCCTGGACTGTATACTAACCAGTACTAACTTCTCCTTCCACAAGGAGCCGGCAACTTCTCCATGTATTGAGGAAAATCAACATTTTTGTCAATTTTTCATAGAAGGGTATAACGTGACGCAACCGGGATTCGAACCCGAATTTCTGGCTTCTATATCATTTGAGGACAAACTGCACCACCGACCAACCAACCAACAACCAGGGTGATTCAAGGATACCCTCGAAAATTCGTTTGTAGGGTTAAACAATTGGTCACAATACATGACGAGCAACAATGGACATGGTAATCACAATAAATATCCACAAGTGCTGTATACTCTGGTCGGCTAAAATCTCCAACAATCCTGATTTAAAATAAGAACTTTCAGTTCATTCTCAGTATGTTTCATATAAACCACAAGTGTAGTCAACTCAGATTCATAAAACAACAGTGGTATTCAAAAGAAGCAATCATTTTTAAACAAGAAACAATAATTTATAAACATGTTTATGAGTTTATTGATTATAATACACTTAAACTGAACAATGAATAACATTACAATAACAAATTACAGGTCAGTATAGGTAACTCTTGTTATTATATTTAAAAGTGTTTATTTTAAGATTATCTCCCTCAATTAGCAATCAACACAACAAACAAATTCAGACTAAACAAGCAAAAATACAACAGCTTACCAATGAGGTTTTCTTGTTTTTATACGAACTTCAACATTAAGAGTTTCACAATCACTCCATGGTGGTTCCTTTAACAACACATCTAAAATAAAAACAGAAATATTTCTATTGACAACAGATCTTGAATACTGCAGTACAAAACAATGTATTCAGTTTATTTTAAACAATATGATCACTCCTGATGTTATACAGAATTATGCAGACCCAAGTCGGTATATTTTTCAATATGGCACATGAAAAATTTGCAGGGAAGAACTAGTACTACAGTAGAATACAGTAATAGTGAATTCCAACAGACCCACATAATTACATTCATTATATCCAAATTTCACTCTACCAATGACAGTGAAATAATAATAATACAAGGGATGATACTTTCGGTAGAATATATGTGTCAGCAAGTCAAAGGTGGCAAAATGTCTTGGAATGCCACATCCAAACTGCTCTATGCTCCCTAATGGAGCTATCATTTCAATTAAGCCCTGCATCAATATCTACAAGGTAATAATAATCATCAGGGTGGCCACAGAAATTTTGAAATTTCCTGAAAATTCCCCGATTTTCCTTGACTGAAAAGTGATTTTCCCTGATGTTATCACAGTGGACCAGTTCAATGATAGCTGTGTCTGTATGGCTTCTGACCTCCCCATACAGCCATATCTTCACCACCAAACTATTTCTTTATTCATATTTTGAATTGTAATACATTTTTCACACTTACAGAAGTACCAGAAACATTTTTAGCCAAACATAAAAGTTTAATCTTGCGCAGTAACTAAAATAAGTTCCACCTGGGAACAACTGCTGTAGGACAATAATTAGATACACATTCAGTGATATTAGAAGTACTTATGTAGCATTAAAACCAAACTATAATAATGTCCATTCAAGCAAGAAATCATTTGCTGTATTCTTATATCCCAAAATATTCTCACAAGTTTATAAAAATGTTGCTATCTTTCTACATAACAAGCTTATTTTTACTATTAAAATAAAAAAGTAATAATTTAATAAAGAATATTGAAACACAAGAGGGCATTACAAGAGGATGTCTAATTCAAGCAGCAATTTGCAAGATAAATGGAGAAAATACAAATAAATCACAATCAACTAATAGCATTATGCATTAAGCCATAGCAGGAAGAACATAAAGTGATATAGTATACATGTACAAGTATATTATGAGCAGAGCATCAAACACAATTACATATATTGTAATGCTCTAGGGGTGTACATGTCTATCGGGTATGGTCACCCCAAATACTCTCATAAGAGCCCAGATCAGATAGAATCAGATATATGTGTTTAATATGAGCAGCATGTACAAAAACGGACAAGGAGTGTTCAGAATGATTGAAATAGGAAGTATTCTATATGTTCATTCCACTTCAAATTTTGGGTGTGTTGAACTTCGTAAGTTCGAATAAAACGGATCTGTGGCTGTGTACAGCAAATTTTAGTAAATTATTTTTAAAAAAACTCTAATAAGGCACGAGACTTGGTTAAGTTTCAACTAAATCTATTAAAATAGATAACAAGTAACACTGACAGCTTATTAGTTGTGGTAATAAATGATAAATAAGGATCAAAGACTGAACAGAAATCTCAAAATATGGTAATAATAAAAATTATGACTAAAATATGGTAATAAGTGATAAATAAGTATCAAAGACTGTATAGAAATCTCAAATTATGACTGAAAGTAAGAATCCACTACAGTTAAAATTAATTTGCGCATTCACACGGAAGACTCCCGCAGAATTAGTGTTTTAAATTACAATGAATTGACTCAGGTAACAGTTAAAGAATAAAATTATGGTTTAAACATCATTACACAGTATAGCAATACATTGTATTTTATTACTTTAAAAACAAATAATAAGAAAAATCAATTTATAATCAATAATCTTAATACAATGTGAAATACCAAAAGGACTTATTTTAATAATTTTTTTTTTGTATTCAATTATTTTTCCAAAGTTTTAACGTACTAAAAAATGAGCTTGGATTGATGTTAAAATTTTAATAAGGAAAAATCCTAGAAACGGGCCTTACTCTACGAATGCTAAAACCCAAGTCCATGATCGACCAAAAATAGTCACTTTTATACTGAGACCTGGTTGAAATAGGTAAAAAATGGTAACAACGGCCGATTTTGGGTAGATCTACCATGAAATGGTCAGGTAGCGACCAGAAATTGGTAGCGGCCAAAAATTGACTGCAGCCAAAATTTAGCATCGACAAGGAATTGGTCGTAAAAGTAAATCTATAAGCAGAAAATAAAACAAAATCTAACGTGGACCAAACTATGTAAAGAATATGCATTATACACATAACAATATATTAATACAAACATTTACTTTCAAAGATGTTTTTTTCTGTACATTTCAACTGCTTTTTGATTGTTTACAATCAGACAATTTTAAAATAATATACCCATAATTCTTAGCGAAAACATGGCGTCGTGTTGACTTTTAGCCAAGATGAAATCGACCAATTTAATGAAATAGAGCAATTAGACTGTGGATTCACTCAGAATTACTCGACTTAAATACAGATTGAGTACCTATAGTATTGTACGGACCACAAGTCTGACTAGATAACAAAAAAAAAGTCAGGAGAAACTTTAAAAAGAGATAAAAGCCAGTCATTATTTATTTACACATGTATGTTTGATCTGCTATTAACTTAGGTCAAACTATGAATCTAATTCATGGTGACTAGCATAAACTTCAAATAAAACTTGGAAGCCTCAGTTTACATGGAAAGGTAGGATATTTTCAAGTAACATATTTAAACTAATGTAAGTACTTAACAGATTCAAATTTGTGGGGCATATCAATATTATTGCTCTGATAGTTAACTGGACAACTCTTACACCATCTGCCTACAAGTTTCAGTCAAACATTTACAATGTATTTGTTTTGTTTTTATGTGACTTATTGTCATTGGAGTTTAACACCGTTTCTCAACAATTTTTCAGCTATATGCGATGACCAGTTCACCTAGTTTTCCTGGACTATATACTAACCAGTACTAACTGATCCTTCCACAAGGAGACGTCAACTTCTCCACATATGGAGGAAAATGGACATTTTTTGTCAAATTTTCATAAGAAAGGTATGACCTGCCAAGACCAGTTACAAGTCCAGCACACTGACCACTGGATCTCGGCCGTGGCCCCAGTGAAAAATTAGTAATAAAGCAGGGTTACTAACACGAGCAAGTTAAAGGGTTATTTAACATGACTACTATCAAGTTTCAGTGAGCTATAATTACAATGTTAATGTGGACTGTTTTGTGACTGTATTACGTTTTAGGACAAGCTAGTTCTCATTCGTATTTATCAAAATAAACATGAGTCATTTTTGCTACAACAAACAATAGAATACATTTCTCATCTATCAACCCACTTGGTGCTAAAATTCAATGTCGGTAATGGGCAAACAAAATGTTTCTTAATTTAAGTGAAAGCAATGTGAACCCAGCCAAGTATACAAGCATGAATGAGCACAACAATATAGTAAATATATGTAAAGCAGAACAAGAACCATGTACATGTTCTTTGTCATAAATTTATACTCCATCAATACAAAACATTCATGTAGGACATGTACACAGAGGCTAACAGATATATACAGTTAGCTTTGGTTAGAGCCTTAATGAACTCAGAGAGAGCTGGTAAGGAAATATTATCCATCCTCCAAATACAATTAAAATAATGTTGTTGTTGGTCTAAAACACCATAATCACAAACAAAACACAACCCCTTGGTTATGATTTTACAACCAGGTAGCTTTGCCTTACAACAATCTGCATCCAAATATTGGCGCTGATGATTAAAACTCATCATCACCAACATCAGAATTAAGTTTTGAGATCTGAGACAAGGGTTACTCACTTCTATTATAGCTTCTATTCACTTATTTTTTTTTCAGTATTTTAATAATTTCATAGAATATATACTGATGAACAACACTACCACATGTAAATGGTATAACTTTAAACACACGAATTAACATTAACCTATCGATGCACAGCACATGGCTTCATAATGTATGATACAGAAATAAAGCCATTTAGTATGGAAACAAAACAAAGCTACCAGTAGTCAAAATATTCACTCATTATTTGAAATTCCCTCATAATTCTATGATTTTTTCAAAATTTTCATATTCTCCGACTCCCAGGGAATTTTTTCAGCCAAATTTCCAGAGTGCATGGCCAGTCTGATCATACTTCACCAATCTATGATATAAATATCTCCTTAACTTCTCACTTTGTGAATTAATTGGATATTTTGAGCTTGGAGACTGTTCTCAAGTTTTACAACTTTGAGGCCTGTACCAGGACAGCCCCAATCTTTAATGGATTTTAATGTATAAAAATATAAACTTCACTTGTCCTCAGTTCAAGTGAATTATTTTCACACATTGAGTACTTACTTGTGAGTTTTACCACAGTCTTAAGTAGAGACCAAACAAAGTTTAAATCATTCTTCTTCATGGTCACACATGTATAGTGCTGAAAAAAGAAAAAAAGTCTGACTTTACGAACCAGTCCTAAATGTAATATTTACATATGAAACTTACAGACAGAAAAAAACATCAAAACATTTATCATAACTTCTATGTATTAAAGATAATATTAAAAAATAATGTAAGTGTGCCTCTTATTGTTATAAACTGGAATTTTCCTTTCTATATCCTGAAAGAATACAAAGATAAAGAACATAAAGAATATCATTTATATTTTCCTTCAGTTTGTGGCTTTATGTTAAAAAATGTTCTCAAGTTTTATTAACTCTGGGTCTGTACCAGGACAGCCCTAGTCTAATCAATTTTTATAGAATCAAAATATTACATACGTTTTTCACCACTTTAAGTAAATGACTTGCCATAAACTGAGAACTTACTTAGCATTGACTTTTTCAACACTAATACTAGATTCTGTAAGTAACATCTGAACAATGTTTAAATTACCATTCTTCACAGCCACATGTAGTGCTGAAATCAACAACAAAATGCCCTTTACTTGCCAGTTCAATATGAAATATATACATGACACTTAAAGATAGAGAAAACATAACTTTTATCATAACTTCAATATAGTGAAAAATAATAACAGTGAGATGATTATCTATTGTTATGTAAACTGGAGATCTCTATATTATCCTGAAAATTATGAAAAGAGAAAACATGGTCAACATAATAGTGGTAAAATGTAGAAACTAAAATTTAATGTTTTGTTAGAAAGAAATCACAACTGTTTTTTTTTTTAAACTCATAGATAATATTTTTATGAGAAGTTTTAAAAGCAAAATCTGAAAGACAAGAATTTGAAACAATCGTACCTGAGTATATACTTCAGGATCAAATTCCATCAAACTTTGTACCACTAGGTCCATATCCCAGACACACTGTGAAATGGTGTTCAACTATCTCTGTATAATACAAAAATCTCTGTATAATACAAAACATAACATGTTTAAAACAGTGGGACCTCTCTAATCATAACATGTTTAATACAGTGGGACCTCTCGAATCAGGACTACTCTAACAAATTACTCGCTAATCCAGACCCCTTCTTATATAAGCCCCTCATACCCAGATCTATCAAATTAGGCTCCTTATCTAGATACCTCTACTGCAGAAGTAAGCTTAATCTCTCTAAACATACACAAAATTATGACCACCCAGCTATTACAACCGATTTTTAAAAGAATGGAATGTTTTGTTCTAAAGTTCAATGGCAATTTGTCTGGAAATATGTCCACCCCACTATTCAAACAATACGACCACCCCACTATTCAAACAATACGACCACCCCACTGTTCAACCAATACGACCACCCCACTATTCAATCAATACAACACACGACTATTCAACCAATACGACCATCCCATTATGCAACCAATAAGACCAACTGTTTTGGACAAATTCATCATTTCAGAGCAAATTACTCTCTACAACAACCACCAAAATTCTGCTGTGAAAAGACCTGCTGTACACCCAATGTATTGACTTTTACAATACGTGCAGTGCTGACTGTGATAATTTGCTGTAATAGTTTGTCTGTTGTTTACACATTATGAAAACAAGTGTCAAAACAGCTATAACAAGGTTCTCTTCATTTTCTTGTGATCTATAATTAGTAACAAAGCTGCTGAAAATAGCTATAGCAACCAACTGGTTTACACTATACGGCGAGATAAACATGGTACACAGTCAGCTAGAGCACGGTAAATTACCAGACAGCACAGAAATTGCAAACAAGAGAAAGTGGTAGAAATAAACTACAATTGTCGGCACAAATTCACTCATCAGGCCCAGCGGAATATTTTTTGTTGGTCCCAGCTGTTTACAAAGGGTCAACGGCACGCTCTAAATTGAACGCTGGCGAAACAGACAGGAGTTTATAAATAGTTATGAAAACTGCTTTAATTGTTACTCAGCATGTGCCAATAACAATGCAATAAAAAAAAAAACATTGGTCAAGTACTGAAAAATACCTTACCACAACCAAGATTTGCCTCCAAACGCGAAACACAGTCACAGGTACAATAATAATCATGCCTTTGCCATTTGGACCAAACATTAATTTTACACTTAAGGTGTATCCAACTGATGAAATAAGATGGCGGCCAAAATGTTGACATTGAAACAAAACAGCGAATTACAAATGTTTCACAACACCAGACCTATAAGACCTTTATCAGCATTAAGATAAAAATGAAAGCCTCTAAAATGGACACATATTAAGACTAATGTACAAAACTGTAGAAAATAACATACCTTTAAACTTGTTGAAATCTAGAACAGTTCACACAATGTATTCTTCATGAATGAAAAAAGTTTCATCTATCCTTCATCCAGTAACATTAGAATTCAAATTCCAAAATGTTTGTCTCAAAACACAATTGACCCCTTTCCTGTTTCGCGCGGATTTTTCCGATTGCGCAATCCATGATGGCGGCGTATGGGGTCATGGTGTAATCTACGATATTACTCCAGTATTTCGTGTTTAGCAGTATTTTATGCAGATAGATCACTATTCTACAACTTATTGAGAAGCTGTATTGATAACTAAAATATATGCGATATTGAAGCGATATATTTGTCGCTAAAATTAGGTGGAATCCGTCTTGTTTCCGATTTGTATGCACATTAAGTGGATGGGGGCGGTTTTAAAAAAAGTCATTTCAGAAGAAAGTATCTATTTTCTGACTTTATTTTTCATGTATCTATGTCTAAACAATTCGTTTAATTGTACCAGTATGTATTAATATTAATAAATCCGTGTAGATCTGGTACAAAGTACATCCTATTGAATCTTGAAATGAAGATTTAATGGGCGATGTCATGAACACTAAGTGGCATATTGCACAGTATTTGTGCCATTTTACATAAAAATTCATTATATTAAAACCACTAAATTAATTTGAAAAAAAACCGAAAAAATGCAAACATATACATGTATATAGGTCTAGGTGTTCAAAAAAAACCTTGAGTATAAAAGTTAGGCAGGTTTAAAGATCCTACAAATGACCATTTTTGGGGTGTAATATGTCAGCATCTGTTTTTTTTTTCACTATTTTCTTCCTTTCATTCTGAAAGCATTACTTATTTTAGAATATGAGATGTTACATTTTTAATTGTAGAATCCAATGCTGTTTAATTTGGTAAATGGTACATAATGTTGTTGAACAAATACTTTTTATTTTAGACTAAAATAACCAAAATTGGTACCACTGTAACCAGTGACTTCACTTATTTATCTTTGATAATCTTTTACTCAAAATATTCTCATGAAAATGACTTCAAGAGTCAGTCATAAACTTTGAACATTACAGGGACCTGATTATGTAATGTTACGTAATAATGCTGTCCCTTTGTCAGTGGACAGCTTCAGTGTTAATTGGTCCCTTTGATAACAGTACATCACTTATCAAATCACGGTGTGGGATCAGTATATATCCAATCAACCATACCATCATGTTGCACAGTGCCAGGATGTATCCCAGACATGACCCTTAATGTGTGAAATTATATAATCTCATTTTTAACTAAGCATTACTAATCATGAATGCTGATGCAATAAAACGAGCTAAAGAGATAGAAAACAGAAGAAAAATTGAAACATTTATTGTATCAGTAATTGAAAAATTGTAATTATGATAATAGTGATTTCATATCCATCTTTTAACCTCTAATTTGATATTTGATTATAAAAAAACAACATTTATTCTGCTATGAATTTAAAGAACTTTTTACAATCTTAACCAGGCAGATAGATAAATGTTGATATTTAATCATTACCGATTAAACTTGAAAATTAGTTGAACTGTTAATATACAATAAACTGTTGATACAATATAGCACTACGATTTGGATGCCCTAAAAACTTTTGAGTCGGCAGGTAAAAGATGGGTCGGTCGGGTAACCGGAAACCAACCTATGTTTTTAGACCCTATCAGAAAACGTAGTGAATGCGTAACTTTGTTTTCCTCCAATTCAATTCAAGAAATATAATGTAGATATTTTATTTTTCACGTGGATCACATGTACAACTGGAATTTCAGTTAATTGACAAAGGAATGGAACTTCTAAAATGTACAAATTGCAGTGACCTGTGGTTGTTTTAACTTGAAAACATCAGTAAGAAAAAAAAACAATGCAAAGTGCTTACATTACTGCAGAAGTTGATTAATTAGTATATTGAATGGTGAACTGGATATATTAGCATCATTTGACATTGATCTACATCATTTCAGACATATTTCTTCGTTTTGATGCTGTGTACGGCTGTGGCTGTGGTCCAGTGGTTAGTGCTGGACTTGTAACCCGGCTCCTTGTAAGTTAGTACTGGTTAGTATGCAGTCCGGGAAAACTGGTCAGGTTTACCGGTCGCTGTATATAAGGGAAAAATTGTTGAAAAATGGTGTTAAACCCAAGTGACAATAAGTCACGTAAAAACAAACAAAAACAAAAAAAAACATTTGATACTGTTTTATATTAATACAGATAATGGCGATTCATGACAACCAAAAATGATAGCTTTCCATTTCACCGAGTGCCACATAACTTTCAGTCATGTCCATCCCAATTTAGTGTAATGTCAATCCTGCTGTAAATAAGCTGCTATTTTTTTTCTTGGGTAAGCTTTATTGTCTTTGTCGCCAGTGTGACGATAGTGAAGAATTGATGATCCAGTGTGATTTTGTGTTAATTGATTTCATCCCAGAATTGATGATGAAGCAGAGAATTTGTCTTCTTGGAACTACCGTGGTGCGGCACCTACACGATACAGGAAACCTTATCTAAAATAGATAAAATAAATATATATATCATCATGAGCCTGTGTTTGGTAAGACACATGATATAAGAAACATGGCGAAAATAAACCATAGAAAATATTTGTTCGGTACTATCTTGCATTCCAGGGACCAGGATCGTTATTCATTTACTACCAGCACAATCCAATGTAGGTTAGGTGTACACAGGCAACATATAATTTCGGAACGCAATATGATTATAAAGATCGCTATGATAATGTAATAAACCATTCAAAAGATAAGAAACGTAGCTATCGGCACATAAATATATCTTATATTACATCACCCCACCCACTAAATTCAAGCCGACAAATTTTGCATAAATGATGAAAATCAAACGATCTAATAATCATTTAGGATCAAACTGATATTAAATATGCAAGAAAAGTTATTCTCTTACCTTACATGAAGATTGGATGAAATGACAGGAACATAAAAACGGTGTATTTCGATAAAAAACGACTATGACAGTTATTCAGCGCATGACCCCATACGCCGCCATTTTGGATTGCGCAATTGGAAAATCCGCTAGGGGGCGCGAAACAGGAAAGTCGTCAATTGTGTTTCTTCTACAACACTGTCCTAATCCTTCATCAACACAACTCCATGAGGCCATGTGTTTGTAAAATAAAATAGTCCCTCTTTGTTTACACACTGCTTTGTGGGTATGGTGTACTTACACTGCCATGTTGAAGTTCTGAAGTGAATAATAACAGAAAAAAAATAATATTGAATTCTTATATTAATAATTTTATGCATAAATAACAAAATATCATATATAAGTTTTGAGTTTAAAACATATGATAAACTGGTACATTCATTCACAGGTTTTTGATTGAAAAATTAAACTGTCTACACTATGAGGTGTAAATAATGAAAAATATTTTACTGTTGTTTTGCAAGGTAACTGTAGTAAAAAGCATCAATCTTATTGTTAATTTATCTGTCCATCATATCCATAACAAACCACAATACGAAACTGGTTGGGACTGCTAATTCTGCTTACAATACTACTTTTATGTGAACCATTAATACATTTATAAGCATTATTTCTGTATCATTTCATAGCTAAGTTACTAATATGCTGCTCTAAATTAAAACTGATATGACTTTCAATGATGGCAATATCAAAAGGCTACAAAAAATGATTACAGAAAACTTTCATAAATTCAAACAAAAGACATTTTATATAATATGAAGACACAGAAACTAATGAAAGCAGTTATCTCAATTGCCTTCACATTGAAATATTTGAGGACCTACAACATATTGCATAATCACAAATAATAGTTTACCCCATGTTAATGTATTTGGTGCTATTTGAAATACTGTATAGATCTGTAAATTTTAGGGATCCATTCAAGTAGTCTTCATACAAAATGTCTACATCATAGAGCTCTTCTTCTTCTTCTTCATATAATATCTGATACACAACATCAAAGTCACCATCAGTACCTTTAGTAGTAGATAATACTGACCCTCTGTACCATTTAATAGAATTGTCATCTAGTTTCCATTCATGGAGAATTGTTCTTCCAACAAATTTCACTTTTCTTCTTTTTCTGAATAATGAAATGAGAGAGACATGTAGGGGAGATACTTAAATGAGATTTACATGTTAAAAATCAGAAATTATAACAATTCTATCATGCAAATGACCTGGAAACAATTCATAAATAATACTTATCAAATTTGGTTCAAAGTGTATGATGAAAACATAATAATAAACATGAAAAACTAATGTATTTATATTCTTATTAACAGAATAATGTTACTTAGATTATAAGAATAATGTGATTGGTTAATTTTCTCTGATAATCATAGCAACTCTCTCTCTCTCTCTCTCTCTATGTATATATATATATATATAGAGAGAGAGAGAGATACAGGTATATATATGTACAAATATCATAGTGTAGTAAGTATTCTCTACTTTTTACTTACATTCACAGACTGGTGAGTTTTATCAGCGCATGATGTTGAAGGCACAGGTACATTAGTGACAACATCGATCTTTTTCTTCTAACACAATGACATGGCAGACTGTGGGGTCTCTATATAAGGGTAATCTTTTTCTTCTTACACAATGACTTGGTAGACTGTGGGGTCACTATATAAGGGTAATCTTTTTCTTCCACATGCTGAAATAAGTACTAAGTGTTAAAACAAATGTAACATAAACAATTATGAATTGCATACACACCTCTGAAAGTATATGTACATATATACAATGTAATAATGTCATGAGTGTTGTAATTGATAATTTCAAACTACAAAAAATCTTTATTCATTTGATATGTAAGCATGTTGAATTAACATGCATGTGATGATGCATTTATCTAAGTACATGCACACATTCATCCATATAACCAAGCTTCCTATTGTTTTACATTTCTGTATTGCATACTTGTTCAGGAATTTACTTCTAAATTTATGGAACCATGCTATGCAGTGGAGCCATAACACAATGTAAAGATGAAATGTCTATACATTAAGCATACCCAGGGAATATGAAGCTTTTTATGCCAGATAGAGTGAGTTGAATAGAAAGCAGACAACTTGGGCTCCATTTTATGTTTCCACATAATTTCATCTTTATAAATTCTTTCAATATGGATACCATGTGGACTAATGTGGCGCACTATCAAGTCATAAAATCGTTTGTCAATTATAATCAATTGTCCTTAAATTTGATAAAAAAACTTAAAAAAATTAATTTTCCACCATGAATTCTGAGACAAAAGTTCTTCAAAGAGTTTGCAGCCTCAATCTTACATAAAGCAATCTATTTATTATTTTAACACAGATCTGCTTATTATCTCACCAAAATTATAACTGGTCAATCTCTTGTACCTCTCCATTATCCAGTTGCTATTATCAGATTGACCCTGGGCAGACATTTCTATCAACTCCGCATCAAAATTCAAAATTTCATTATTCAAAAAATCAGAAGATCTATTTTTCAAATCATTCAAACTTATATCAACCAAGTCTACTAAAACATCCGGTCCATAATCTGATCATGCCTGTTAAGTGTTTTGAAGATGACTTATTTGGTACACTTGTGGTGACCAGGCTGGACCAAGTAATGTTCTCAAACCACAACCAAAACGACCATAAAATGACCCTCTGAAACATTCATTATACATTTTGCCACCATCAAACTTACATCTTACACTCATCCATGCCTCAGCAAGATTACTTAAGAATGATTTATCCTGTAGTCTTAGACAATGTGAATCAGTAGATACTTTTAAATGACGGTTGAAGTCATATTACTTCAACTATTTTCCACTGTTCTAAGTTTTCGTCAAATGACCATGATTCTTTTATTTTTGCCTGTCTTTTGTATTTACTGTCGTAATCATGTGTTTTATATGTATGTATTTGTTTCATTGTACAACACCATTGAATATGTTTTCTATATAGACATAGGCGTTTAAGCAAAGATAGAATTATGACAAAAGAATCAGAGTTATTGTAAGACCATTATTTATGAGCCATTTCAATATGAAATACAGTCAGTCAGGCAGTAGCGGATTGCTAACTAAACTTTCACTGCATACGCCGTCGATAGAGCGCATGAATTATTGAAATATATACCGATTAAAAGCAAATTTTGTGACCTTTCTGATGGTGAAAATTAAATTTTTATACTCCTTCATCTTCATAGTTTAAATGCCGAATATCGTAAGTCACTCATTACGGCAGTAGCGGATTGATTCAGGCAGTATCAGATTACACCCTGTGACACGTTGTGTCAGAGGTCAAACGTCAAACGGGGACATCTCAAAGCGGGTTGAGTTACCACCAAGTCTTAAATAAGCTACTAACTCAATGTTAATATCATTGAACGCCATTCTTTAGAAGGTGATGTATCATCACTTACCTATGTCATCGTTTCTATCTGCATGTGCACGAGAACAGCAAATACATGTTATACGCATATCAATATAGTTAATGAGGCTCAAGTAAAGCAGACTAAAATATTCTAGGTTGTATAAGAAAATAAATTGAAACAAAATTCTGCAAAACTTTAAGCAGAATAATCTGGGACCAATATACACGTGTAGTCCCAGGTATAATCAATATTTCGAAAAATATCATTGTTTTGACGTTTCATTTCACTTGTGTTACCACTCATGTGAACCTTTTTTTCAGGGGCGGTATTCTCCAAAACATCTCAAAGATTATAAATATTCCTAATTTAATCGATCTATCTATCCATCTGGCTCACTGCCTTTTCATGTGTAATGGACATGAGTGGACCAATTTAGGATTTTTTTAACTCTAGGATGTTTCGTGAATATCACCCCTGATCTCCAGAACTGCAGGTCTAGTCAGCTGCTTGGGATGCAGATAAATTTGGTAGTGTGATTGTGTATATACAGATTGCAATTTTATTTGACATTTTATTTGAGTCTATTGCCTGTTCTGTATGGCTTAAATAGTCCAACTTGCGGCTTGCTTCAAGTCCCTGTCACAATTAGCAACGAATATTGTTATCTATCAGACGAAGATATATCATCTATCCCCTGATTGAAGTATTAACTACATTGCATCGGATTGTCACAAGTCATAATGCTTAGTTGATGACATAATAAATTCATCACTTATACATTTATCACGATTTTAAAATATACTGAATGTATTAATTGAAATAGAATAGAAAAGAACAGTTCGATGGTGAGAAAATGAGCATGCGATCATCTCAATGTGATATGGTATTACAACCAATTTTCCGACAGGTTAGAACATGATCATATGCAATCAGGCATGTAAATCTAAGTTTAACATTTTTATTACACAGAAATGCGTTTTCCACTCGTCAGCATCAAAACTCGCCCATTTCTAGAGTGATATTTGATTTTGACACAGTCCCCCAAATCGTCAATCCGCTACTACCCGAATCATCGACCTCGCATTTTTCACTTAAATCCGACAGATTAATGAATGATGTGCAAAATAATTGTGTTGAATGATGGGATGGGATATTTATACGCAATATGGTACCAAATTGAGGGTAATTTAAATGTTAAGTTTGATGATATTCACATTTCAGTTTTAACGACACGTTATTGCTCTTATTGCTCGTATAAAATACGTAAACATCCAGTGACCTCATTCGGGGCTTCACAGTTTTGTAGACCTACACAGAATCACGACATTTTCAAATATACGTGAATTTGTGTGGAATGGAACCAGGTTGATGACTGAATATTTCTTTTATTAATATATCATTAATGGACTGGCAAGGTTTTAAAAAACCAAGCGCGTAATCCGTTACTGCCCGAAATCCGCTACTGCCTGACTGACTGTAGGTAATTTATGAATGACAGAATTTGAAACTACTCACATATAGCAGTGTTTTTTCCTTGAAATATTTGGCAAAATTTGGTCCCATTCCCCATTTTCTGGAATAGATGTTTTTCCAAACAAAAAATTCAAATTTCTCCTACATCCTCAGAAAAAAATCCTTAACTAACTAGGTTTCAAATTTCAAGTGTTATACCCATCATCGAACAATTTGTTTATTTTTTGCTTTTCTAATGTCTGTTCAAAAAAGTATTTTACAACATTGAGCAATAACTTATGTACCAGAAGGTTTTTAATCTTTCCTGAATTCTTCACTGCCAGTACTAATATAGTAATAACAAAAATAAATAAAAAATGAATACAGTTGTCAGGATAGTTTTAATAAACTATGTTAAATACTGTTTCAAAAAGTTGAGAAAAATGTACCCTGAATTCCTTTATCATAGCTTCAAACAACTTCAAGTGCAGTGTGCCTTGTTCAATTAAATCTTCAGAGACTGAAATAAACCCAAGCGTAAATTGTAAGCAAAATATGCATCACTCCACACAAATGTCAGTATGTTATGGCAAGTACAACAGACAAACTTACATACTGTATGAATGACATTACACTCAACTATTTAAAAATTAGAACCACCAACCTTCAGTAAACTACCTGGACAGCTTCCTCACATGTGAAATGAGGTTATGGGTGAGAGTTGATTATTAGTCAGACATTTATTTCAAAAAATGGCCTTTATTCAAAGGGTGGCCTTTACACAGAAGTGGCTTCAAACACAGGTTTGACTGTATATTCAAATAAAGATTTAGACTGAAAGAAAATATCAACCTACAGGAGTTCCTCTCTTTGAGGAGAGCATCTGACAAACATTTAATTCAATACAAAAAACTGAAGCCATTAATTCATATTATAATGAACTTTTAATGTCTTGTGAGCATTTTGGTCTTTTCCCATACTAGGAATATTCAAAAAGGATGAAGTGCAAGACCTAATCTTACTGTCAACCAAATGGTAGAAAAAGAATTGTTTCATGCTAAGTACATTACCTCATCCTTACATTTAAGAAATGAAATAATTTACCTTCTGACCTGCATGTTAATCTATGGATTTCTGTTATCTAACAAATCATCTGTAACTTTGGTTACTATGGTATCATCCATGTCTCTATCAGAGGTCCACTGTAACACTTCAATCCACCATTCACTACAGTCTGTAAACTGTGAAACAAGCCATGTATACAAGGGTGACTAAGTAACCTATAAACCTCACATACATAGCAAGAGTGTCAAACTGTCATAAAAAGGTCAATCAAAATTATCTAGTGAAGGCTGATTGGAAAATGTTAAACTTAGACACAAACAAAGTCTATTTCATCATTTTTTGTTGAATCAGGGGCTATAATTCTCTAAATGGTGATTTCATGGGTTATCAAACTAGGTTGAGATATTAATAAGGATATTGGCCCATGAACGTTTTTTCAGTTGGTGAAAACTGATAGGAACTGTTCATCTTAGAGAATGGACAGCTCAAGTGGATTCCACAGTCCACCCACTATAAATCTATATATGTTCCTACATCCTGTCAGGTCAGGGGTATAAAAAGTTAAGAAACAGAAACGATGAACACAAAACTTTATCAGAATTCAATTTCTGTGATAAAGTGATAAGAGTTCATGATGAATATTAAATACAATCACACATTATGACAATCAAACTGAAATACAATATATGGACAGTCAGTAAGGCATATTACTTACCTCATTTTGTAACTTTTTAACATCAGCCTGGGTTGGATTCAATGCCTCCTCCGTACTTTTAGTATAAGCTACTGCCTTAGCCATGTATCTATCCTTCAATTCTCCAATCTGTAATTAAAAATTTATTGTCAGTAACCAAAGTATTTTTAGCACACTTAGAAGTTGCTGTCTGCAGGAATATCAAACAAAGAAGCTAATAAATGCATCCGCAGACATTATAACAATGAAAGTGAAGTACAATACTTGGAATATCAGTGTGACATTATTCTTACCTGACTTGGCAACTGTTTAACATTGATCTTAGAAGTGGAGTGGAGAAGATAGGAGCGCACTGGAGTGGAGAGGAGAAGATAGGAGCACACTGGAGTGGAGTGGAGAAAATAAGAGCACACTGGAGTGGAGAGGAGAAGATAGGAGCACACTGGTGTGGAGAAGATAGGAGCACACTAGAGTGGAGAAGATAGGAGCACACTGGTGTGGAGAAGATAGGAGCACACTGGTGTTGAGAAGATAGGAGCACACTGGTGTGGAGAAGATAGAAGCACACTGGAGTGGAGAAGATAGGAGCACACTGGTGTGGAGAAGATAGGAGCACACTGGAGTGGAGAGGAGGACAGTGGATAGGCATAAAGTGAAGTAGATAAGAGTAGAGTAGAGTTGGACTGGAGTGGAGTGAAGCTGAGTAAACAAGGTAGAGCATTTTTAATGAAGTTGAATTATATGATGAATATATTCAATATTAACCATAAAAGCCAACACACTGTAAGAACAAAGAAAAGAAAACAAATTCATTTAATAAATAAAACTAAAAAGTGTCTGACTAATGAGTATAAATACTAAAAAATACCATGTTCATGTGAATCACTAACAAAAATTTTTAATATATGAATGCAGATTATGAATTAACAAACACCTGTTTCTCCAGCTGATCATCTCACAGAGTAGGTGACACACCCACAGGTTTAAATAAGAGAATTCCATGTAAATTGTACATTACATGCAGTTGTTGCAAAGTAAATTGTACATTGTATGCAGTTGTTGCGAAGTAAATTGTACATTGTATGCAGTTGTTGCAGTGAATCAGTTTTCAATGTATTTTTGTATTTAAAATATCCATGAAAACAGAACATACATTAAACAATCTGTCAAATGATTTAAAGATACACACATACTTAATGGTTGCCATGGCAACAAATTTTAGAACAACACAGAAAACCAGCATATTTAACAAGAACAATCTATAGGACTAAATCAAACAATAAATGGCAATTTTACTACTAAAAGTCCCCTCAGTGCATTTAATACCTAAAACAATATTATCACCAAAACAATTTCATGACTGAATGAGTTTCATATGTTTAATTAACATTGTAATTTGTGTATGTGTATTGCAAATATAGCATGTTTACATATTTTTTCAAAGCAATATCTTTTTACTTAATATTGTTAGATATTTGAATTGGAATTTATTAATGATTCATTAATAACAAAAATAAGTGGAATAAAATCTCATTAAACAATTATGAGTAAAATGAACATGGTTGCCATGGAAACACACCTTACTATAATTTAAAAAGAATGCATTTTTAACCATAAAATTGATCCCATTTATGTTACAGCACAGTAAATATTAGTCCTGGTTGTAAGATTATAATATGCAGATACTTTTATATTGCACACTTGCTCATTTATTTTATTAAGATTAAATTATTTGTGGTAACATCAAAGGAGATATTACATTACTTATGAGCATAAATACGAATAATACATCAAAATTCAATTTTACGTAATTGATTGTAACATAAAAACTGGCTATTAAGCCAACATGAAATGTTTTCAAGACACATAAATTCAATGCAAATAAGATAAATATAAAACAAGAAATTGAAATATTTTTATACACAATTAAGAAATAGTCAATATGGCAACAAATTAGAAACAGTGAAAATGTATTAAAATCAAGTACTCAAATGCTAATATACAACACATGACCAGTTCAAAGAATGAAATTATTGTAAAACACATTATTCTGAAACTATGTATCATCCAGGAACTTTCAAAAATAAAATCTTATTTTTATTATCCTATTTGTAAATGTAAATTATGAACATGTAATATAAACTATAACCTATATAGTTTGACTCGAAATTTATACATTTTTGATAACTATTATTGATGACTACTATTATATATCTATAGTTTTAATGAGTTACAGGAATAAAATCAAATAGACAAAATATGGTTGCCATGGAAACAAATTTATGACACAATTTCCTGCTTTTTAACTGAAAACAGATCAGATTAATATCTAAAACACAAAAATATCATTCATCTATTCAATTACCAGGACAAAACTGTCCAGATGCAGACTTGGAAGGACAAATATGTCAACAGAAGCATATATGAAAACAATTAAAACCTAAACTACTTCATTTTCACATATCAGTTCTATTGTGATACACTGGTGTCACACTTAACTTTGTATTCACACTTAGGTTTTGCTTGAGTAGGTTTAGTACATGGTGATGTGTTCATACATAGAGGAGACACTTCCTCATATAGATACCATTGTCTCTTTAAATCAAGACTTTGTATAGGAATTTCATCAGGAAAATCAACTATAGTATGTCCATGTCTTATGAGATTGATGTGTTTTTCCTCTGATGAAGCATATTCTTTCATAAACTCTGTCCCAGGAGATGTAAAAGACATTCTGACCATTGCTAAACATGTTTTTTATATCCACAAGCCTCTGCCTAGCTACCCATGTAATAATTCACTGATGTAGGACAATAGTCGTCACATATGCCTCTACTTAGTATTGTCAGTACCAATCTGTAGACTGATGCTATCATCCCAAATTCCAAACTTTTGTACAAGCCCATAGCAATGTGCCACATCACATAACTGAAACTTAAAGTTATTACCATGAACATGTATACTATTATAAAGATGTATGACATAGTGATAATGTGCACACTCATTTATATTGAGTATGTATAGTTTCAAACCCAGCCAATTTCTGTAAACTTAAGCATTATGGCAGAATTGGTTTTCATTTCTTTAAACATCCATATACATTATATATGTTAGACAAATGAGGCATAAAGTGATGAACAAGTTTTGATATTTCCCTTTTATCTCACAAATATATACTTTTTAATTTTATCATATACAAGGTAATTTAAAAATCTATTACACTGTACATATAAAGGTAACTGATTACATAATTATCCTATTACTGCATTATTCTTTCTGATCCGTACAGCTGTCCATATGTAGGGCCACATTTTTCTTCCCATACCCTAAGTTAAGAAAATGGTGGTGGAGCATGGAAATCACGCTATTTACTCCTTTACCAACTGCAGCACCATACTGCTCATCAACAAGGTAAAATATTTGTGATCCTACAAACACATTAAAAATAAAATAAACTAAACAATTTCTCTTTTGATTGAAGAATTGCATAACAGCAGTCATTCAACAATAATGTTGTGTAGATGTGAAGTAATTTAATCTGTACATAAGTCACTTATGAAGTTGAGAATTTTCTCGTCTGTGGTGTTTCCCTTTTGATTTTTATTATATACATCATTAAGGTTTCAATTCATCAAAAGATTAATATTTCAATGTCATGGTCCTAAAGTAAACAACAATAGCAATAACAACATTGCCGTGGATTCAAACCATCCGTTTCAAATGAATCATGACATATACGAGAGCCATAGATTAATAACTATGCTGGTTCCTTGTCCTGGAGGCATGATTCTTGTGTTCAGTGTTATAATTGTCATTTTATTGATAATACAATTGGAATTTAAGAATTAAATCAATTTCATCTTTTGATTTTTCTAAACATAATCTTCTGTAATCAACAATTTCATCTCACATCACAACATTGTTTACCATCATGCAAACTTTTACACTAGCAGCCTTTTGCTTTCAAATCAATTTCCTTCAGGTTTTCACTATGATGGGACTCATTGCATTCACACAACAGTGAGGGATTAATTTCAAGATCACAACAATCTGACTCTTCACTTTCTGAGTTCAAATCAATGTTAGAACTGGCAACGTAGGCAAAAAAAACAGAGTGTCGACACATTCAAGTTCACTTGCAGAATTACAATCGAACAGTTCATATGGAGTTGTGCTAGCACATGAATTTTGGCTCATTTTGACTAATAAAAGGCTGTCCATCATCCATAATTCATAAAAATAACAAATACCACAATGATAAACATATTATTGAAGACTTGACAGCTGTCAGACTATCAGATGAAAAATGTCATCGCCGCTAAAAATCACATACCGTTTCACATTAGATCAAGTGTGATAGAAAATAAACAATTGTAAAATAGAGACAAAATGGCACAATTTAACAGCATGATAAAAATAACAAGTTAAACAATATGTAACAAACCTCAGTAGGTAAATCCATCGGATCCGACCGACGAGTAATTTTGAAAATATCGAATTTTGTCAGAATGGTGTAAAAAACGCTTGATTCAGCTTCCGTTCCGCTTTGATGAGTACGAGTAGTAAAGGGGGAATAATCCGATAATAAACACTATTGTCATCAATCGTAAACGTATCACTCCATGTCAGTGTCACATAAATGCAATATATATTATTTCTATATTCCATTTTATAGTGTTTTGAACTCATAGGAATGATATTCTTACCAAACCATGATCGAAAAAAGTGTGTCAACTTTGACAACGTTTTCCCGGAAAATGACATTCGATAGTTATGGGACAAAATGTCATGGAGCGTTACAAATAAGGAACAGGATATTGATCTTACATGATACTGGGACATGTAAATTATAATAAAACCTTAATAATGAGATCACCTTTGGGACACCTATCGTCATAATTATGAGATTGTTAAGTTAAATCATAGATGAGTTATTGGAAGCTGGTCTGAGTATTAGTAGTCATTATAACAAGGTGGTCGCAATACTGAGGTGGTTGCTATTTGAGGTTTTACTTTACAATCAATGTGGTTTATGCAAAACTTAGACTGAGACGTAGACAAGAAAAAACATTATCATGCTATAAAAAGCACCAGGTTTGTGTAGATTGACAAGCTGCGATGTAAACTAAACTTTGTTTGTTATGCCATGTTATATGACAGACCATCACATGGTACAAGATGTCCATTCCTAAATGATCATTCTCATAGCATTACACACAACACAAATGTTGATGGAGTATATAAGACAGTCTTACTTATTCATGTATAATATGTAGACCAGCCTCGCCATTAATGGCAGCAACTAGTAATCTGTGTGACTCTTCAGCTTCAAGTTTAGCCTTCTTTGTTAGAGATTCCAACAGCTCTTCCATAGTCATAGTGCTGAAAGAGGTAATAAATACTGATTCTGGTGTATACACATATCACGAGGACTAACATTTATTTACCAGCAATATCTACAAAATCTTATCCGTGTAAAGACTATAATTTACAAGATCTTGGTCCTTCTCACATTTTCAGTGAGACCTTTAGGACAAACTTTATCATTATTAGAAGTACAGTATAACCCCCTCAAAACCAGACTCCCTGAAAACCAGTCTTCTCTGAAATTCTGACGATTTTTCAAGTCCTACTCTTTCTTCTATAATTAATAGTTTTCTGAAAACCAGCATTCTCAGAAAACCAGACTTCTGGCCAAGTCTAGAAGGGGTCTAGTTTTCAGGGGTTTACAGTAGTTCCAAAATGATTCACTCTTGGGTACTGAATTCCATTACCAACAGACAGACTGGTGTGGAAATTAGTTCTTGGGAGTGAGTTCAAATATCACATATTTCACAATGCTAGGCAAAGATTTCTCCATCCATATAATCTATCTTCATGGAATGATCAGTGTACTTACATTTTATGTAAAGGGAGAAATTCTCCACGTACAGCTTGTGGATGACAACAGGCTTGTCTTAAACGAAACAAAGGATATATCAACTGAAATATATAAACATATATATATATATTCATAGAACTTACGCACATTGCTTGCAAAAACTTAAAAGAAAATTACAGCAGAAAGTAGGTAAGAGTTAGAGTATTTTTATCATGCATTTATATGCAGTATTCTTTACAGAACCTTCACTTTATGCATTATTACAACACAACTGAAAAATTCAACACATACTGAATTCATATTTCACCTAAATGATTACAAAACTAACTTTTATTTACCAAATATGTTCATACAAAAATCATTACACAAACAAAAGGGGCTGAATGGCCCTGCCTCGCTCACCAGAATAAATGTTAATTAACTTGTTACTAAAAAGGTAATAAAAGTACACTTGTGGGCAAATGATGGGGAACAATAATAAACTTGATAAAGGACCATCAAAGGATACTACAAAGGAATATTTGTGACGATTGAAGGATGCCACGGCCAAAATTTGGTAATGATCCAACCACTGGTTCATGAAAACAAGTCATTTTAAGGTATTTCCATTTTTAGCTCTAACAGCCCCATATTGGGGCCAACCATTTTTATTTCAGCAAATCTGACGGAACACTATCTAAAGATGCTACAAACCAAGTATAAAATAATCCATCCATAGAATCATGAGAAAACGTTGTTTTAAGGTATTTCTATTATTAGCTCCAGTGGCCCCTTAAATGGGCCAACCAAATTTATTTCAGCAAACGTGAGAGAGGACCATCTAAGGATGCTACAAATCAAGTTTGGTAATGATCCATCCATTGGTTCATGAGAAGAAGATGATTAAAGGTTGTTCTATTTTTAGCTCTAGTGACCCCTAAAAGGGGGCCAACTGGTATAATATGAGTAAATTGCAGTTAGACAGCAAATCTGAAGTAAATCTGACTGGTAGTTTCTGAGGAGAAGACTATTGTAAACACCAGAAGATAGACGCCGGAGCATCCACCTACCCATCCTAATAGCTCACCCAGAACCTTCAGTTCTGGTGAGCTAAAAAAAGGTTATGTAAAAAAATACAATGTAATAAACATCATGGGAATGCACAATTTTTGGATCAACATTGTTTGTTTGTGATCACAAAATGAAATAACTTGAAACATGAAAAACCTTCACCTTTATCAAGATTCATTTGAATGGTCGTATGTACGTAACATATAATTTAACCAAATAAAATAAACAAATATGCCGATTGACGCTTAAATTGCGATAAATTGTTGAAAATCACGTTTTTGCATACCTGAATGTCTTCAATTGTGTGCCATTTTATTTGATCATGCTTGATTATGATGCGCTGAGAGTAAGTTCTGTTATACAACACGGCTGACACAATTCTAGCGTAAGTTGACTGCGGGATTCGCTGTACAGATTTATCTCTGAATTTTAAAAACAAATGGAATGAAAATGGTACAATGAAGTAAAACATATTTTGATTCAAATATACAGGCTTTACTCATTCAAAACTGTATATTTACAGACACTGATTCATTCAACTTAGTTCAGTAATTTTTTATAAAATTTAAACGATCAAGAATCAACCAGTAACGAATCTCATCTGGCTAATTGGCACATAAGAAAGAAATCTACCATGGATTGTGATAAAAAGACTAATTTTTCATCTACATTGGCAAGAAAATTTTTATGTATTGAGGTATTGATTTATTTTAATCAACCTAATGCCTTTGTTTTGATTAAAAAGGGAAAGTGTTGACAGAGTATTGTTTCCATGAAACCTTCATCTTTCACCGGCATCCTTCACTTCCAGTGGGGAAACTGAAACTGTAAACATCGCACAAGGAAATATACTACTGCAGTTTTCAAAATAATCCCCTTGTATAGAAAAGTATACATCATAATTATTGAAATTATTTACAAGTAAGGACATGTTTCAAGCCATAGGTCATTTTCTAATTTGCCGGCTTAGGCATGATCGTGTATTGGATATTCGTCAATATTATGACTCAGAAGTCAAAATGGCGACCTTGTGCAGTCACTTCATCGTATTGAACATTATGTTTATTCTCCCATGGTTCTTTAAAGAAATCACTTCTACTGCCACTACTTCAATGCATGTGATACTTGTTAGATGTATTTTCTGTGACTATTTCTATATCATGTAGCAGAACAATTGGATTTAGAAAATGACCTAATTTTTCAGGTATTTTTGACCATACATACATCAACAATCTCTTTAGGGAGCAAAACTGTGTTATTATGCATTGTCTATGGAGTCATTGACATTTTGCTTCTGTGTTGTGAAACTTCTTCCTCTTTCCAAATTCAGTTTTGACTTTCTTGACAGTGGAAAATAAATTTTGTCAGTCGGAAATGAAGTTGCTTCAAAAACTTTGTCCCATGAAATGCCATATATGATTTTAAATACATAATTTTGTAAATGTCACATTGGTTTTCAAAAAGTCACACTGGTTTTGCATCCGAAAGGGCCATTGTCCCATTTGAGACCATTACATATGTGTATGGTCTCTGGTCCCATTAAGATTTCTTTCCCGATTACAGACACTGTACAGCTTTTAAAAATTCCCTGAAAGTGTAGTGATTGTAGCCTTGCTATTGGGTTAACTCTTAAGCGACATGGTTGAGTGTCCACCTACAGTGCTAGGTGTCCCAGATTCGATCCCTGGTATGACCATGGATTTTTCTCGCTCCCAATTTACTATAATGGTGACAGCAGTGTTTGACGTACTCATGCGAACACATGGAGTATCAAACTGGAGAGCTGGTCAGGGGAGGGATAAGGGGGAGGAGTGTAGTGACTATAATATAGGCCACTTTCGACAGCCTTGCTGTTGGGTTAACTCTCGCAACATGGTTGTGTGTCCGCCTGCAGTGCTAGGGGTCCCGGTATGACCATGGATTTTTCTCGCTCCCAATTTACTTTAAAAGGTCTGAACTCGTACATTTTATTCATAGGCATAGTGTACTTACAATGCAATTAAAACTCGTACAGGCAGTCAACATGTCCATTTTCAGTCTCCATCTCACGTCACACGCGCTTCACTTCAGAAAGTTATGGCGACTTTTCTCAAGGTTAGCGGTTCGTTTAATAGCTTTCGAACGGCTGCTCTGCTTTTTCGTACTTCTGGCCAATATGTCTTAGGTATTCCACAATAGTTTATATCTATCTTTATTATCAACGGCACACGCTCGTGCTATCAAGCCGGAAGGCGCCGTAACATTTATAAGCTGTGATAATCACTCGGGCATTGTGTAAAACAGGGTCAGCGGGATCCGGGACTTCCAAGTGGTAGGACGGAAAACGTGGTTGATTTTTTTTTATAAATTTTAGTGTAGCAAAATATACAATTCATCAAAATTCAAACTTCAAACCCTGTACAAACCCAGTCAACGAAGTATTGAATAAACAATATTTCTTTGGAAATTCTAGACGTTGCAAACAACTTTATTCGTTCATCGATATTTGTGTATACTGTACTACTCACTTTTCATTAAACATAATGTTGCATTATAGACAAACTAATAGGTCTGTATTCTACTTCTGTATATCTGCTATCCGTCTTTTGGTTTACCTAAGTTACACAGAGCTGTTGATGAAAACAATGAATCTGTAGCTTGTTTCCTTATATGAAGAAATGGTAAATTTTTGCATTTATGTGTTCTGATTTCTGAAGATCATCCTTCATTTGAAACTTTCATGGTTCAGCCAAACTGTACATGTGTTACAGCTGGGGCTGTCCACCATTACAGTTTTTAACTGGGATCCTGCCATCAAATTATTTTGATTATGGGTCCAATGTGTGTGATATAACATTTTTTGTAAACATGGATTTCCTATCACCATATACATCCTGTGTGTGTTGAATGCAGGAAATTCTGTTGAAAGGAGAACGAGGGGACCAAAACATCAGAAAGTTAACTTAGAAATTCTGTTGAAGTTAGTCACAGTTAAAAATAATTATAAGGAGAAAAATGAGACACTTTTGAGTGTGTATGTTTCTTTTACTGTCAGATCTCCGTTAAGATATGTCATGTGATTCTACTGTATTGTTTTATGGTCAGTTGATACTACGTTGAATTTATGCTAAGAATAGGAAGTACAGTTCAGCACTGAACAAAAAAATGGTGGATATATGATTTCAAACAAGTCTGCAGCAGTTATTGGAGTAAAAGACTTAAACAAAATGACAACTGAAGTTAAAATGTAATTTATCAAAATATATTTTTACACAATAATTTACTTTGAAATAAATTCAACTGTCTATAAATAAATAATCATTTGTAACAGTACCTTAAAAACAAATAAACATGCAATAATACCACAATTAGAAACACCTTTGAACAATAAAACACTGATTTAACAAATTAAAAATAGACATACACAAATAAATGTATAGTTATCTTTAACAACTAATAAATAAATACAAATGAATATTGAAATATGTCCTGCCATAAATTTAGTACAAAATGCAACATTCATTTTTGTAAATCTCATTCTAAATTAGGCATCATGAGAATTTATAATAATGTCCATGGATACTAAATGACAAACAACACAGTTCTATTCTTTTCCTGTCCTCACTATTTGTACAACATAAAAATATTTTATGAACTAACATTTAGCAAAAGCCAAAGCTAAGATTTAGCAAACTTAAGTCAGTACAATATTGACCTCTGAGTAATCTGATTGATCTTTTAGAAGCCAAAACACTTTGTTCAGTGTAAGAACACACTGTTAGACAGTCAACAGCAAGTTCTATAAATATCAATTTAAGCTCTCAAACCTTGAATACACATATTTTTATCTAAATTTCAACAGTTGTAGGTAGTTAACTACAACATCAAAACATAAATCCATTTTTTTACAACTTGACAAACACCAAATACAGAAGAGTAACAAAACACTAGCGTTGATAGAAGATTGTACCATCTACAAAACACAAATGCTCTAAATATTGCAACAAGTGTTTTATGAAATCTAGATAAAAACTTAGAATGCACCTGTTACTAAGCAAAGCATACTCACAATAGAAATATATCCTGACAATGGTAAAATTTTCGAAAAAACAAAATGACCCTTCTACTTGATCCATTCTTACATTAAGATAGGTTATAGTGTCTTAATGAATATTCTTGTACAACACTTCAATTAGACAACAATAACTTAATTGTAAGTTCAAGCAGCAACTGGTTGTAGAGAGGTACCAGTCTACTGTGTTGTATTGTCAAAGTACAAGACTTGAACTTAATGCATACTTATCTTGTAATAACTTTACAATAAAGCATACAGAATAAGATTATATGGTTAATAAAACAGTCACTGACCTTAAAAACCTTTACAACATACAAACATGTATATGACTGGACTATAAAAATTATCAATAAAATCACTTAAAATACACAAGTTTTGAGAATATTGCATATCAATTAAAAGTAAAACTTCAAACACATCTGAAATCATATCTATAAACAGACTAAAAACTCTCCATACAATAATGATATAAGTATGCAAGAAAGCAATAACCACTACCACAAAACTGTAAAATATATAAAACATATACACGGTATATCAAACATGTACACAGTATATAAAACATATACACAGTATATAAAACATGCACACAGTATATAAAACATATACACAGTTTATTGTCAGGGTTTTCACTAGACATCAAAAGTTGAGGGTCAAAAATAACCCTTGGCTGACTATAATTTGAAGTCAACCAAATTCTGTTCTAATCTTATTGTAAATTTGACCCTTTGGTGAAAATTCTCAAGATTCAAAAGCTTTATTTTACTGATTTCAAGAGTCGAAATGCTGTTTAAAGGGTCAAATGAAAGCCCTGATATTGCATGGTGCAAGTAGTTTTAAGTTGTTTTTGCAGATTTTAATACAGTACAACCAAATAAGGTAATAATATATAAATACATAAATAGAATTTACAAAGTACAGTGCAAAGTACGCCGCTCTAGAGAGGTTAAATAAATAGTCAAAACGTACAGAGGGAAAGCTTGCTTTTGTTGGAGAGAGGTTGTCGCTCAAGAGGTTGCACTGTATTATCAATCATAGAGAATACAAAAATACCCTCAACATTTCATATAAAAAAACACTAAGGGATATAATTAAAATCCAATTAACAGAATAAAATAACATAACAACACATATGATGGGACTGTAAAACTTCCTCAAGATAAGTCGGGTGCTTGTGATATTGATGCTCGTAATAATGCAGTTTTACTGTATATGGTGTAACAGTAGATCTTCGGAATCTTTTTCACATTACTAGTAGAGTCCATTTTTAGAACATTAAACAAGTCGCCTGATAGTTTTCTGTCCCTGACATTTTTAACACATAACATTGTTTCTTTCATCATTATACAACTTTCTGTAGAGACTTTGAACGTATAAGAATACACTTTTCCAATCTGGCTTCTGCATACGGAGAATGCCTTCAATGTCTAACAATGGTGTAATGTCAGCATATTTTTCTGAAACAGAATAGGCAATATTTTAGTGAAATTTCAAATAAATCTTGGACAGTCGTAGTTCACTTAATAAAATGAAAAAAAATTATTACAGTAATACTGAACATTAAATACATACGAAGTGTTCCTACAATCACAGTTACTCCCCATGGCTCGTTTCTAACCAGAGTTACTATCCTTTGCAATCAAAAACAGATTTGCCTCGACAGAAAACAGGACTAACTTCCCATAGCTCATAAGAAAGATTCATTGCTAACAAAAGTTACTGCCCTTTCCTGTTTTTAACAGATCTGTTTCAACAGTGAATGAGGATTACTTCTCATGGTTCATTAAAACAGACATGTTTCTTACAAGAGTAATTGCCCTTTGCTACTTAGTACACATTTGCTTCAACTGTAAACAAGAGTTACTTCCCATAACTCGTAAATATTTTACAGTCATACTGACACCATACTAATAACAACCCAATGAATTTTTTGTAGACTGACACAGTTATCTGTTTAATGGTTAAACATGTGCTTGAGAACTCTAATTACAACCTGTAACAAACAAAGCTTTAAACATTATCTTTCATATGATTTTTACCATGATAACCAGAAGAGTATAACCTACATATTATAATCTTTAACAGAAATTCCAGGGACTTATTCCAAACCAATAAAAGTAATTCAATAAATGTGAGCATGAAATTATTTTCAAAGAAAAATTGATCATTAATTTCTACTGCATACTGGTATTAGCAATGACAGATACACATACAGTCAAACACGTGTTTGCAGCCACCTCTGAATAAAGACCACCCTGTGAATAAAGGCCATTCTTTGAAAAACAGCAACTGATTATATAGAACAAACTGACCTCTGAATAAAGGCCACCTGTCAATAACGGTTTTGCCTTTCCTAAGGGTGGCCTTTGTCCACAGGTTTGACTGTATTATATAGTAAACACGTCAGCACAAAAATTCCAACGTTTCGACGGGTAAAATATCACAGCATGGGAAATTATATACATTATGTCACAGCATAGAGCTTTTTTCATAGTAAATACATTAGTAATGTATCAACATAAACTGTTCAATGTGGAAATTAGACATCAACATAAAGTGAAAACCACTGACTGTAAACCATAGTTTTTAGTTTTATACACAAAATCGATAATATTCTGGTATCCATGATAATAACATTTGATTACTGAGGTAAAAACCATTGATTGGTACGATATGACATGTGCCAAGATCATATTATGATTGTGAAGAGGAAAAATGCAACGTTTACAGTGTCAGACAAGTTGTTCTTTTTCCGCCATTTGTTGCATGTAGTATGTACATGTAATTATATTTTGTACATGAATTAAGAACTATTATTTTTGTGAAATTGTCAATTAGTTTATTTTTCTTTTTTTTCATCTAACTATAAACAAAAAAGGAAAGCATATTTACTTACATTCTGGCACATACTATAAGTATAGCATTAAAATAATATCAATTATTACCTAAATAATAATTGCTGTTATTTTAGAAGCTTTGTTGAATGGCCGACGGAAATGTTACCGTAGTAACGGAACCACATTCGGACAGCTCTGTCCGGAGTATAAAAGGAGTGACCACGTGGGTCAGCGGTCTTTTTAAACATGGCTGCAAGGTGAACAGACATCTTCAGACATCTTTAACGCAAACAAAACATGCCAGGCAGAGGAAGAGGGGCAAAGAGAAGAGTGGAAGGGCAGGTGACAGGACGTGTGACTCGTCAACGTGTGACTCATCAACGAAGAAATGACCCGAGAAGAGCTAAACAGGAGGATTGTGGTGAGAACTTACAAATTATTGATTTTGAAGACATCCTGAGGGAATCTCAGGAAGTGAATATTCCTGACCGGGAATGGGGCCACCCTTCGAATGAAGCGCAGGCCTCCAGTACCTCACCCAATACAGAATTGATAAATTTAATTAACCCAACTGACAGTAGTCAAAATAACTTAACTTCTGCACTTCCGGAAATACAGTTAGGACTAACACCTGAATTTGTGTGGACCTGTCAGGATGACTTAGCCGTTCACATCCCGTCAACCCTTAAGAGGCAAATAAGCCGAGGGGAATATATAAACTTGTCTTTATTATTGAAAGGGGCAACAGAGTTAAATGAGATGTACACAGTCCAGACTATAGGTATGGCTGATGGAAAGCTGGTTTTAAGGCCAAGACAGTCAAAAGAGACCATTAATAATACTGTACAATGGACAGATGCCTTTTCAATCTATGCATCCATATACTTAGCAACTCGTGTTAACAAGACCTACATGATTTTACATTACATGCATACTATAAGAGAATGTGCTAAGAGGACAGGCTTTGCTTGGCTGACCTATGACCATCAATTTCGCCTTCGTCAAGTAAACTCAAACAACCTGCTGTCTCAAATTAATAATGATCTATGGTGCAGATGCATGTCATATCCATCAATAAATACTCAACCCCACATAAAAGATGAGAACAAAAATCAATCAATGTATAAAACAAATGCTCCAATTTGTCTACATTTTAACAGAGCCAGCGGATGCCAATGGCGCATCTGCAGATACCAACACATATATTCCATCTGTCAGCAACCCATGGAGCGATGGCTTGTCCAAAATCATTTAATAAACCCATTTCTCAAACCAATCAAAGTAATGAGGTAATACAAGGAAAGAAAAGGACATACAGTCAAACCTGTGTTAAGCAGCCGGGCAAGGGAAATGGCTAATTTGGCTGCTTAAGACAGGTTGCCACTTAACGCAGTTAGTGGTCATTGGAGACCAGATTGCATAATCAATCTGTACATATACAACATACCACATAGTTATACTGAATGAAAAATAAACATAATACAGTAAATGAACTTTAATTCTTGTGTTTTAAATTAAACATTTATAATTTATGTAAATAATACATGCATGTTTGTAATTAAATACTAGTATGTTAGAAACACAACAACACCTTCATTGTTATTGCTAGTCTAACATGTGAATGTCGACCAAATTGTCTTTGAAAACAAAATTTGATTGGCTGCCGAAACAATACGGTCTCAATCGGCAATTTCCGTTGAATCAATTGAATGGAAAATTCCCAACCTGGTAACGACTTGTTTACATGAAGTTATTATGACCGCGCGTAGAGTAGAAAAAGGTGTGAAGTGGCCGTTAATTGGGGTCATAAAATGGATTTGGGTGTGAAAAACGTGGCCGCTGACCGCATGAATCAGGTGACCACCTAATGCAGTAATTTTAAAGAAGGAAATTTGTCGGGAGGAGTTCAGAGTAACCGTTAATGGCAGGTGACCGCTTATACCAGGTGACCGTTAGTACAGGTTTGACTGTATAGCCAACAATACAATAACTTTCGAAGGGGATTTAGAAAACGAAATAAAACAGGGACTAAAGTGTTTGGAAATCCATCAAATTTAGACATGGTTGGTTTAGCAAATTCACCAATAAATGTTAAAAAACTAGAACAATCCCTAAGATCATATGATAGAGAAAAGGCACACTACCTTTTAACTGGTTTTAAATTTGGCTTCAAGCTTAACTATTCAGGAAAAAAGAGTAGCAAGAGAATCAATCAATTTAAAATCAGCAGGGGAAAACCCAGATACAGTTAGACAAAAAATTAATAAAGAAATCATAGCAGGCAGAGTTGCAGGCCCATTTAATGAAAAACCTTTTAAAGAGTTGGTAGTATCACCTATTGGTCTCGTCCCTAAGAAAGAGCCAAATGAATTCAGGTTAATTCACCATCTGTCATATCCAGCAGACAATTCAATCAATGATTCAGTAGATCCTGCACTCTGCTCCGTCCAGTATACTAGATTTGACGAAGCTGTCTTCATAATTCAAGAATTAGGTCCAAACTGCCTATTTTTTAAAATGGATGTAAAAAGTGCATTCAGACTGATGCCAATTCATCTTGAAGATTTTGAACTATACTTTTTTGATAAAGTTATGCCTTTTGGTGCTAGTATAAGTCCAAGCACTTTTTAAAGTTTTTGACATTCTCAGAATTCACAGTTAAGCAAAAATTAAACTCAGGCAAACTAATCCATTATTTAGATGACTTCTTTGGGGGGGGATAAATCAGTTGAATCATGTAATAATATGATGAAAATCGTTTCAGATCGTATGAATGAACTAGGTGTACCCCTAGCAATAGAAAAAACTGAAGGCCCACTAACAGTAATAGAATATCTTGGCCTTGAATTAGATTCAAACAAAATGGAAGTTAGAATACCAAGTGATAAATTAAAGCAGATCTCAGAAAAAATAGAATATATGTTAAGCAAAGAAAAAGTTAAACTCAAAGACATACAATCCCTTATTGGTTCATTAAATTTCTGCTGCAGAGCAATCCCAACAGGTCGTCCTTTCTGTAGGCGCCTAATAAATTAGGATTAATTAGGATATACAAGGGACATAACTCACTAGAAGTATTAGTACAGGCCATAAACTCATTAACTTCAAAATCTTCTGAGAGCCACCCATGTTAAAGGCATAACTAATTCCATCTGTGATTAAATATCTCGATTTCAGATGGTCAAATTCAGGAACTTGGCACCACAAGCAGATTTACACCCACAACCAATTCCAAACATAGCCATTTAAATAACATTTGCACAGACCCATTTGAAGAAAAATTATTTAAAGCAGTTTATACTTTGACATATTTCGGTCTATTCAGAATGAGTGAACTAGTTTCCAATCCACAATCAAATCAACTAATAGCATTTACTATCAAGACATAGAAAAGTCCCCCTACAATACAGGCATTATCCTGCGTCAAACAAAAACCAATCGTACAGGAACACCTATTAAGATAAAAATACCCAAAAACATACCCAAAAACAAAGACAAAACAATATGCCCAGTAGATGCAATAAACTGTTATTTATCAGTCAGACCTAACTTTAATGGTCCATTCTTTTGCCACGTCAATTTGTCTGTTCTAATGAGATACCAATTCTCAGCATTGCTTTATAAAAGCTTAAACAGTTTGTACCTTACAAATAAAAAATACAAAACACATAGTTTCAGAATTGGTCGAACAACCGAATTAGCTCAAAAAGGCATACTCCATAATGGCATAATGAAACTAGGCAGATGGAGCTCAGATGCCAACAAAACATACATTCTTTAAAATACCTGTACCATTATGAACATAGTTTTGTAGTATAACGTAGCATATTTGTTATAACTGTATTCCATTACATATTTAAATAGACATATGGCTACTGAGTGATTCCATCCCATACTGGGTGGGGAAAAGAGCGCAAGAAAAGAAGTGGTCAATAAAGGAAAGGACATTGGCATGGTGAGGCATTTCGGGTATGTCTTGGGAAGATTTCACATTTAGTCTGTAACTGAACGTCTTTCTGAGGCAGGCACCAGAAATTATTCTTATTTATTTAGGGGGAACGATCTAATGAACCTGCCAACAAAAAGAATTCTTGACTTGATGTCAGAGGGCATTTCCTACTTAAAGCAGGCTTTCCCTGGTGTAAAACTGGTCTGGGTGGACACATTACAAAGACTAAAATGGGGAACAAATCACTCAGTTAATATTACCATGGAAAATAAAAGGAAAAGGATTAATGGGGGGGGGGGTAGACAACTAATAGGGATTGACAATCAAATCATAAAATTAAATATTAATGTAAAAAGAAAACAAGTTTTTATAAGCCTGATGGTGTCCATTTGTCAGATATGGGTTTGGATATGTATTGGGATGGTATCCAGGATGGAATTTTAAAATTAACATTTTCAATACAAACAATGAATTAACAACATAAGTGGCAATAATAATAATTATTTCTCACTTTGTATAAAATTGAAACCAAAGATCCACTTAAAGCCAAATTATATTTAAACCCAACTACCCAGACCAGCAAGCACAAGATCAAGAGACTGATTCACTATACAATAAAGTTCTGAAAATGTTTACATAACAAAGTAAAACTACCATTATTATCATGAATTATTATTACCAGCACAGGTAGCAATGTTTTATTTATTATGTATAGATTAACTATTACAATATTTTATAATCATTCAACAACATCTGGTATAACAGTGTTATATCTAATCTGGTTCCTGCCTCGGGATCTCCAAAGAATTTTTGGGGGAAAGGCATGCTACCTTTTAGTGATGGAAAAATTCTTGCGGGGTATGGACATGCATGTGATGCTTTCATTAAGTCTTATAATTAGACAAATCATTCATGGATTTGTAACTTTACGAAATTATCTGGTTTCTTGAGCTTTGGGTCGCTGAGGATGACAGCTTATGAAACTCAACTCAGAGACTCAAAGTCAGCAAGATTCAATGTTATATAATTACATACAATTAAAATAGTTACTCGGTTTTGCCCATTACAAAGCAAGTGCTTGGCAAATCTCGAGCTTAAGAAATTTGGGTCATTCAAGGTTGGGTATGCTACCCGAAATTAACCTTAAGGGATAGGCAAAATTCGGTGTTAAGTTACATCGCTGGGATAAGCTATCCCTCCTATTATCTAGCCAAGCTGGCCATTGGTATAAGCTATACCGCTGGGATAAGCTACTCCTCATCTTTGATGGACAAGCTGTCCACTGCATAATGTCTATCCCATAACTCAAGACTGATTCAATTAGCAATTATGTATGTCTTCCCCCCCCCCCCCCGCAGGAATCGACTCACTTTGGAATAACCAAGGAGCAGTTTGCCACGGCCATTAGATGGCAATATGTTATGATCACTCCCCTTGTTTATAACATAATAATGAAAGAATAATCTCTATTATCTAGAACAGGTTGTTTGTTTTCATAGTTGCAATAACTATAGGTGGGTTTCTCGACCAGTCAAGGTCGTTTGATGTGTGATACCAATAAATAGATAGGGTCTAATTGACCTCATCAGAGCGATTTGTGGCTTGTCAGAGAAATCCACTTGTACAAAGCTTTATCACAGATAATGTTTTAACATGGAATAAAAGTTAGCACAACAAGGTTATAACTGGATCTTTATGTATCATGTATTTACAACAATGGAACAAGACACAGCAACCGCACAACAAAATGTTTCTTGGCAACCAAGGAATAACAAAACCTAAGACTGAACAGAAATAAGTATCAACAATCAGATGTGAATGATATCATTCTGCTATTATGATATGAATGTTTCAATATTGTATACAACATCTATACCACTAAAGTGTGCATCAGTATTACATCAGTGTATACACAGAAAGTTAGCTAGAAAGTAACTTAAAGGTCTACAATCCCCATTCTCCCAAAATAACAAAATCCATTCAATTTAAAATTTCAAAAAGCTAAAGATTCCTGCAAGCATAGTTACAAATCATTTACAAAAACTAGGTGTATGCTAAGGGTCTTCATCCACAGTTGAAGTTTAGAAAAGTCACCATGACTTTGGCAATAGGTGTGACATTAAACCCATCAAAAATAATATTAGATAAAAAATGTTAAATTTTTAAAACTTACTCAGCTGTGTCAAAGGCAAGTTTGAAGTTCTTGTGTCTGTATTTGGGGTTAAGTGACTTAAAATCAATAGAGTCTGGGTAGAAATGACTGATAAGATAACAAAAGGCATGCCATCATTCGTAGAGGAGGAGAAATTTGTAATCTTAATTTCTGTAATAGAAATAAACAGTTAACATTGACTGAAGGTGAATTAATATAAAAGCATGTCACAGAACAAAAACAAGTGAATGATATGCAAAACCTCTAAACACCATTTGGTACGTTATACTTAAGTACAAAATGTAGAAACATATATACATTTAAATGGAAATAGGAACTTCTTTGAATCCTGAACTTTCACTAGCATACTTACTGAGGATTATTGTATGTAACCATAACCCAGCATGTCTAGAAATTCAATTTGTCATTTGGAGGGGACAACTTGCTGTAGCATGTCTAAGGAGTGGTTATCTCCTTGAACATTGTGTATGAAGCAAATCAATTATTAGGCACATTACTTAATCACGAAGAAAATTCTACATGAAGAAGTAATCATCTTAATGGATTAGAAAGGAGGCAATCTGAAAATTGGAGCCTCTAATTGGCTTAAAATATATGTCAGGTACTAATGTGCTTTAACGAATCTGATGAACACGACTGACAAATAATTGAAAGAAATTTATGACTTGTAAGGATTGTCTTAACTGATAATCTAACATAAGTCCAGCGTTTTGAGAATTCAACAAAATGGTGTTGTATTGCAATTGTAGAATTTTTATGTAAATGATGATTATAAACAATATTCAATAAAATGTTTTAATCTTGTAATAAACATACCATGTAGATTAAATTGTTTCTATGTCTTCTTTAGCTTAACAAAATCTTAAAACAAAATCTTGTCTTATTATTACATACAGTAGTAATATGTTTTTACATTAAGTAGTCATACACTAGGTGCATACAAGTAGCCATACAGTGACAGTACATGTCATCTAGATGCTTTGTTTTTTAAGAATTTTCACTTGAGAGTTATTGGTATCATAGACGATTAAAGCCTTTCTAACAAGACCAAAAAATATCTGCATCGGTAAGTATTTACAATAAAATACAAAAAGGTGTAATGTCAATGTTTACTTACATACTTGGGTCGCACGGGGATTACAAATGAAGTGCGCATGTGCAACTTCATGAATATATAAGGGGCTCTTAAGGAGGTAAACATGTAGTCTAAAAGATACTGACAGCAGACAAAATCGAAATTCCATTAATGTAGCAAAATGAACAGATGTTACAAGTTATACCTATTTTCAATTAACCATTTAATTGCTACATCGGATCCAATAGAAAACTGATATCAAAACAAGTGAATGGACAAAACCGGTCATCACATTTTTCTTAAAACAAGGGAGATTAATCTTACTTGTCTTTTTAATATATATTTAACTCCCATGTCAATGTAATATTTACTGTAGTATGGCATGTATTAAGAATAAAATCAATGGGACTGGCTACATTTTAGAGCATTAATTGAATTGAAACAAATTTTAAGTTATTGGTCAACTAAATATGTTATGATCAAGGACATCATATATCATTGTGTTGATTGGTCAAAAGTAAAATAATGTATATGTCCATTGAAGTTGAATAAGAACTTCATAATGAATTCTTCAACCATTTAAAATATATTTACTGTGTCTATAGTACTCATAACATTGATGCCGAAGAAATATTTCAATGTATTGACATTAATTGGAGATGTATATTTATACCTTTGTTTAAGTTGATAATAAAATGATCAAAATTTCACACATTATTAAGAGCTGAGGCCATAAAATACATTGTACATGCATAGGCCAATACTTCAATAAATATTTGCCTCAGTCAACAGTGATAGTGTTATATTATATTCTTGTATTATTGCAGTGATGGCCTCTCTATCTTAAGATTAAGATAATCTGAAAGATGCTATTTCAGATGTTTGGCAGAACAGGAGATGTTTGAGTGCAGCTGCCCACCATTATGGCATTCCAAAATCAACCCTAAGTGATCATATCAGAGGGAAGTCTAAGAAAACCAGCCATGGACCTGACCACCAGCTGACAGAAGATGAAGAGAGAGAATTGTACATGAGCAAACAAGGATTTCCTCTGACACGAAACATGGCAAGATGCTACATTCAAGAAATTGTTAGCAAGTCATGTACAGAACTATATTTATCAACTTATTCATGTTCAAAAGAGTACATTTGTTATAAATGTACTTAAAAACAGTAAGACATAGTTGAATAGACAGGATGGTGAATAGAATTTCAGTTATTGTATGATTACTAAAAAACTTTACAAGTCCTTTTCATATATCTACACTGTTCTAATAACATCTTGATTTCAGGGTGGAAATCTCTGCTCAATCTATACAAGGGACCATCCAATAAATGGTTTACCAAATTCTTAAATAGACACCCTGAGTTGTCGGAGAAACAACGCAGAACCAAGACAAGGCTAGGACATCGATGTCAAATAGGTCAATTCTGGAGAAGATCTTCTCATTTCTTCTTACCAGTTTGGTGAAATATGGTTTGACAGATAAAACCCGTTCAGGTAATTGAACAGTTGTCACAAATGTATTAATACATATATAACTACCTTTCAATTTTACTCTTATAGTGTTTTTGTTATACATGTAATTGTCAAAATATCAATGAATAACAACAACAGTGAAAGTTATAAATTTCAAATGAATGAAAAGTGAACAAAGCAATGTTTGTATAAAAGAAATAAACTTTTGCAGATTTTCAATTGTGAAGAGACCAGTTGGTCTGGCACTGAGACGGCTCGTGCCAAAGTGATTGTGAAAAGAGCTGGACATGTGTTCTGCTAGCGAGTAACAACAAGAGATTGTGTCACTGCCCATTTATGTATTTCTACAGATGGACAGTTCATGCCAACTATGGTCATTTTCGAGGTATGTCCAAAGCTAATTAATTTTTATGTACTCTTCAGTTCTCTAACTTAGCAATGAATCTAAATTCCATCAATATTGACTTTCACATACTTCATACTTTTTACAGCCATAAAAATAAAATATGCGTACTAATTCTAAAGCATTAATTAAAGGTGTGATGTATTTTTTCTTTCAGGGATCATTTCCACATAGAACGTGCAACAATGGGATTCCAAATTCATGATTGTTCACAAAAAGTGACAATGGGTATATGGATGATCCACACATCAGTCTGAAGGTCGCTAATGACATAGTACTAGTAGGATTTCCTGGTCACACCACTCACATTCTCCAGCCACTTGATGTAAAAGTAATATATACATTTATTTGTTCGTAGTTCCATTGAGAAAATGAATATGAGATTGATCTCTAGTTCAACAATATCAAATTGTGACATCTTATAATTGCACTAAGAATGTTTCATTCATTGGTTTGGAATTCTCACGTAGGATGTCATTTTTACTGCATCAACACTAAGTATGTTATAATAATGATGTTGCCTTTTAGACTAATTACCTTTTAATATAAAGAAATCTGCAGAAGCAGAAAAAAGAAAACTAGAAAAGGAAAGAAAGAAGGAAATGAAATTGAAAGAGGCGGAGAAGAGAAAAATGAGAAGACAGAAGGCACAGGAATATAAGCTTAGAAAGGAAGCAAAGAAGCTAGGAAGAGAAGAAAAGGCTAAGATTACAGAAGAAAGCAGCCAGCAACATGTCTGACTTGTCTGCGGTACTAGTTGCAAGTTCGTACGTGTGTGGTGTGTGAGGAGATCATGGTACTGTGGATGATGAGAGAATGGGAATCAACTGGTTTGGATGTGATGAGGAGTTGTGTGGAAGATGGTTCCATGACCATTGTTTGAGTGAGGGAGAAAGGGAGTATGTCAGGGAGAGTTTGGAAGTAGGTGGGGGAGATTGGTTTTGTAAGCTGTGTAAGTCCTGGTTGTATGAGGAAGAGTGAATGTCATGAGTGAAAATGTGGTTATATGTTTATATGTTAATGTTTATATGCTATGTGTTTATATATCTATGTTTATATGCTTATGTTTATATTCATATGTTTATATGTTAATATTTATATGTTATATGTTTATATTCATATGTTTATATGTTTGTATGTTATTGTTTATATGTTAAGCTACTGAGTTGTTAAATATACAAAACTGTTAATGGTTTTCTTTTTGTTCCATCGGAAGCCATATTTATAATTGTTTTCATTGATCAACTTACCATACATATATTGCTTATTTTAGTTTCCATCAAATATTTGTATATGTTTATTTTTATGTAATTGTTTTAACAAATATTAAATAAGTTTAAACATGCATTTAGACTATTCTAGTGTATTAGTGTCCTCCATATTCAGTTATTGATTGTGACAGTTTTAATAAAGTTTGTGGAATTTGATGTTCTTGGTGATTTCCAAAGAAGTTTTATCAAATACAGATCTCTAGATGAATTACTGTCTTGATTCTCAAGGCATACATAGGCGAACCCTAAAAGTAATTGGGTTAATAAGTTGCCTGTTTGGGATCTTCATTAATAAACATGGAGCAGCTTGTATTGAATAACATGTTACAAACAGTAATTTACAAATAATAAGTTAACACTCTCATATCACGTCAGCTTACAATGCTTTGATAATTTGCCTGCTTTTGAATATTCCCCATGGGAAGTGTCAATGCATCTCACGAATAAACAAGGTTTTCCTAGATTGAGAGCAACCAAATTAATGTCAAGGTCGAAATAACTCATGCAAAGTTAGTGACGCTGGATATGATTATGTCATCCACTCACTATGTATTGTAGAGTAAGAATAAAGGTAGGATTTTCATTATTCCTACTTTAATTGTCCTTGGAAATAATTGAAAATTGCATAACAATGCTTTTTTATTGAAACTTGTTATTTACAACACTTAATCATCGTTCAAACTTTTGTCAGGCTACAATTTATAGTCGATTTACAGGGTATTTTTGGGCCCCATTTAAAAGGAATTCACGTTTTCTGCCTCTCATGACTGTCATACTGAATGACCAAAGAGCTCAAAATTATTCATGGGAAATTTTATCTCATTTCATCAACATTCAAAAAAATGTCAATGAGAAATATCGATTTTCTTTCCAGCTACTGGTACGCACCCAGTATAGGCCTTTTCAGAAACATGATTTATCTGCCCTTGGTAGCTCTTCATTAGGAGATAAAAAACGCGCACCTGCTACTTCCGGGTAGTACTGCGCTTCTTAGATGCATGATTTTTAACACTGCATATATATCGTATCCTAATTAAATGTATGTCAAACTGGTTGCTAATGTCAAAATTACTGTATATGTATTTATATAGTAGTTTCCAATCCTTGTTATGTCATAATAGAAGAAAAAAAACAAATTAAAACAGATTTAAAAAGCTATAATAGCAAAGAAAGTGTTATTATAAAGCTATTAAGAACAGAAATACTCAAAAGGTTGTGTATTAGTTTTCTAATATGCAATGAGTAAAATCGTAGACACAAACCTTCACTAAGATAGCTTATTACTGAGGTGAGCACATTTTTTTGTGTTATACTGTCAAAAATAGTGAATTTCGCCACATGGGAATATTCCCGGAGGGAACAGGATATTCAAAAAGATAGAACATTCTGATTTTATAGACAAAAATAACTATGCTATCTCTCCAATGATATTGTTGGGTATGAAAGATCTTTGTAGGGAAACTAGTTGACAAAAGCTACTGATGCCTCGGTTTCGAACTGATTTACGAGCAAGTAAGACCGGGATTCAGCATTGTAAGAATAATCAGTCCAACTTTGTGTTTGGGAACAGTGACCAAACCATGTTGTGTGAAAAACATTTGGTCTGACACTTTGGACCAACAAAGGGAAACACTGTCCTCCCAGGCCGTATGTTCCCTTGGGCAGATGTGAGTGAAAAATCAACAAATTTACGGCAAATTATTCAATTTTTTACATGTACGTTCAACTTTTCAGGCATTATCTGATAAAGATGCAAAGTACTTTATACTTTATGATATTTACTAACACTTCCTACCGATAAAACATGATTCAGTCATTTCTCGATTGTGTCTTCAGACATTTAAGTTTCAAAATATTTAATGAAATATAAAGTTATCAAAGTTTTCTCGTAAATAGCAGTCAGGCAAACCGATGCTGTCTTTCATAGAACTGTTTGTTAAAACCATAAAAAGCATTGATTTACATTTTATGTAACGAAACAAGAATGTTTATCTTTATGATATATCTTGATGGCTGCGGTCACAAATTTGCAAATTCGGCGCACTTGTGTTTTTATTTTATCTTAGTGAAATCTGCAGCTTTAATATCAGCAAGTTGTCAAATCATAGTCTGGGTGACACGATCCTTACTGATAGCAATTAATTAAACCGGAAAATCAGTATGCGGTCATATATATTTATACCACCCGTTGTTTTATGGATCTACACGTTTTTTACAGCTGTCTGGGGGTCAAACATGTTCTATATTTAATCAGTCATGGCATGTGACAAACACTAATTATCATTCTCACAATGTTTTGTTAAATTTTTAAGCGTGTTGAGAAACACGTATAAAAATAAAATAAAATGGCAGGTTCTATACACTTAAAAGTTTTTTTAAGAAAGAATTGGTCATTTTAAACTTCGATTCTTTTATATTTTATAAGACCATTAGATTGAGTACGTAATATTGTCACTTTTTAAAATAAGTGTTATGTAATAAATATTGTTTATTAAATGCATTCTTGTAGATATGTGCGCCATTATATTTGTTTGATCTTGTATTAGCTCATATCTGTTATAGTGTCACAAATGAAATGTGTTTAGTAAGATGGTATCATCATTTAAAACTATTAAATCAATTCTAAATGTGGTCCAACATTTATGCATTCATGAAGTACTACTAGGAACTTAACGGAAATTTTAACATAAGTGTTTTACACCTCTCTGATATGATGATTGACTTTTTGTCCTAGTTAAATGTTCTTCAAAAACACATTGAACAAGGTAGCATTATTAATTTGTCTTCAAACAACCATCATTATCAATATATAACATCTTTTTAAATAGTTGATTAATGTGTTTATCAATTATTTTCAATTAATGTCCTCATTGGTATCTCAACACATGTAAGTCTCAAGGCGCCATCATCAAAAATACTAGCCAGTGTCCGAAGGAATCCGAATGAGACAGATTTTTTCAAGGGAGATAACCTACTTTCTGAAAAGGCCTATAAACATGAAAACTGAATACAAAAAATTGTATTTCCTTTAAAAAATTGTACATTTTAATCTTTTAAATAAAAACATTATATTTATTCTGAAAATACATAATCTATACGATAAGAATCTATACTATAAGATGAAAATACAAATTCAAGCATGCTAATTGTATTCATCATTAAATTGTGTTAGCATACAAGGTGAAAAATAAGGTGTTTATTTCTTGAAAAGCCACACAGCTTAATGACATCAAAATCATAATAAGTACAACTATACAAAATGAAACAACATTCACTTATCAGCTAAATATGAAGTATAAGAAAAACATATCATAGTTCACAAAGTTCCATAATTAATTAAGCTGAAATCCTAACATGTAAAACATATAATTCTCTCCCAGCCACTCAGATTTCTAGTTATTTGGGCTCAGGCAGCTGATAGAATCAAAGGAACATGCACGTATTGTAAGTTGTGTGTAAACATCAATTATGTTAGAAATAACATGTTATTTATAAACAGATATTAGGCCAAAGTTCATACATGCTTAGGGCTAAATAAATCCGCTCGTCCACTCATTATAATGAGTAGAAATTGACACAGGATGAGTTGAAATTGCTGTAGAACTAGTTAAAATTCTTGGCTGGTTGTACTACAGGACAAGTAGCCTGAAAGAAATTTGTCAAGCCCTGATGCTCTGTTTTAATCTAGTGTTGCATGTTTAATAATATAAACTGTGCTTAGTGATTATTTGCAAGTATTTATAAACAATAATATTGCATAATATTCTATGGTGAAACAGGAAACTTGAAAACAGTCTTTGATTTCAAATCTCAAATTAATTCAAAAAATATTTTGGTTGAATGATAGAATGATTAATATCATACTTGTAAAATCATAATTAACTAAGAAACACAACAAGACAAAATATGAGATTTGAGATTGATCTCAAGTTTTCTTATCACAGACCCTGTTTGTAAAACTCTGACAGGAAGTTTATACAGCTTGGTGGACTCTATGTTTATGGTCAAAATAACTTTTCATAAGGTTCAATGGCAGCCTCAACATTTCACCTGTGGATATTTCAACATATTTTCTCTGACATTAAAAGATGAAATCAAAAGTCAGAGAACAAGGCCTTTAGATAAAAAGTCATTTAGATGAAAATAACATTTTATAAGAATTGTAAAATGTTTTATATACAAACTATTGTTACTACAACGGCGGATAATCTTAGCAATAATTTAGTTAATGGCTATTCCAAAATTCTCCCGCGATATAAAACTTGCTATATGGCTGTTATAACGATACAATTAACGGGCCTTTTGTCTGATCAGATTATATTTCAAGCGCGGCTTGATGAAGACAAAAATTTACTTGTGCAGTAAAAGAGTTTAAAAAGCTATATTAAGCGCTTTTTCAAAGTAGTAAAGAGATCGATATCTGTGTTTCTTATTTATGTACCATTGGTAATTTGGATATAAGACAAGGATGGTTTACCTCGTTAATGTTTAAATTCATGTTACTTACTGCGCAGTGCTAGTGTGCAAATTGCTGTGTATTAGATCACGCGTACTTAACATGTTCAGCTGTGCTTGATGTTAAGTGGAGCTAGCATCCATGTGTTATCAGTCGGGAAGTGGAGGACGGTCGGATTCAGGTTAATTGGATGAGTCATTTTTATCTCAGACAACTAGGCGAGTTCATGGTAGATTCACAGACCAATCTGCGGCAACGCACGGACGAGTATGACATCATAGTTAAAGCAAGAAGCAGCATGTCCATTAACAATGTAACATGTGCGAGGGTCTTACTTGATTTTAGAGAGTCAGCAAGTAGAACGCTGGCGTTATTTTTGCGAATATGAAAGAACGATTTATCTGACATTAACCATTTCAGAGACGGATATAGCTAAGGGCATCGTTTCATTCGCCAGGTTATTAGTGTTGGCACTGGGGGTCAACAGAATGTTTGGTCACTAGGTGTTGTGTAGGAACACCTACAATTTTATTTTGCATTAAATAATTAACTGACGAGGTTGTTTGATAGTGACAACCATTTTTTATTCTGGCATCTTAGACGATTGCGGGACCCCGACATGCATTGTCTCGGCAAGGATAGTGTTTCACATTCACCTTAGCAGAGCCAACCAGACGTGCATAAAGATGTACCTACAGAGTATCAAAAATGCCGTCCTCCATGTGTCCAGACATTTTGTCTCCATACTGCACCCTGATGTCAGTTTGACATATTAATTAAATATAGATAAGTATAGTTTACCTTTTATGTTGTCGTTATGAGTCGTATATAAGCTAATACAAGTTTTACACCTGCTCTATCATGGCTCTTAGATAATCCAGCCCGTTAACCAATTGAACATACAATACCGAATTGCTTAGACTGTTCCATCATGCTCCGCATGTGATTGCAGATGGTAATTCTACATGCCTTGAATCATATTACAATATTAAAGGCTGTCCGGTACTTTGTTTGTATTGTTCACAATGTTTTTATATTCAAGACTCAATATTGCATGTGCATACTGATATATCTATGAATAGAGTTGGAGGGTTGGTTTTACCGCTGGTGTTTTTATATTTCTTATAAATACGACTACGATGTATGTTGCTAATACCTGTCTAGCAAACCAGCTTCAACGAGTGTTATAACTGAATAATATTACTCAATGTTAACATCATTCAATGTTAGGAAATTCATTGTCTTGTACTATTGATGCTATAATGTTTGCTCGATGTTAGCATCTTCAATGTAAGGACAATCATTGTCTTGTTCTATTGATACAATTATGTTTGCTGGATGTTAACATCATTCAATGTAAGGACATTCATTGTCTTGTTCTATTGATACTATAATGTTTGCTCGATGTTAGCATCTTCAATGTTAGGACATTCATTGTCTTGTTCTATTGATACTATCATGTTTACTCGATGTTGACATCTTCAATGTTAGGACATTCAATGTCTTGTTCTATTGATACTATAATGTTTGCTCAAGTTTAGCATCTTCAATGTTAGGACATTCAATGTTATGTCCTATTGATGCTAGAATGTTTGCTCAATTTAGCATCTTCAATGTTGGGATATTATATGTTATGTCCTATTGACGCTAGAATGTTTGCTCGAGTTTAGCATCTTCAATGTTAGGACATTCAATGTTATGTCTTATTGATGCTAGTATGTTTGCTCGAGTTTGGCATCTTCAATGTTAGGACATTCAATGTTATGTCCTATTGATGCTAGAATGTTTGCTCGAGTTTGGCATCTTCAATGTTTAGACATTCAATGTTATGTCCTATTGATGCTAGAATGTTTGCTCGAGTTTGGCATCTTCAGTGTTAGGACATTCAATGTTATGTCCCATTGATGCTATAATGTTTGCTCGAGTTTAGCATCTTCAATGTTTGGACATTTAATGTTATGTCTTATTGATGCTACAATGTTTGCTCGAGTTTAGCATCTTTAATGTTAGAACATTCAATGTTATGTCCTATTGATGCTATATCTTTTTTCATGATTCGGCGATTCACTAGTTTACAATGTCAATTCAATGTTTGTGTTTTTCGATGTGTTGCATCAGATCATAAGAAGTGCTATGCGATACACTTAAGATGTTTGGTTAGTTATATAAGTTTATGTATGTATAAGATCTTGTTATTACTGGTGTACCCTTAACCTTAAGTCCATATTTGGCTCCTGCTGATGGGTACACTAGTATATATGACTGCGAATTTCAGCTGCGAAATTTTATGACACTATGTGCAGCATTAAAGATGTTTCACCTGATGTTGTCTCAGGTACTGTAATTTAACTATGTTTTCTTTCGTTACCGACAGATGCTGCCTGAACGCCCTCACCCAGCATTGGGTAAGGCGCCAGCCAAAAGGAAGAAGTCAACAATGTAAGATCACGACAATAACATTGACATTGACTACGATAAATTAGCGGCAGCAGTAATGAAAGCTCAGGGAAACGTTCCGGCCAGTGTCACTACCTCACAGCCAATAGCGGGCCCTAGCGCTTCAACCGGCATTGACCCACCCAGGCTTTCAACAGTGGTTCCATAGATAAGCCCACCCAGGCTATCGACAGTGGTGCTAATGACTCCAGCCAGGCTGACCAGTTACCAAATTTCATCCAGCAACTGTTCTCAGGTGAGTCGGTAGCCTGTGCAGACATCCCACATACCCCACTTTCTGTCAATGACGGTATACCCCTCAGTACTATCATCTCTACAAAAGCCAATATGGGGGAACATTTCATTGATTTAAAATGTCTCTTACTCAATTTTCAGGAAGATAACGTCAATATCCAAATTGAGGCCAACTCAGTTAGATTACAGAATAAAGTTACACAGTCACAACTTTCACTCCACCCGTGGACCTCTGCCTTTTTAATCTTCACGTCTGTTTACTTAGAAAAAATCCACTGGAGTGCATAAATTTGATTAAGTATTGCCGTACAGTCAGGGAGATAGGCTGCTCTCACGGTGATGCAGCCTGGAGATTCTATGACCAAAATTTCTGCAAGCTCAGGCAATCCAACTGCATGTAATGGCAGCTACCTATAGCTGAATACATGGTAAAAACTTGCATGTTTAGTCGTACTTTTCGCCACCATTTCACCACAAGAGCCAATAAATTCATCCAAAACATCTGTTTCAGCTACGATAATGGAACAAAGTGTTACAAATTGCTCTGTCCTTACAAGCACCTGTGATTGTGCACTTTTTGATTATTTAATCAATGGGTTTCAATTTGGTTTCAAGTTGGGTTGTAATGAACTTATTTCATCAGAAGTTCATCGGAATCACTCTTCGGCTTACTCCAACTTGGCTATTGTTGAACAAAAGTTACAGAAAGAGAAACAACTCAACAGAATTGCAGGTCCCTTTGAAAAGAAACCTTATGTAAACCTGGGTTGCACTCCTCTAGGTCTCATCCCAAAGAAAAATCCTAATGAATTCAGACTAATCCATGATCTGTCCTTTCCAAATGGCAATTCTGTCAATGACATAATTCCCACTGTTAATTAAAGTGTTCATTATGATTCTATTGATAATGTTATATCTCTAATAAAAACCGTTGGCAGACTTTCTCGCATGGCAAAGATAGACATTGAGGATGGATTCAGAAACGTACCTATTCATCCATCAGATTATCATTTTCTGGGTTTCTCATCAACTGATCAAGTTAAGATTCATGCTACAGTATTTTGGTGTCAGGAGAAAGGTTACTTTGAATGAACTACAGTCACTTATTGGTTTATTGAACTTTGCTTGTCTCGTGGTATGCCCAGGGCGTGCATTTCTTAGAAAACTCATTGATTTGACGTGCAAAGTTTCCAAACCCCATCATCAAATTAAACTGAATTGTGAAGCTCGAGCAGATCTCAAAGCCTGGCAGCTATTTATTGAAAACCTTAATGGTACATCCATATTTCTTAATGATCAATGGAATTCTTCACATCTACACGGATGCGTCTGGTAAGTTAGGATATGCCATGGTTTTTGGCTCTTAAGTAGTTTGCTCAACCGTGGTTGCCCCAACATGCCCATCATCACATTATCATCAAGGAATTATTCCCTACCATTCTTTTAATAAAACTATGGGGAGATTACCTTCGTAATAAAAAAAATGTTTTTCTCGGATAATGCCCCAGCGGTCGATATAATCAACAAACAATGTAGCAAAACAAAAAAACTATCATAAAACTTGTCCGACGGCTGGTGATTAGCTCTCTGTCTTACAACGTTTTGTTTAAGGCAGAACATATTTGTGGAAAGTTGAACATAATTAGTGACAGACTGTCTCGATTACAGTTTAAGGAGGCACGGGTAATAGCTCCATGGTTAGACAAGCAAAATGACACATATTTCATGGGACAAGATTCACATCTAACAGATGTCAGTTTCATGTTGCTGAAAGCATCGTTATCTCCAGCTTTAGCCCTAGCTTATCTTAGGAGTTGGAGGTTGTTAATAGCTTACTGCAAAGCACAAACAATGATTTTAAATTTCCATGCCCCACTATATTGATATTGTAATTTTGTGGGTGATTTATTTCAAAAACCTTTAAGCCTGTCATCAGTATTGTCCCATGTATCTTCTATCAGTTACGTTCACAAACTGTGCGAAGTGCAAGACACTACTCATTCATTTTTGGCCGCTGGAACTCAAATGCTGTTCAACGTTTTGTCAGGATCGATACTTTTAGATATTAATTTCCAAAGTCAAGGAAGTATGCATTGCTGGCATCATTAACAAATGTTCTCTGAACTCCGCAGTCAGCATTGGACTGCTCATGTTTAGAAATATGATAATTTTGTTTTTGTTTTAATCCATTATTTTTTGCCCTTATCCACCTTATTGCACAGACTACAGGCTCACTTCATACTGTTACTCATGTATGCTCTATATTTCTTTACTTGTTACAATTACTTAATGTATAAATGTGTTATACGATATCATTTCAATTGGAAATCAGCATCTGGCTACTTCTATGTGTTATCCTTACTAGTGCATATTCTAGATAGGGACTTACGGCACAACATGCAGTGTGTGCTAGAGTTGTCGCAGGTCAGCATTTGTCTGCTGAGTGTCTATCTGTATCGATTTGTGTTTATACAATGTATACATTTTACCTCAAGTAGTTCCTATTTCTGTGGCTGAGGTCAGCATGTGGCTGCTCAGTCTCTATTATTACCAATTTATGTCTATGCCATGTGTAATTAACAATCTCTTTGAGTGATCATGCCTTTTATGGTAACCGTATGACCATTTCAAGTCCAAATCCGTTACTTTAGGTGTTTATTTAACATCGCATTGCACGCTGTTGATATTTATGTAAATATGCTATAATTCTGTTTCCTTGTCTTTTGTATCTGGTCTTTTCCTTGGGTGGTGTGTGTATTGTCTAGGATAAATTTTCTCCTTCGCCAATACTATGGCCTTTTTAGACACCACCTTCTTTATGTAAATGTTAATTTATGTTAAAATGTTTATGTCATGGCTGGGATAATGGCACCCTTCTCATCATAATTATAAGATTATTTTCAGTAAATGGATATAGTGCAATTACCCCAGCCAATATAATTATAGTCTTTTTATAATGATCTTTTATATATGTTTTTCCGTCATTTATTACATACTAAATAAATGACATTTACACATAATCTGAGCTTATTGTTGTGTATTTTATGTTTTAAATAAATTTCCAGTTGCATAAAGAACAAGCACAGGAAAAGACACAATTTAATCATGAATAGTTGTGGATATAAATATGAAAATTTTGTGCTAAGAAAACATATTTCAAAGGAGATAAAAATTGTACACTTACTTCATGTTACCAGGGTTGTTCTAGGCATCCATTTGTTTACAAGCATTCAAGGTACTGCCTCGACTGTTTCCTACAAAAATAATGATGAAATATTTGTATTACCAACAAATAAGTTATAACAAGAAAAGAATCAAATATGAATACAATATTACATTCTACAAGTATTACATTCTACAAGTATAATTGTATATTCTACAGAAAGGTGACTATAATCAGAAGAATACCCTCTCTCCCTAAATTTACATTTAACTGGTTGGTAATCATGGACACCAACTTATTCATTAAAACTTTACACCAACAGACAACATATGAATAAATATCTTTTTGTAAATGTTTTGGATTTTACACCTATTCTCAAAGCATTTCAAACCAGAATATTACAAATGGACTTCATTTTGTTTTCATGGAAAAGAATTTACGTGTACTGCAAGAAGTTTTTGATCCCAAGCACCAATCTCTACTTTGATAAATTTGACAGTTACTTACATTCAATAAGGTGTATAAATTGGACATTAATTTCAGAATTCTCTTAAATTATGTTGCATACATTAATTAAACTGACATGGTCCAACTTAGGGCATTATATCTATGAAGTAAAGTTAACTACATTCCAGTATAAACATTGACTTATAAACAAACTCATGGGTACAGAAAGGGTCATTTTCTATTTTGTGGAATTTTTAGGACATTCTGCTTGAAACAAAACCATGCAAAACAAATCAAAATGTATAGAATGAAAGTATTTACAAAAACTACCACAAAACTAATTCTGTGATAAATATACAACATAAACTAATATCAACTGAATTAAGCATATTCCAAGCTAACATAATTGACTTTTCTGCTGATTTTGCTTGACGGGTCAAATCAGCAAATCAAATTGTGTCAGTTTTTCATTTCGCTAAAGTGATAGGAAAATGTATGATTCGTACCCAGCCTTTTTGCACTAATGGACACAGCAATTAATACTTTTTGAATTATTCAGTACCATATACACAGTGTGTAAACAAAATCACTCTACAAATCATTTCGGTGTTACATATTTCAACTTGTACTATTTATAGCAACTACCGGAACTTGACATACACCATGATATAATCATAAACACGATCACTGACAAATTGAAAATTTGTTGTGATTCATTTTAGTTGTTATAATGTTCCAAAATAAAAACAGACTATTTAAAAATATGGAAAGTACTGTAGTGTTTTGTGTACATTTAGATACTGCACTACTACTAGGTAAGCAATAGTCATAGTGTTAATTAATGTCACGGTTATGTATTTTCAGCATTTTGTCAATGGTAGTTGGCCAACTAAGGAATTCCCAGATCTGGTGTCAGCAGATCCCTACACATCTAATCCAACTCCAAAGGCACACAGACCATCTTCATAGAAAAGAAGGCGCCTGACTTATCAAACAACGACAACAAGAACAAGGTTCTATTCAGCATTTGTTTTGATTAACATTATTTGTATGTACTGAGTGCTAGACAATTTCTGCATTTTGTTTTATTCAAGGAAAAGTGATCATTTTTTCATATTTTATAGAAAAAAGTATAACAAATCCAAAAATGGAAAGAAAAACAGAGGTCACTAAACTCGTTTTCGAGATAACAGCTCATACTTTGTGTAGGTGTGCAGCTGTTTTTTTAAGATTTGCTGTGTACAAAGAGCTTATCGCTAAACACATACTATTATTGTTATATCATGATAAAATCATGCTCAAACATACTGTTTTTACATGTAAGTATTCATTTGGCATGTATTGTGTTAATTTAACACAATTTATATCATAAATGATTTAATTCTGTCATACTATGTTTTTATTTTCAACTGCATGCATGAAAAAATGGGTTGCAATTTCGACAAAAAAAATATTATTTTTCATCTTTTATTCCCCCTTTTCCAATATTCTTCCAACAAAACTTTCTAATTTAGATATATATCTTAGAACAATGTCTAATAAACATATTATAGTAATAAAAACATGAGGTTACTGAGCTAATTTCAGTCTCAACTCTGAAATTCAGTTATATTGTCAAAAATAGTCGACAAATATGATTAATATCAAAAATATGCATATCAAGTTAATAAAGATTTTGCCTATTTTCCAATAAAACTTTCTAATTTAGATATATATCGTAGACCAATGTCAAATAAACACATTTCAGAGATAAAAACATGGGGTTACTGAGCTAATTTTACCTCCAACTTCTAAATTCTGTTGCATTGTCAACAAATATTTGCCAATTTCAGTTAAATTTTGTAATGTGTGTATGAAGTTAATAAAGTGTTGTTTTCTGTTTATCATCCAATAAACTTTTTAGTTTTGATATATATCTTAGAACAATTTCGTACCACATATTTCACTTTAAAAAAACATTTGAGTCTTTGAGGTAATGTTAGCTCAGAGTCCTAATATCAGCTACATCATCAACAAATATTTCCAATAAATGATGAACCTCCATTACAGTTATATGAAGTAATTCAATTCTGAACTGTACATGTAGCGTTTCACATAAATGAGTCACTATTAAAAAATAGACACACATTATAGGTTGCGTATTTAGCGCGCTCGTGGATAAGTGAGTTGTCCGAAAACTACGCAAGTGTTTCTTCCGTGACCCTTGTCAAGGGTTTATTTGTTGTATAGCAACATGTGATAAAGTGCAGACCTTGTTAAAGTACGGTCCGTTCCTTGCAGGTGGTTGTAATTGCAGGTGCTTCCAGTAAATGATTTTAATTTTGCACTAAAATATAAATATAGCAAATTTCTATACATTTTTACTTTGTGCCGTTTGCTTTTTGATGGGCATTAGAAAAAAACGTATTATAGTCTGTGTACATTAGTTTCAATGTGCTGAAGTGTGTGAAGAGTGAAGAAATCTTAAATTTAACATCATATGCACAATCTGGATTGACATCAAGAGTTACAGACAATTCCTTAAGCATGGTCTTCATATTGGGTCACAAAAAACAAATATACAAGTTGGTTGGAGAAAAGTGGCCGTATAACATAATAGTGGGGTGGTCTCAGTTTCAAGTGAAAAGACCATTTAATGAAGAAAAAATTCTGTTCTTTAAAAAAGTGTCCATATTAGTGAGTTGATAGTAATTTCAGGATGGATGCATGGGTAAAACTTGAAAATTAAAAAAAAAAATGCAAATGTCATCCTTGTGAAAACAATAAAAGCCAGAAGGGTACAGACCTGGGGAAAAAACAGAGGTTCCGGAAAACTTTTAACCATGTGGATGTAAAGAGGAGTTCAGGTGTATATATTTATAGGGCTTAACACTTACTGTTTTTGCCAGCTGAACCAAAGGACCACAAACTTTTTTACGCACATATTACTGAAAAATTCATGTACAATTCTGTCCTAATATTTCTGTATCCACACACAAATGATGCAAGAGGGAACACATGACAGCAAATATTCATCACTGAGTAGAACAGGGTTTGAGGTTAAACAATATTAGTTCTTAGATTAAACTTGGATCTCTGTAATCTGAAACACCATGTTTAATTGCGAACTCAATACCAACTAATCAGTTGTCTGAAATTTGAGCATATCCTCAGAATGACAGTTTACTGTATTGGGCCCTGATTATCTCTTAGTTTATGTGAGCTAGGACACAATTACATAAACTTAAGGAAAGTATCAAAAAATATATAGTACAGTAACCTCTGAAAACTGGACTCTCTGAAAACTGGAATTTTCTGAAAATCAGACGATTTTTCAAGTCCCATTTTTCCCATCGATAATTGAAAGTTCTCTGAAAACTGGAATTCTCAGAAAACCGAATTTTGGCCAAGTCCATAAAGGTCTGGTTTTCAGGGGGTTTACATTGTTTGAAGGTACAGAATACATCAGGAAATACAGAAAAGGTGAAAATCGGTTCTACATCCAGTTGAATCACATGTTTAATATATAAATTATGAAACAATAATCTGTGTTCAAGTTTGAGTAATAATTATAGTAATAACATTTTTCATGTTTTATGCTGCATCGACATCCAAGGTCATGTAGCGCTCATCAAATGATAAGGATATCAATGATAGTCATTTAAAACATAATGTAAGTTTAAGATATAAATGTAAAAATGAGAATGAAGAGGATATGAATTGTTTAAAAATTGGACTGTTGCAACAATAAGGGTATAATAGTCTACAATGTTAAAAGGAGAGTATAAAAAGTTATCACAGTTTATCGTAAAGTCTGATTTCCTTCAAGTAGTTGATAATTGTTTCAGGTGAAACAGTTTTGAAAAGGGTGTTTAAGTTTTCAACATTAAAATGCTTGGTATGCACCACTTGAAGATCAATGCAATCAATAAGAACACGTTTAATAGAATATGGTGCATTACATGGAATACATTCTGGTATATTATCTCTGGTGAGAAGCCGAGAATGGGTTTAACGAGAATGACCAATTCTGTATCTAGATAATATTACCTCTTCTCAATGAATGGACCAGTAAGAGGGATGTCATTTGCTGAGGGTTAGCTTGACTGAGTGAAGTTTGCTGTTAATGTCAGCATTTGACAATAATTTTAGTGATAATACATTAATACTTATGATATAATTGAGAACTTACAAGTATGTCTGCTTGAGGTCATGGATTGTAACCATTAAAATCAAAATTTGTTTAAACAGATACCTACTTCATGAAAAATGAAAAATTAGCTCAACTATGGTGATTCAGAATGGATAAACATCCAATGAAAGTTTACTATTGAAATTGACTCACTGTCTGTCCCAGCATTGGATGCTTCACACATGACTTTAGATTTTTCTGTTGGTGACACTGGTTTTGCTGCAAGTAAATAAATGACTGCATGTTTCTAACCTGCATACAATTATTATGAAGTTTTGGTGCAAACTAAGTAAAACTGTATTTGACATATTTTCTCATTTATGCTGACAATTCTTTGATTTTACCTCACATGTATCATGTTTTATAATCTAGCCTCGTCAAGATGTATTTCTTACATGTATTCAAAAATTAATAAACAAAATATATCTTTAATGATATGTTGGTGAACCCATTAAACTGACTTATTGTAATTTTACACTGTTTTGTAAATATTTTCTGAATTGAATCAATCATGACATCTAGTGTATTGAAGACAGTGATAACATTATGAGAAGGTTGTGTTAAAATCTATTCTCAATGCCTGAATGAAATCAACTGCACTGATGTCAGATTCAGGATCATTAACAAGTACGACAAAGAAATATTTTATTTTAAAATATTTCATAATGTACTCACTTTGTTTTGAGGTAACCAAAATTTCAAAGTCATTCTCAGCACTGTCTGTACATTCTGAAAGAAACAAAAAATAATAAGAATATTTTTTGAGGAAATATTTACTTCACCCACTAATTTTCACTTACATATATGTCCTATACACATGTAATCAAGACAAAAAATATATGTGAAAATTCATCATCTTGGTGACAACATTTATGTTTGACAATGTTAAGATATAATAATTGAGGGTTCGTTTCTCCTGCATGATGAATGATGAATTAACTGTAGAGCCATAGAACCACCACCACTCTTATATCTTTGATCTTGCCAGATAACCATAAATTTGAAATAAGAGGGGTGCCCCATTCATCGAGGGTTGGCTAATCACATTCTTATGATGTGTTCTGCACAACCATTATGTGTAAGATTCAGTTCTGATTTGTTTTAGAATTCCAGTAATTACACAATTTGGAATGAAATCTTTTGCATATAATGATTGTATTTTTTGGAATAGTTTGTCAACTAATCTTAAGAAATGTACAACAATGGACAATTTTAAATATAAGACCAAACATTTCATTTTAGACTTTAAATTGTTTTAAGGGAAAATTATGTTCGTGATATTTTGTGTTTTCTGAATTTTATAAAGGTCCTATGTTTATCATAACTTATTAATTATATACTTGTACTACTTATGTATATTATAATGTGTTTATAATTAATTATATATGTATATATTAGTGCAGTTTCAGTGTTATAAATTATGTATCTAATTTTTGTGTTGTATGTACTATAGTACTTGTTCAACATAATTTAACATAAATGCATTAAGAAAACAGCTAGCAACTCTCTCCCAGGCATTAAATCTCGGTAAAAATGGTCAAGATGTGGAAGTGAAATGCATGGGCCACAACCTGCATGTTTATAGAGTGTACTATGCTTCCATAAAGCACACTAGAGATTGCCACATTTCCAAAGAGTTGCATGCCCTCATCAATGACTCAATGGATCTGCAGGTCCAAAGAACCCAATCAACTACCAACTAGTGATATACGTAGTCTTCATCGACGACGATGGACAAACAACAATATATTGATATTTTACAAGTTTATGTTAAGTTGATGAATACCAGTGTAACAGGGCTGTATATATATGAGTTTATAGTAGTTTGTATGCCTGTCAGCCCTATTAGCTTAGTTGGTAGAGCAGGAGACTTTCAAGCAGGTCATGGTTTCAAGCCCCGCACTGGGAACTTTATTTTCTGCCTCCTATTACATTATAGCTGTGAGTGTATGGCTAGCTTTGGAATCCTAGAGTTAGGATGCTTTGAAGCATTTTAAAATTGGTTTTTAATCCTGTATCAAAAATTGCAGTAGTCTACCATTTTTGTTGACATCTCTTGTTTTATAATACAGTGTATTCACTAATTCTTTATTTCTGTCTATGAACTGAACTGTGTAATGTGCATGTGTATAGTTTTGTTTTATAATACTGTGTATTCGCTAATTGTCTATAAACTGAACTGTGCAATGTGTATGTAAGTAGTTTTGTTTTATAATACTGTGTATTCGCTAATTGTTTATGTCTGTCTATGAACTGAACTGTGCTATGTGTATGTATGTAGTCTTGTTTTATAATACTGTGTATTCACTAATTGTTTATGTCTGTCTATGAACTGTGTAATGTGCATGTATACAGTCTTGATATTATGTCATATAATTTGTTTATTTTAATTCAGTTTTTCATTTTACCTCACTTGAGCATGTGAAAGGATACTGTCTTATATTGTCATCAATATTTACTGTTTTTCCAAGAAATAAAGTTATTTAATATTGCAACAAAACTTTGTTTTTATTTTAAGTATCATACCAATTCTTATGTCTCTATATGCTTAACTATATATATTAATTAATAAATGAAATATTACTGGTGTGATAAATATTAAACATGGTCAACCTGAATTTACAGAGTCTGAGATAATTGTCAACAGACAAATTTAATCTCAAAACAGTAATTTATTGACCAATCAAAGTTACTTATTTTCTGCTCTCCTGGACTCCAACTCCAAACTCCACAAATACTTAACTGTCACAATCGTTAGAGACAGGTGCTTTTGAGACAGACAAGAACACACATTATTTAGACATTGAATTTTCATCAGTGGGCGCTACTAATCAAAGTACAATGTCTAAATAAGGAATTCACATCAATCTCAGATCCTCCACACTCGGATTGAGGATAATCAGACAGGAAACCATTCTGCACCAAAATAGTCTTCTCATGAGAAAGTTAGTGAAAGTGCATAAAGAATTAAGAACAGTTTGTAGCAGACTGATGCTGTTGAGGTGAACATTAATAAATTGTATAGACAATGGCTATATTAATCTAAATACAATTGTTACATAAGGAATTAATATCAATCTCAGACATTAGCAAGATAGTAACAAATTGATAGCAGAAGGATCAATTTCATTTTTGTGTAGTATTTGAAAATGGATTAGTTTGTCATTTAAAACAATTTTATTTGTGTTGCTCTTCACATTGTTCGCCAGCTAAATGTATGTCCTCATATATTGTCCTTGTATTGGAAGGTGAAATAAACTATCTATCATTAATAAAGCTGTACTTACAAGTATCTGGATTTTGTTGTTTACAGATGTGTGCAAAATTTTAAATTGTAATTATACTATGTTGCTATTCTATACTTTTGTTATGAGCTTATAAGTACTTAATTGAAATTAAATTTGATTAATTGAAACTAAATTTTAAGCAATATTCTAATTAATTCACTTATTTAATATAAATGCAAATTCTTGGTAATAAGTAAAACATGAGAATAATTATTCATCATTTGTATGTGTGTGTAGATGTAATTTTCAAATTGTCCGTAAAACATTTTGTTTGTACGCTATTCAGGAAGTTGTGAAGAGTTCAATATTATATGTTCTTTTCGTTAATTATCATCTCATACTTAATACAAATTTTCAATGTAGGCATCCCCTCCCACTGCATTAAGTGAGTGCCCCCAAAATAACTAAATTTTGTCAGAAATAATTTTAAAAATTTTCCAAAGATTTACTGGATTTTTGAGGTCAAATAGTTTTAGTTTTTCCAAATATTGCTCAACTTTTACAGTTTTCTGTTGACAGTCTTTAATTGTTGAATGTTCACAGAAATACTAAAGGAGGGGAAACAATCATTTATAAATCAACAGCGTAACAGTTGGATCAACTTCCCACATGTTGTCATCAACAAAAACATTTCTTTCAAGAATGAGAATTATCCAGGAAATGTTGTTGTCTGAAATACCTGCCGATGACACTAATATAAATGACCTGACCAATATAAACAAGGGAAAAGTGCACCCTGTACGGGACTCGAACCAACAACTAGCATGTCTCTCTACCATCTGAGCTGTGTGGCTGAATCTTACCAACATACATATCACTCCTTTTCTACCTTAATTTTTTGCCGACCTATGGCAACCACACTATCTGTAAACCAGGAAAGTGTGCCCTGTATGAGACTTGAACTCTCAACTACCAGAACACTAGCACAGCGCTCTACCAACAGAACAAACCAGGTGGCTAATTTTTACCTGACAATGCCTAAGGAATAATAATAACAGCAATAGTTTTCAGAAGCAATAGACCACTGTTATAGTAGTAAAACTACAGAAAAGTCTGTATTTCAGTCTGAGGGAGCCACACCTACATGACCCCTAAAAAGACCTGGCAAGCTGCCTCAGCAGCCAGCCGAATGGGCTTAATTTGTAAGTTGTATGTGTTTTTCATTTAAAAAGCAGTGTTTTTGAGTTTGTAGAAAACTTTCAAATAAAAGTTTTACCAAAGTTGGTTTAAACTACACTATATCCTGCTTTTATAAGTTCAATATGAGTAAAATGGAAGATAAAAAAAATAATTGAAAAAATCATCTACTGTAGCAAGGACAATGATTGAAATGAAAGAATATTTCATTAAATTGTCTGTTTAAGGAAGTATTCAAATGTTTCAGGGACAGAAGTCTCAGCCTCATGGTCAGAAGAGGAAGATTTTTTTCACACAATATGAGAAAAATACATCAAGGGGAAATCAGAACTTAGTGTCCTATTGGAAACAATATGCTGTGTTCAGTAAATGCATATGCCCCCAGTGACATGCTACGTCATGGATTTTGACTCTAAATGAGGTCAATGTGTACAAGTAGAAGCAAAGTTTCAAACATATGTAATTGCCCTATACATTCCTTACAGAAACAATAACCAAGTCCCATAACAGCACAAAAATATGTGATAACAACCAAAATCAGTACAGGTAAGCAGTGTTGATGTAAGATGAAACAGTAAAATGTAGTTAACAAAGAGAAAGCCATTGATGCTAGACGGAAGGGAATAGAGATAACTGAGAAATATCCCAAGGTCAAGGTCATTTTGAGGTTGGGTGATATGGGTGAATTGGGAAAGTGTTCTAGTAAGTGGTGTTGGGCGCTCGACAAAATGGTAAATTTCTAATTAACCGAGAAATAGCCCATTTAAAACACTATAAGTCATATCCTATCAAAAGCAGTTTCATGGTGGCTTATAGCACATCAACAACTAATGTTCATGTAGTGTGCATTTAAATAAAAGGGGAAGCAACAAATATAAACCATGTAAAAGGATGATATATTAACAAGAATAAAGAATAACAGCTATAAATTGATTTGTTTCAGTAAAATTAAAGTGTGCGAGACTACATTTACATTGTACGTAGAGTATAAACATACAGTCAAACCTGTGTTTGCAACCACCTCCAAATGAAGGCCAACCTGAGAATAAAGGCCATTCTTTGAAAAACTGTCATTGATTATTTAGAACAAACTGACCTCCAAACAAAGGCCCTCTGTCAAGAAGGGCTGCATTTCAATGGTTCAACACAAAACTGATCTAATTTGATTTTTTTCAAAAATGATTTTTTTGGCATTTTTAGCCTAATCCCATGAATTAGAAAATAAAATATTAGAAATCATTGTGAAATTTCATGGGATTAAGTTGCCACTTGGTATTTTGTTCTTTATCATTTACAATGTAATATGTAAAATGTATGTGAATTTTTTTTAAAGTCTTTATTAATGGTTAGGTTAGGCCAAAATCGGCCCTGTATCAGAAAATCTTGATTACTTTGATGTTTTGAAAAAAAAGTTTGAATGTATGACAATTCTGGTAAAAAGAGTGTACATGATGACAATTCTTGTAAAATGAGTGCAATTGTTGACGAATCTGGTAATACGAGAGCTGATATTGACAATTCTGGTAAATCAATAGCTGATATTGACAATTCTGGTAAAATTAGTGTAGATGATAACAATTCTTGTAAAATGAGCCTTGATGCTGACAATTCAGGTAAAATGAGTGTAGATGATGACAATTCTGGTAAAATGAGTGTAGATGATGATAATTCTGGTAATATGAGAGTTGATATTGGCAATTCTGGTAATATGAGAGCTGATATTGAAAATTCTGGTAAAATGAGAGCTGATATTGACAATTCTGGTAAAAAGAGTGTACATGATGACAATTCTTGTAAAATGAGTGCAATTGTTGACGAATCTGGTAATACGAGAGCTGATATTGACAATTCTGGTAAATCAATAGCTGATATTGACAATTCTGGTAAAATTAGTGTAGATGATAACAATTCTTGTAAAATGAGCCTTGATGCTGACAATTCAGGTAAAATGAGTGTAGATGATGACAATTCTGGTAAAATGAGTGTAGATGATGATAATTCTGGTAATATGAGAGTTGATATTGGCAATTCTGGTAATATGAGAGCTGATATTGAAAATTCTGGTAAAATGAGACCTGATATTGACAATTCTGGTAAAATGAGTGTACATGATGACAATTCTGGTAAAATGAGTGTAGATGATGACAATTCTGGTAATACTAGTGTAGATGATGACAATTCTGGTAAAATGAGTGTAGATGATGACAATTCTTGTAAAATGAGTGTAGATGATGATAATTCTGGTAATATGAGAGTTGATATTGGCAATCCTGGTAATATGAGAGCTGATATTGAAAATTCTGGTAAAATGAGACCTGATATTGACAATTCTGGTAAAATGAGTGTAGATGATGATGATTCTGGTAAAATGAGTGTAGATGATGACAATTCTGGTAATATGAGAGCTGATATTGACAAATCTGGTAATATGAGTGTAGATGATGACAATTCTGGTAATATGAGTGTAGATGATGACAATTCTGGTAAAATGAGTGTAGATGATGACAATTCTGGTAATATTAGTGTACATGATGACAATTCTGGTAAAATGAGTGTGGATGACAATTCCTTGTCCTTAGTAGATTTTTTTTCATTTTAAAATTATGTCAGAAAATGTGAAAAAAATAATATTATACCAAAAACAACAAAGAATACAGGTGGGGGGGAATTCATAGTTTTTACTTATCTGCAGATTCACTCATATAGTAACATATCAATCAGATCATGATGGACAATTTATAAAGACTGACCTTCAAAAAAAATCTAGGAACAAAATAAATCCTAAAACAATTTTTAAAAACAAAGTTGGTACAATTAAGAGAAGATACAATTCCAATCTTGCAAGAAAAATGTTTATATCTCCTTAGTGTGTGCAAAAGGAATATAATTCATTGACCAATCAAAGTTACTTATTTATTGACCAACCAAATTAACTTATGTATAGACCAACAAAATTAACTTATTTACTGACCAATCAAATTCACTTATTTTCTACTCTCCTGGACTCAAACTCCAAACTCCACAGATACTTAACAGTCACAATCGTTAGAGACAGGTGCTTTTGAGACAGACAAGAACACACATTATTTAGACATTGAATTTTCATCAGTGGGCGCTACTAATCAAAGTACAATGTCTAAATAAGGAATTCACGTCAATCTCAGATCCTCCACACTAGGACTGAGGATAATCAGACAGGAAGCCATTCTGCACCAAAATAATAATTCATTGACCCCTCAAAGTTACTTATTTATTGACCAACCATCAAAGTTACTTATTTATTGACCAACAAAATTAACTTATTCATAGACCAACCAAATTCACTTATTTATTGACCGATCAAATTCACTTATTTATTGACCAACCAAATTAAATTATTCATAGACCAACAAAATTAACTTATTTATCGACCAATCAAATTCACTTATTTTCTGCTCTCCTGGACTCAAACTCCAAACTCAACAGATACTTAACAGTCACAATCGTTAGAGACAGAAGCTTTTGAGACAGACAAGAACACACATTATTTAGACATTGAATTTTCATCAGTGGGCGCTACTAATCAAAGTACAATGTCTAAATAAGGAATTCACGTCAATCTCAGATCCTCCACACTAGGACTGAGGATAATCAGACAAGAAGCTATTCTGCACCAAAATAATAATTCATTGACCCCTCAAAGTTACTTATTTATTGACCAACCATCAAAGTTACTTATTTATTGACCAACAAAATTAACTTATTCATAGACCAACCAAATTCACTTATTTATTGACCGATCAAATTCACTTATTTATTGACCAACCAAATTAAATTATTCATAGACCAACAAAATTAACTTATTTATCGACCAATCAAATTCACTTATTTTCTGCTCTCCTGGACTCAAACTCCAAACTCAACAGATACTTAACAGTCACAATCGTTAGAGACAGAAGCTTTTGAGACAGACAAGAACACACATTATTTAGACATTGAATTTTCATCAGTGGGCGCTACTAATCAAAGTACAATGTCTAAATAAGGAATTCATGCCAATCTCAAAATTAAAAATTTTCTCAACAACTATAAGGGCTACAAGACTAAACAAGCTTTACAATGTGATGGAAATGTCCTTAGTAGATTTTATGTCAGAAAATTAAAAAAAAAATTAATGTAACACCAAAAACAACAAAGAATACTGGGGGGAAATTCATAGTTTTTACTTATCTGCAGATTCACTCATATAGTAACATATCAATCTGATCATGATGGACCACTTATGAAGATTAACCTTCAAAAAAACTAGGAACAAAATAAATCCTAAAACAATCAAGTTGGTACAATCAAGAGAAGATACAATTCCAATCTTGCAGGAAAAATATTTAGATCTTAGTGTAACAAAATTATATGAGTTTTACAGATTTATAAGTGAAGATATCTTGTATATTTAGAGGGTTACTTCTGTTTCTTAATTAATTCCACATGTTAATAGGCTGATATCATCTCTTGTACACAGTGGTCAGCAGAGAATTATTTCAGCCTCTTAATTGATCCTGCATGTTTACAGGCAGAATTTTCCATTATGAATAATAACAGATAGATGGGTAGCCCTGGTCAGATAACCAAATTTAGCCCCATTAAACCCCATGTAGCTTCAGTACAGATTGTTCCAAGGTGAGTACCATCCAGGAGACTGTTTGTCATCCATTTTGTGTTCCTGTGTTTGGTGTGTTCCTGTGTTTGGTGTGTTCCTGAGTTTAATATGTTCTTGTGTTTTTTGTGTTCCTGAGTTTGGTGTGTTCCTGTGTTTGGTGTGTTTCAGTGTTTGGTGGATTCCTAAGTTTGGTGGGCTTCAGTGTTTGGTGGGTTCTTGTGTTTGGTGTGTTCCTGTGTTTGGTGTGTTTCAGTGTTTGATGGATTCCTAAGTTTGGTGTTTCAGTGTTTGGTGGGTTCCTGTGTTTGGTGTGTTCCTAGGTTTGGTGGGTTTCACTGTTTGGTAGGTTCCTGTATTTGGTGGGTTTCGGTGTTTGGTTTGTTCCTGTCTTTTGTGGGTTCCTGTGTTTGGTGGGTTCCTTTGTTTGGTGGGTTTCAGTGTTTGGTGTGTTACTGTGTTGGTGTGTCACTGTGTTTGGTGGGTTTCAGTGTTTGGTTTGTTCCTGTGTTTGGTGTGTTTCAGTGTTTGGTGTGTTCCTGTGTTTGGTGGGTTTCAGAGTTTGGTGGGTTTCTGTGTTTGGTGGGTTCCCAAGAAAAAAGTTGAAATTGTCTATATGAATGTAGAGTGTTATTACTCTAAGAGTGATATAGCTGTTATACGATTGTACAGAGATATGTATCTTATGTACCTTCAGGCCATACCAAATGGATACTTGTTTAGGGTCCTCAGACAGGTTTTTTAATGCCTTAATTGAAAAGAAAATCACTCATATAACATCGTAAAATAATTACAGCCACTGTTTTTTCACAACCTTTGAGCAGCAATTCATTAGGGAATGGTAACAAGTCAACTTGTATAACATTTTGAGCAAGTTGTAATTCACATGTTTATGTCGCATGTCATGATGGGGGTCACAATGTACTAAAGTCTCTAAAGTTTTTGAATATATAAGCTGGTCAATTTTTACTGCATTTACAACAACTCCACACCAGCTCTTAACCCATACTTTTTTTTTCTAAATGATTTTACTCATAAGGTCTTGAGGTTGGTAAAATGGATAAAGTAAGAGCATCATATCCAGCAAGAAAGAAGCTGACCATCATAAAGTATACTGAAGCACTGGATGAGAGTATAATGTATCTGAGGCTTGCAATAGAAGATGGTAGAAGTATAAAGGATTGTCTCCAACAAAGACCAGCAAAGAAAATGGCCACTCATGGTTCAAAACCACAATATCATCAGGTTGAGAAGATGTATGATTGAGTCGCAGATCGTCCCCGGCAAGGCATAGTTGTTTCCTCAGTCAAAACAAGACTCACAGCCATTATGATGGTTAAAGAAATGAGCCAGCCAGGCTTTAAAGGGTTTGTTGACAGGTCATATAGGTTCATGAAGAGACACCAATTGTCCATAAGACATACCCACATCTCAAAAAAACTGCCTAAAGACCATGAGGAGAAGCTGGTTGCCTTCCAACAATTTATTATAAAGAAACGGGAAATTTTACTGACCAGACTCCCCTAATATTTGATCTGCAATACAGCCGTACAGTAGACTTGAAGGGGAAGATATCCACCACAGTAAACACAAGTGGAAACAAAAAGAACCATTTCACTGTCATGCTGTGTTGTACAGCTGATGGGGAAAGCTACCAACCTATGTCATCTTCAAGCAGAAGATACTCCCTAATGGCACATCATGGCTTAAGGGTATCCATGTCCAATGCCAGCATACAGTTTGGATGGATGACGAGGTGACCTGTGACTGGATACAGTATGGAGTAAACAGCCAGGGACTTTGTCTCAATGAAGTCTCCTTGTTTTAGACTCATTCCAGAGCCATACCTCAGATCTTGTGAAGAAGACCCTCAACAGAGATCATCGCACCACATTGGGGGGAAAAGTCCAGGTGGTCTGATATATATACTTCAGTCGCTTGATGTTTCCATTAACAAGCTGATGAAGACACTGCTTCAATGAAAATGGAACGCCTGGTATAGTGATGGCCAGCATTCATTTACCAACAGCAAGAAGATGTGGAAACTAGAACTTGTAGAAATCTGCCAATGAATTGTTGTGTGGCATGAGATCAATGAGAGCAACATTGTGCATGCATTCAAGAAATGCTGCATATCCAACAACCTTGATGTCAGTGAAGATGATATTCTCTGGACAGACTCCATCACACTACAATTGACAAGAAGCTTGAAGATTTCTACACTTCAAATCCAGCTGGTGATACAAATCAATACATGGCTGATCTGTTTGATGACAGAGGCAATGAGAGCGTGTCTGAGGGCTTTGAATCTTGAGAAGTGTGGGTCATTACAATGATGACGTTTTATAACCGCCCTTTTCAGGGCAAACAATGCCTTTCAGGGTTACCATATCATTCAACAAGTTTACTTCAAGTTTATTTAAAATATCTAGTCTTGCCCTTCAGTACACCAAACATGCTCATAAAAAACAATGAATCATCTGCTTAGTCATGTACTGATAACAATATTATACAATCCCAACATGTCTCAGCATTTAAATCAGTATCTGTCTGTTCAGAGTACACTCCACCAGTCCAGTCATATTTGTTTCTTTAGGTTAACTCAGTTACATGACGAACATGTTCTTACGTAACATAGTTGTAAATATAGTTCATCCATGTTTATGAATAAATAAAATGTTGAGGATGTTTTAAGTAAAATTTTGCAATTCTATTACAATAAAGACTGAAAATAGCTGTATGAAGGTATACATAGCACTAAATATTGCATGTGTGGCACTTAATAAATCAATGTCAGTTCAGATTTCAGACCTGGATTTCATCAAGTTTGAGTTCATCTTTTTCACAAGAATGTGTTTTTCCTCAGATTTTTTCAAAAAAAAGGGGATGCATCTTATACACCCCTGCATCTTTTTTAGAGTTAAAAGTGGTACACAATTACAGTGCACTGTGTTCTCACTTGTTTTAATAATCCCTCTTTTATTACTAATTTTATATTATTTCATGCATACACTTATATATGTTAGAAATTTTAGTAGAACAATGTGAGTAATCAGATGTCCTTGTACTTCAGAATATGGTGCACTACATGGAATACATTCTGGCATATCATCTCTGGTGAGAAGCCAAGAATGGGTCAAATGAGAATGTCCAATTCTGCATCTAGTAAATATCACCTCTTCCCGACAAATGGATCTGTAAGAGGGGTGCTATTCACCTAGGTTTGACTAAGTGAAGTTTGTTGTTAATGTCGGCATCCCATTGGGATTGCCAGGAAGACCAGATGAGGTTAAATTAGATTTAAATCAGTATAAGGAATGTTGACATTTGAAATTGGTAATTTCAGGACAGATTTAGCAAGTGCATCAGCCCTATCATTACCTTTAATACTCGTGACCTAGGATCCAGCCAAATACAAATTCTACGGACGTACTGAGGCGAGAGATTCACTCAAGCGTATCACTGGTACTTTCCAAGTTCATATTGTGTTAAGTTTGTAAGGTAGACAATGAGTCTGAGAAAATGATGAAATGATTTTGATTTGATTCTTCAGCGAGATTAAGGGCCAGATCAATGGCTTTCATCTCATCTAAAAAATAGATGACCTGTCTGGAAGACAGCATTTTTTAATTTCACTTCCAGATACTGCTGCAGCTGCAACAATATCCCCGTCTTTAGAGCTATCAGTATAAATTGACTGATGTGTATGATAATGCTCTTTGAGTTCATGGTACTTAGCTTGGAAAGTGTTTTTGTCTGTATTCAACTTTTTGTCACAAGTGAGGTTGAAGCGAAACTCTGCTGACATAAGGGTCCAGGGTGGAGTATCTGGAACTTTGTACTCTGCAATGGATTCCATATCCAGATCCTCAATGAACTGAGACACAAATACCAAGAGGTGGAATTACATTTGGACTCTGTTCAAACAGATTTTTAAATAAAGGGTCAAAATTAGACTTAGATTTGAGTTCTAAAATATACTGAGCAGCAAGTTTTTGCCGTCTAAAATAAAGGGAATGTTCGTTTGCCTCAACATAGAGGCTGTTTACAGGGGAAGTTCTAAATGCCCCAAGGACTAGTCTTAGACCTTGATTATGTATAGAATCAAGGAGTTTTAAGTAAGATTTCCTGGCTGATCCATATACAATGGATCCAGTTTTGAACAAACAAGAGATCCATATAGGCGTAAAATAACTTTTCTGTCAGCTCCCTAATCAGAGTGAGCGACAACTTTCATAAGGTTTAGAGCCTTCTGAAACTTCTTTTTAAGTGCTTTATTACCGGGAAGGAATGCAAGTTTGGAGTAAAATATCATTCTGAGAAATTTAAATTCTGGGACAGCCTCAACTGGTGTGTTGTCCAGATGAAGGCTTGGTTCTGGACGTAAAGCACAAAGATTGCAAAAATGCATACAACTGCTTCTGGATTTTGAGAACTTAAAGCCATTTTCATCAGACCAAGTTTGAAGTTTATTTAGACATTGCTGTAGCTGTCTTTCAATGATGTTCATGTTTCTAGATTTAAAACATATAATAAATCATCTACGTAGAGGGTGCAGTCTACTCCAGGATTAATAGCTTTAACTATGCTTTTGATTTAAATACTGAATAATGTGACTGACAGGATACAGCCCTGCGGTACACCATTTTTGTCCGTGTGGATCTGACAGACTGATACCAACACAGACTCGAAATACAAGATCATTCAAAAAGCCACAATAAAAAGTGGAAGACGGCCTCTGAGACCAAACCCATGAAGGTCATTTAATATGCCATACTTCCATGTCGAGTCGTATGCACTTTCAAGGTCTAAGAATACAGTCACTGCATGCTGTTTGTTAATAAAACCTCTCTCAGAAGTTTCGAGGCGCACAAGGTGGTCAACTGTACCATGTTGGCGACGAAAAGCACTCTGTACATTGACATTCCTTTATATATCTATATTATGGCCAGCAAGGATTAATTACATAAGCCAAGGGCTCTTTATCCAGGATGGCACCTGCCATACATAGGCAAACTTGAGAGAGCTAGGGAGAGAGGTGAGAGTAAACAAACTAAATACTCTTTGGAGTTTCATACCTTCAGTCAACTTGAGACTTTTTACAATGTGTGAATATCCATGTACATGTATTCAACAGAGGGGATACTTCAAGAGCTTATGCTCACATTTGCTGAAACCTTCAAAACAGTGTAGAATACATATCCAATTTTCTAACTAGCTACTTGATGAACACTCCAACACCCACATAAAGATTGTGCCAGCTATATCAATCTCAAAGGTCGACTAACAAATAAGGTTTTTATTGTTAATTCATATTGCAGTATCTTCTTGCATGTGATTTTGTAGCCATTTAAGGTTTAACTGTTGCAAGTGAACACAATATCTAATTTTAAGATTGTCTTTCTCTATTTGTCTTTGAAGTTTGAATCTGTTCATATGAGATGTACTTTTTGATATTTTTGTCTCTGGGGTAACAACAACAAGCTAACCCAGCTTAAATGGCAGAGGAACATCCCTGGAACAAGCCTGATTAGAACCAAAGACCTTCTGTAAGCTAACTGGACAGCTTCCTTACATGTGAAATTTGGACCTGTGTGGGATTACTTGCAAAGGTAGCCATGTTCAGGGTTACTCGATAAAAGGAGCCATGTTTGGCGTCACTTGAAACAAGAGGGCCAAGATGGCACTTTTTCGCTCATCTGAGTAAAGATTGCAACTTCTATGGTTTTCCTAGAATTTGACAAGGTGACCTAGTTTTTAACCTGAGTTGACCCATGTTCACCCTTGTTCATGCTATCATTAACACAAACATTCTGACAAAGTTTGAGGAAGATCCCATCAAAACTGTGACCTCTAGAAGGTTAACAAAATTTTCCTGTGATTTGACTTGATGACCTAGATTTTGACCCCAGATAACCCATGATCAACCTTTACCAAGATATCATTAAGACAACCATTTTGACAAGGCTTGATGAATCTCCAATCAAAACTGTGACCTATATAGGGTTTACAAGGTTTTCAAAAGATTTGACCTGGTGATCTAGTTTTTGACCCTAGATGATGCAAGTTCAAACCTGTCCAAGATATCATTAGGACAAGCATTTTCACAAGGATTAGTGAACGTCCAATTAGAACTGTGACCCCTAGAGTGCTAAGAAGGTTTTCAAAGATTTGACCTGGTGATCTAGTTTTTGACCCCTGATGATCCATGTTCGATCCTGTCCAAGATATCATGAAGACAAGCATTTTGACAAGGATTAGTGAACCTCCAATCAGAACTGTGACCCCTAGAGTGTTAACAAGATTTTTCTATGATTTGACCAGATGACCTAGTTTTTGTTCCAAGATGACCCATGTTCAAACTTAACCAAGATATCATTAAAACAATCATTTCGACAAGTTTGGTGAAGATCCAATCAAAACTGTGACCCCTAGGGTGTTAACAAGGTTGTTCAATGATTTGACCCGGTGACCTGGTTTCCAACTCCAGATGACCAATGTTCAAACTTGTCCAAGATATTAATGAAACAAACGTTCTGACACTTAGTTTTTGACCAGATATGACCCATACTCACGCAGTTTTACAGGATCATTAATACCAACATTCTGACAAAGTTTCATGAAGATCCAATCATGACCCACAATTTTTTAGTTTTAGAGTGTTAACAAAATTTACATTCTATTTGACCTGGTGACCTAGTTTTTAACCCCAAATGATCTATGTTCAAGCTTGTCCAAATTATCATTAAGGTGAACATTCTAACAAGGTCTGATGAAGATTTGCTCAAACCACTAGACCACTAGAGCATTAACAACTCCCAGGTGTGGACGACAGACAACAGACGCCAGAGTAGACTGACTGATCATTCGTCAACCAGCACTACATGCTCAAGTTAGATAAAAAGTAGCCATGTTTGGGTTCATTTGAAAAAAGTAGTCATGTTTGGGGTCAACTGAAAGGAGTCATGTTTGGGGTCACTTCAAAAAAGGAGTCATGTTTGGGGTTACTTGAAAAAGAGCCATGTTTGATATTACTTGAAACAAGAGGGCCAAGATGGCCCTTTTTCACTCACCTGAGTAAACATTACAACTTCTATGGTTTTCCTGTGAGTTGACCAGGTGGCCTAGTTTTTAATCTAAGTTTTTAACCTGATGTTCAAACCTGTTCATGATATCATTAATAAAAACATTCCGACAAAGTTTGAGGAACATGCAATCAAAACTGCAACCTCCACAAGGTTTACAAGGTTTTCCAGCGATTTGACCAGGTCACCTAGTTTTTTTATGCTAGGTAACCAATGATTGAGCTTGACCAAGATATCATAAAGACAATCATTTTCACAAGGTCTGGTGAACCTCAAATCAAAACTGCGATCTATAGAGGGTCAACAAAGTTTTCCAAAGATCTGACCAGGTGAACTAGTTTTTAACCCCAGATGACCCATATTCAAACCTGTTCAAGATATCATTAAAACAAGCATTTTGACAGATTAGAGAACCTCCACACATAACTGTGACCAAAAGAGTCTTAACAAGGTTTTTCTATGTTTTGACCTGGTGACCTAGATTTTAATCCCAGATGACCCATGTTCGAACCAAGATATCATTAAGACAAGCATTGTGAAAAGGTTTTGTGAACCTCCAATCAAAACTGCGACCTCTAGAGCGTTCACAAGGTTTTTCTATGATTTGACCTGGTGACCTAGCTTTTGACCCCAAATGACCAATGTTCAAACTTAACCAAGAAATTATTAAGACAAGCATTTTTACAAGGTTTGTTGAACCTCCAATCAAAACTATGACCTATACAGGGTTAAAAAGGTTTCCCAATGATTTGCCCTGGTGACCTAGTTTTTGACCCAAAACAACCCATGCTCGATCCTGTCCAAGATATCATCAAGACAACCATTTTCACAAGGATTGGTGGACCTCCAGTCAGAACTGTGACCCCTAGAGTGTTAACAAGGTTTTTCTATGATTTCACCTGGTGACCTATATTTTGACCCCCATATGACCCATGTTCAAACTTAACCGAGATATTATTAAGACAAGCATTTTGACAAAGTTTGATGGTGATTCAATCAAAATTGCAACCGCTAGAGCATTAACAAGGCTTTCTGGTGTGCTGACATAGTGTTCCAGATTTTGACCCCCAGATGACCTATATTCGAACTTACCCAGGTTGCCATTAAAACAATCATTTTGACAAGGTTTATTGAAGATCCAATCAAAAGTTAACCAAGATAACATAAAGACAGTGACCCATGATCGTTCTTAACCAAGATATCATAAAGACAATTATTTTGACAAGGTTCAGTGAACCTCCAATCAAAACTGTGATTTATAGAGGGTTAACAAGGTTTTCCAAAGATCTGACCAAGTGACCTAGTTTTTGACCCCAGATTACCCATATTCAGACCTGTCCGAGATATCATTAAACATTTTGACAAAGATTGGTGAGCCGCCAATCAGAACTGTGACTCATAGAGTGTTAACAAGGTTTCGAAAAGATTTAACCTGGTGACCTAGTTTTTTACCCCTGATGACCCATGTTCAACCTTGTCCAAGATATTATTAAAACAAACCGCATGACAAAGTTTGATGAAGATTCAATCAAAATTGCAACCTCTAGAGCATTAACAAGGTTTTCTTGCGCTCTGACCTAGTGACCTAGTTGTTAACTAGAGATGACCCATATTCGCGCATTTTTACAAGATCATTAATACAAACATTCTAACAATGTTTCATGAAGATCCAACCAAAACTTGTCCGAGATATCATTGAGACAAACATTCTGACCAGGTCTGATGAAGATTCGCTCAAAAGTGTTATCACTAAACATTAACAATGTGTGGATGCCAGATGCCGGAGTAGACGGACTGATCACTATAGCTCACCAAGCACTACGTGCTCAGGTAAAACATACTTTTTGAAATTGGAAACATCACTGAATATTGTTAATCAAAACGGCCCCTCAAAAACCCTGCTGTGGTTGAATTATTAAAGTTTTCTTTATAACTAAATATATTTTAAAGCTGCAGGACATTTTTTAATGTAATATTTTTCTTACAGCAGGCCGTCAACTGATTTTTTGTGTTAATATAGGAAACAAGAAGGCCAAGATGGCCTTTTTTCGCTCACATGAGTAACAATGCAACTTTTATGGTTTTCCTGTGATTTGACCAGTTGACCTAGTTTTTAACCTGAATTGACCCATGTTCAAACCTCTTCATGATATTATGATAACAAACATTCTGTCACAGTTAAACAAAGATCCATGTTCGAACTCAACCAAGGTATCATTGAGACAAATATTTTGACAAGGTTTGGTGAAGATCCAATCAAAACTGCAACCCCTAGCGCGTTAATAAGGGTTTTCTATGATTTGACCTGGTGACCTAGTTTTTGACCCCAGGTGACCCATGTTCAACTCAATTAAGATATCATTAAGACAAGCATTTCAACAATGTTTGGTGAAGATCCAATCATAACTGTGACCCCTAGAGCATTAACAATGTTTTTCTACGATTTGACCTGGTGACCTAGTTTTTGACCCAAGATAACCCATGTTCAAACTTGTCCAAAATATTTTTAAAACAAACCTTTTGACAAAGTTTGATGATTCAATCAAAATTGCAACCTCTATAGCATTAACAAGTTTTTCTGGTGTGCTGACCTAGTGACCTAGTATTTAACCGAAGATGACCCATACTTGCCTAATTTTACAAATTGATTAATACAAACATTCTGACAAAGTTTCATGAAGATCCAATCAAATCTGTGATTTCTTGAGTGTTCACAAATTTTCCATTCTATTTGACCTGGTGTCCTAGTTTTTGACCCCAGATGACCCATGTTTAAAGTTGTCCAAGATATTACCGAAACAAACATTCTGACCAAGGCTGATGAAGATTCGCTCAAAAGTGTGACCACTAGAGCATTAACAACCCCCAGGTGTGGACGACGGATGACAGAGTAGACTGACTGATCACTATAGCTCACCGAGCACTATGTGCTCAGGTAAGCTACAAATATAGGAAAAAAAATATAGGATTTTTGCTTCGAAATATAGGAGGATTAGGCATTGTTTTTAAATATAGGAAATTTAAGATAAAAAAGACAGTATCAAGAGGTTTGTTATTGACCATTAACAATAATTCAGGTTTGTGCTTTCTTCCAATAAATTATAAAAAGAAATCAACAATCACAGAAACAATTTCTTTTTTACACAATCTGCATGGTAAATATTTTTAACATCAAATTTACAGTAACAAAACTGTAACTATTGAACTAAGCATGGCCATGGGGATTTATTTAAGCACAGTAATGTACATCACTTCACTGATCAGGCTAAACCTTAGCATAATATTTGCAATATTAGATATATTTTGTTTAACAATGTACAGTCAAACCTATGAACAAAGGCCACCTTTGGGAAAGACAAACTGTGGCCTTTATTGACAGATTGTCTTTATTCAGAGCTCAATTTGTTCTAAATAATCAGTGATAGTTTTTCAAAGAAAAGCATTTATTCACAGAGTGGTCTTTATTCAGAGGTGGCTGTAAACACAGGCTTGACTGTAAATGTACCATTTTAGATAAAAATTTAAATGGTTCTTCATAACCAGTTTATATACAAAAAATAAGTATACCTCAAGAAATTTTAGTGTAAAGCTCATCAATGTTAAACATGTGTCCATAGTGTTTTAGAAATAAAGAGAAATAACAATGCCCACAGTATGTAATTTCTTTATTAGAGACGAAAAAAATAGGTAATGTAAACAGTAAATAATTGTCTCATATTTGCTAATCTATTGGTGTTTTCTTTGTTATGAAGGACAACATTAATGTATCGGACATTACTAGAAGTGTGGTAACAATTATATAATAACCATGGCATTTGCTGCTAGATTACTTGCAATGAAAGTTCATTTATTAATTGGCAGTGATTATTTCAGTAAAAATTGCATACATAAAGTGCAAACTTTTATGTCAATTTTGTATCACAAAAATATGATTATCCAAAAAAATTGTTATTGTACAATTAAAAACATTTCAACATATTTCAACATTATAGAACAATAAAAAACAATAGGCACTTCAAAAATTCAAGAAAATTCAAACATTTAAGACACATTTTAAGCATTTGTTTTGCTTTCAAAGAACTTTTTAATTTGTGATGTACATTACAATATGCAAAATGACAAAAGACTTCAAATATTCTTATCAGCTTGCTTGAATGATGGATGAATGGAAATGATACAATATATACGACATAACTACTTTGCGGAAATGAAACAGGCCAATCAGTACTTTAATATTTAGTATTGAAATTACAACAACAATTGCTGGCGGGCAAAAATTCACTAGACCTTTTCCAAGTCATTGCTCAGTATGATACACATCCTTCCAAATTATCTGGTTTTAAGAGGCCTTTAATAACCCAAAACTGCCAAATGGCAACATATAGAGTCCGCTAAGGACATATTATCATCCTGAAAAGGTTGTCCATTGTTTATTGCTTTTTTCAGGGAATGACCATGACATTTTGAATGGGCCCAGGGTCATAAGAAAAAGAGAGATGTGTTGAATGCCTGACATAAACCAAAGAGTGACCTTGACCTTTGAGATATGGATGCGGGTCTTGCACATGACACACCATCTCATTATGGTGAACAATTATGTCAAGTTATATTAAAACTCATTGGTGCATGAAGAAGTTATGGTCCAGACAAAGTCAGATATACTAAAACCTGCCAATTTTGGCCCTTTACAAAGTTTGACCTTGACATTAAAGATATGGACCTAGGTCTTGTGCATGACAAACTGTCTCATGGCAAACAATTATGCCATATCATTTTAAAATCCATCAATGCAGAAAGAAGTTAAAGTCTGGACAAGGCAAAACATGTTTTGCCCTTAAATCCCTAAGTGTGACCTAGACCTCTAAAATATGGTCTCATGCATCGTACAACTTCTTATCATAGTGAACAATTGTTCGAGGTAATCTTAAAATTCATAGATGCATAGGGAAGGTATGGTCCCAGGTAAAACATGCAAATTATTGTCCTTTAAATCATAAGTGTGCCTTGACCATTGAAATATGGACCTGGGTCTTGAACATGACACACTGTCTCACCATGGTGAACAATTGTGTCAAGTTATTTCAAAATCCAATGATACATGAAGAAGTGATTGTTCAGACAAAGTCAGATATAACAAAACCTGCCATTTTTTGGCCTTGACCTCTAAAATACTGTCAATTATCTTGTGCATCACACCACGTCTCATCATGGTGAAAATTATGGCTAGTTATTCTAAAATTCATTGATGCTTAGGGTAGTTATGGTCTGGAAAAATTCGGACGAACTAACACACAGACGCATGCATGGATGCACTGACGCACATGCACAGAACCGCCATTTTGACAACTATGTCGATCTAATTGTGAGCAAGCTTGACAAAAATATTGGAAGTTTTTAAAAAATACAGGAAAATATAGGAAATATAAGATGTATTGTAATATAAAGGAAAACCACAAAAATATAGAAAAATACAGGAATATAGGAATCAGTTGACAGCCTGTTACAGGTATGACTCTATAAAATACCTAACTAATGAAATTGTACACTATTTCATGAAAGAACAATGAAATATTAAACAAAATCCATGTATGAGAAATAATTATAACATTGTTTCTCTCATGTTAATAGAATACTTACTGACTTGCGTACAAATAATTTTGACACTATAAATTTGTAGAAAAATGTCCAACAGCTTTAATCAAAATTTTGAAGTAGTAGTTGAAGATTTTTCATTGCATGGCAGATTAATTTTCAAAAGGATAATGCTGCAAAATAGCCGTAGGGGATTGTTGTATGAGACCTTGTATTCTTGGCTCTTGTATTCAACTAGGTGAAGAAAATGTGGGCGAGAAGGTTTGGCAGGATGACGAGAGTCTTCACTGGTGTGGATGCATTCTGTGCTCATCAGACACGGTAGCGAGATGATGCCAATGGAGAATTGCAAGACAACACTGCTATCATCCAGGTGGAATGACCTCAGGTCTACAACCCCTGGAAGTGTCGATCCATGAACCGATGAAGGGTATCCTTCAACAGAAATGGACCGAGTGGTATGCGGACAGCCAACATATATACACACCCATTGGCAGAATTCGAAATCCTGAGGTAGATGAGATCCGAAAATGGATGGTCCATGCCTGTGATGAAATGGACATCATTGATAAAGCCTTCAAGAAATGTAGCACAGTAAAACCTCATTATCTCAAGGAGTCATTGGAATAGACTAACTAAATGCTCATGATAAGTCCAGTAGTCGTAATAAGTTTTGTGTCATGCCCGAACTAGCCATTTACATAATATTATGAAATATTGAAGTAAATTGAAGTCAGAGAAAATATATGTATATCATAAAAGGGATAAACATAGAAATAAGCATTTTCTAGAAAAGGATGCATCAGAAGTAGAATTGGAAATGCAGAAATTTATCCCTTGTGAGTTTGGATCTGCAGAAATAAAAACTGCAGACATTAATCTCTCCATTTTTTTGGCCATAACGCAGATTTTTTGACCGCAGAAATAACCCGCTATGCAGTATTTTATTGTTACAATGTGTGAAAATCAAAGTACTTGATTGAAGTTTGTTCATTATTGCGTAACTTGCACTTTTCGGCACATAAATATCAATGCATTCAGTGCAAACTTGATACAACATGACTCTACTCAAGATAATCAAAGTAATTATCACTAACAGTTAAGTCATGTGATCATCATTTTTACTTGAGAAATTGAGATAAAGATGCTTGTAATAAGCATGGAAAATTATATACAACTAAGTACAAAATTGAACTTTAAAGACTCCTTGAGATAAGTTGGTTGTTAGTGCTAGGGATGCTCTTAATAACAATTTACTGTATATCTAACAACCCTGATGGTGAGGAATCTAGTAGAACCAGAGATCTGATGTTCTCTACATGAGAACAATGATGATGATGATGATGATGAAAAAGACTGTATAAGCAATGCATATTACACTGATATAGGGCTGTCATGATACGCATACCTCACGATACAATACCTATTGCAATACTAACTTCTTGAAACAATACATACTGTGATACAAAACCAGGGGATTATTGAAGTCTACACCTTCAATTTAAATGAAGCAGGAGGCTTTTCTAACTGCAGCTTCACATTACTGTTTATATTGTAAATGAAACCAGAACATGTGCTGTGAATGGTTACATGCACGGCGTAGCTATACACAGTATACATAAAACGAATAAATCGATACCAGTCACAGTTGCCTAGTATATGAATATTCATATCATCGCTTTAAATAGATCTAATAACAACTTGAAAATGATTTCTAAAGTAAGTTTAAAGGTGTACAATTATCGCTATTTTTGCGCAGAGTCCAGTACTGGATAAAGATCTTAAAAACAATGCACCATCCCCGTACCATACATTTGAAACTTCGTAATGCAGATCGACCACGAGGTGCCATTCTCGCAACAACATAACAGACAACGAATTTGATAAGTTTGATGCATCTGATGACAAAGAAGAATTTGAAGACCTTGATGAAGGAGACCATCCACTTTCCAATACAGTGCAACCTCTCCAAAGCAACACCCTTTGGGAGACGCAAAATCATGCCGTTGTTGAGAGGTTGCCACTCTAGAGAGGTTAATAAATAGTCAAGTCGAACAGCGGGGGAAAAGCATGCTGTTGTTGAAGGGAGGTTGTCGTTCAAGAGGGCTGCTCTGGAGGGGTTGCACTGTATATGTAGAAAATTGACAATCCTTTTCAGCACTACACACATTTGGAAAGCACTATCAGAATTTCAAATTTTCACACAAAAAACAAAACTCACAGTCAAAATTCCTTTCGCATTGATTTATTTTTGCTACCCTATGGTAGCTAACAATTTAGTTACCTTATACCTCAAATTACATAAATATCACATTTTTGTAATATTTATGAAGCAAACAAAATTTTTACCTAAGTGATATAGGTGTCCATTGTAAAAGAAATTAAAGAAAATATTATTTAAAATTGAAAAAGAAACAGACATCTTAGAATAAGAAATACTCAAATGCCCAAACAAAATAAGACCTATCACTGAATTGTGATTAAATACCCCAGCAGTGGACAAAGTGCAAGTGAGCATTTCCACAGTGCATGCAAATAGCTGACTACAATATTAATTTTGTGTATTGGCATATTCAGGCAATGGTATAAATTTGTACTGCATAGTAGTAAATTAAAGAGAGTATAAAGTTTTATTTTCTGACATAATATAGTATCCAACCACAATGTATACAGAACATTTGAAAAAGTGTGCATAAGAAATGTAAAAGAAATATTCACCACAAGATTCTACATCATTTGGGGACAGACCGTGCAACTGACCAATCAACCAACCAACCAACCAACCAGCTGAACAACAACCAGGGCAATTCAAGTATACCACTGAAAACTTCATTTGTGGAGTAATAAAAACTCCATGCCCGTTATTTGTATGAAATAGTTATCTACAATTTATTGTTTAAACATGCAATATATTAAAATAGTTTACGTTTTTACAAGATATTTTCAAGAAATTAGAGGCTGATAGAAAAAAAGAAAGGATGTGAGAAGGTAAAAGCCTGAGCCAGATCTGTCAGTAACCACATTTAGTGGTATGCTGCAAGTAGCAAGTGTGATGGAGATTTGGTGCTACAGAAATGACTGTCAATAATGAACCATGTAGATCTATGTCCATGAAGGTCATGGTGACTATTTTCCATGATGTGAACACAGAGATATTGGACTATGACAGTGGATGGAAGAAAGTACCAGACCAAGTTTAAATTACTGTTAACATATCAACCATGGTACAAGCCCGAACTGAAAAGGCAGACAACTGTGGAAAGATCTGAATTGGCAAGCAACTCATGTGCCTACCTATACTGAGTTTAAATGTACAGGGTGCTGATACCAAGCTTTTCTGACTGAGAGGTCAGAGGACATGGTAGAGAATGTATAACCGGGCTAGCCCAGTGGACACAAGATAACATGAAACTAACTTGCAAACATAAAATCAAAGATACATATTTATTTCAAAATTATTCCACTTTAATTATGAATTTACTGTTTGAAGGACGAGGCAAACTGAGTGATTGCACGAGTCATGTGTAAAACTGCACATGGTTACAGGTTAGATGTCATCAGTTTAGAAAAGGATGGTCATGTGCATATAAAAAAGAAAATTCTGGGAATCTTTGATGTTTATATAGATTTATTATTTATATTTAAGTTTTTATTATGTTATAAAAGTTTTAGTTGTTTCTATATTTTTATTATTTATTTATTTTATTAATTAATTAATGTATTTGTTTATTTATTTATTTTATCTTACTTTATTATGTTTTTATTTGTTATTATTTATATTATATCATATTATATTATTTATTTATTTATTTATTTTATTTATTTCATCTTACTTTATTATGTTTTTATTTCCTATTATTTATATTATATTATTTATTTATTTTATTTATTTATTTTATCTTACTTCATTATGTTTTTTATTTACTATTATTTATATTATATTATTTATTTATTTTATTATTTATTTATTTATTTTATTAATTAATTAATGTATTTGTTTATTTATTTATTTTATCTTACTTTATTATGTTTTTATTTACTATTATTTATATTATATCATATTATATTATTTATTTATTTCATCTTACTTTATTATGTATTCATTTGCTATTTATCTATATGATATTACATTATATCATTTATTTATTTTATCATTATTTTTAAATTATGTATTCATTTGCTATTTATTTATATCATATTATATTATTTATTTATTTATTTTATCATTATTTTTTAAATTATGTATTTATTTTACTATTTTATTATTTATTTACTTACAATATTTACTATTATATTTATCTTCATTGTATTTTATTACTTATAACAAATGGACGCCAAAATATTAGGAAGGTGTTGAATAAAAAGTTCAGTATGACAGATGGGATACAAAAACCCAGATTTCCAACCAAGGAGGAAAGGACGGACAGAAAGGAAAAAAGAAGAAAACAGATTCTGTTACAAGGCAACAGTTGGATACCTCATTCCATGAACTGTATTTTCCACATTTTTAGGAACTAAATTACATTGATAATATGTAAACCTTCATATATACATGTATAAATTTATACTATTTGGTATGTGACACTGGTAGAAAAAAAAAACTCGACTATTACAATTCTTAGAAATAACAGTCATTGACAATTATATGATTTATGTACAACAGTACCCAAAGATACACACACATATCATTTTGGAAAATCAACATATCTAACATCAACATAAGTAATTTGGAATAATTTATGTTTAATAAGTACATGTTAGATATTGATACTGTTGTTAAATACACAAACCTTATAATACAATACACCCTTTATTCAGATTCAAATGGAAGGATAGTTTGTTCTACATTCTACATAAATTCACTTGGACTTTATAACGGAAGGATTCGTGTCAGAACTCAAATCTATTTGAATTAATCAGTACACATACAAGCATCATGGATGAGTACTGCAAAAGGAGTGCCATTCCTATCTCAGGTATCGAGTAATGGTCTGTTTGAATTTTTCAATGTACAGAATTCAAAGATTAAATTAAATTCAATCTACAGTCTAGACTGTCTATAGTGACCCTCTTTGAGAGAATCAATGTGTGATCATTTACTTTTGTACATTATTCACATGAGAGTATAAGTTAAAATACAATAAAATACAAAAATTTTAAACATGTATAAAAAGATTCACATGATAAAATTAAAAGTTAAATAAAATCATTTTAAAAATCAATAAATTTCTAAAATGTTAAAAAGTTAAGAATATTAAAGTAGTCTCCCTTGGAAAAAGTAACTGTTGTTCAAAATCTGATTTATGTGTTCAGGAGACAAAATCACTGTTGTTGGTCAGATCAGACAGACCATCAATATATACAGACTGCTTTTATAGCAAAAACAGCTGAGTGACACAAAAAAGAGTCACTATGGACAGAATGTCACTGTATACACTATAACAGTCCAGACTGTAGTTAATCAGTAGCAGTAAAAATATCTGAATATCTTCCTCATCATTTCTTGCATTTTTCTTGCAGACACCTGACCAATAAGAAATGCTGTCAAACAACAAGATGTGCCCACTTCTGAACAAAACAAACATGTTTCATCAACAAACATGTGACTAAATATATACATCTTGATTCAATTTCTCTCCACAATGGCTTTCTCTCAATACACTGAATATAATCTTTTGTTGCACATCATAGCTTAACTATATACTCCAACAATTGGGCTATGAACTTTGCCAATACCCAAATACCTGGTTTATCATTAAGCCTAGTGCTTTCATGATATGTATTGTCATCGATGTATAATTAGATGACCATCACAGGTAAATAGTAATAGAACAAACACATGCCATTTATTGTTCAAAATGGCAGTCTAATAACACACAAGTTCTATTTCTGCTTTCTGAAATATCATCAGAAGCTATTTCTCTTTCTTTAGCCCAATTTTTGCAACTTTGGGCTCTGTTTTTTTTTCTGTATTAGTCACATGGTTCAGTGGTTCTTTTCAGACATTGGTAACAGGTGCCTGGCTGATTTTATTCTGTACTGTACTTGTATAATTGTATGAGAAGGTAAGCAGCAC